>VZTX01018128.1:16038-271683 GCA_013400915.1 Pardalotus punctatus
CTCTGGGCCGGGCCACGCTGGCACCGTGATCAGGAGTCACCAGGAGCTCGGTGCTATCCTAGCGTCACCTCCCAGGTGGGAGCCTTTGATTCCAAGGGGACAGGAATGCCAACCCCCAGGCCTGAATTTGAGCCTCATCTGAAAAGTCAGTGGTTCAAGACTGCCAGGTCAGGAAATACAATTTAACTATCTCCGTTCTTAGAAAGAGACTTCTTTTCCCCTCAGTTTCCCTTCCCTACACTAGGGCTGCTACCTCTTTAGTAATTCCAGCTTACAATGTTGGGGAAGTAGCAAAAGCTGGGCAAAAGAAGGGATTAAAACCATTGTGAATAATGCATCGAATGGATACCGATTTCCATCATTAAAATGCTATAAAAAATTACCAGTTTTCTCATTGACCTGCGTTTCCCCCTTGCATTAACCCCACCATAAGTACCCCCCACCAGTAGCCAGCACCCACCTCCAGTCCCATGTCCAAAGGAACAGTGGTTTCATGCATTCAAAGTTAGCTACCCCCTACACAGCTGCTCAGTTAATAATCGACCCATTTAACAGCAGGACCAGTTTATGCTACATATGTCAGAGTACCTTACCTCGAAAGAACGGCATACATATCTACACTTAGAAAATACCAGTCACAGCTCCCTACTGTGGTTATCCCAAAAGGGTTTAGTCTTCGGAGTGCTATGGACAATACAGTGTTTCCCCACTAGGAGAGCTCAAAGGTTGGGCTGGGGACCAAGGTGCTGGCAAAGGGTGCTCAGGGACAGCCGATGGCTCTGTGTACCTGTGGCCCTGGCCACACCTGAGCCAGCAGCCTGAGGGTGCTGGGCAAGATGCACCTTCACCCTGGAGGCTTCATCCACAACACCGCTGGAGCAGGATTTCATGGCTTTTCTGTCACGGAGGGGAGAAGAACTGGGACATAACTACTCACACTGCCTAACACCTCACAAAGCTGCCCTTAAAGCCTCTCTCTGCCAAGGTCCACAAAGCTTGCTTCTAAAATTAAATAATAAAAACAGGAAAAAAAACCCCAAACCCAGCTTCGACAACTCTCATTTTCTATTGGGCTGTCCTTGGGTTTTCCCTCCACACCTTTTCCTGGCTTGCTGTCACAGAGCCCAGCTGGAGGATGCCCTGGGCAGAAGGTGTCCCTCTGGCTCTGGTTCGGAGATGAGACTGGCTACAGTTCAAGCCCCACTGAGTCCCACCACCATCAGTCGGACCTGAACACTCACAGGGCTCCCTGAAATTGCATTGTCCAAACCTCCAGGCAGATCCCAGCCTTCACTGCAGCACCACAACAGCCTCACCTGCCACAATTTCCTCAAGAGTAAGGAGCCTACCATCACAACAAACCACTAATCCAACAAACCACAGAGTAAGAGAATAAATTTATGCTTAAGTAACATTAAAATTAATGTGGAGACATAATTTTTGGACATTTTAGAGTGGTGCTTCTAACCACATAGCTTTATTTCTGTTATTTTTTTTCCCAATCTGAAAGCCCCATTTGTAACGCTGACCTTTTCCACCTGTGTAAGAAACGCTTAGCAAAATAAAAAAGGCAGAAAAGAAAAAGGAGGGAATCCTGCACACAAGGTGGTGCTGCACAGAGGCTGCTCTGTGGGACAGCTGCAGCTCCCTGCTTGATGGAGCACAAGCACTACAGCCAGCCACCCCACCCCACCCCACCCAGCACTGGCTTTCTGAAAAACAATCTGAACCCAAATCCAAGATTTTTACCTAACCACAGATGAGCTGTTTTGTCAACAGCAGAGGTCAAATATCCACAGGAGTGAGACTATAGCAAGTGACAGAGCTGGAAATGAGCAGGCACAGAGACTTCATGTGGCACCACCTTTTGCAAAAGCCTTGCCAAAGGGAACTCGAGGTGACACCATCCCCTCCGAGGTGCTAAGAGCCAAAGGGGTGACTGGAAACATTCCCTTAGCTGCCACCATGATGTGCTACTTCCACACAGACACCCCATCAGACAAAAGTAGATTTTTTCTTTAACATCCGATTTTCCATCCCCAAAACCAAGCTGTGTTTCTAGGCTGACTCAGCTCACAGCTTGTACTCCTCCCCTGTGCTGCCCAGCTCTGCCTAAAGCTATGGAAAGACTGGATCCACAGAGTCAGGGCTGAGCTGCTCTTCCAGAGCTGCCACTTTCCTTCCTTCTAGGCTGGGACTGGTGGCTGAGGATGAGGGAAATGCTCTCCCTGTCAAATCTTGAGAGGAAACCAGTGTTAGATCATTGCATACGAATCTTGCAGCCAAGAAGCACATTTTCTACCACAGAAGTGGTACAGCCAGGGTTAACACAAACTTTCTTCGTACACAGAAAAGGATTTCAGTGTACCTGAAACAGACCCACATGATGGTTCCTATTGCAGATTTATTTCCATCTCTTGCTACCTGAGAGAGACAACCTGTTTGAAATAGTTGTAAATACTCTGCTACATCTGAGCGAATGGCCATATAAGAATCCCTCCTGGCTGTTTTGCAGTAAAAGAAAAACCTGGAAAGAGCTGAAAAAGGAAACTTAAAAGTAGCTGGTTTCAGCCAATTATGTTACAGAGAGTCAATTTGCCCCAGCATCCGCGTCTGTGTGCAGTAACCCTCAGGTAGATAATAACAGCTAAGACAAGTATCACTGGAAGAGATCAGGAAAAAATAACCTGTCATTCTCTTTCCTTTAGCCTTGTGCCTTGGACAATGGCTGATCCTCACTTGGGTAAAAACAAGCTCTTGAAAAGTTGGTCACTGCTCTCCCGTTGCACAGGCCACGACAGGAGGAAGGAGAACATTTACAAATAGGAGAGTGCATTCTAAAACCCACAAACCCCAAGTGCGCTGTGCACAGAGACTTCTGTAGCACGAGAGTGAATCACACCCAAAGCACTCCTGCTGATGCACTCACCTGCTGCTTTGTGCTGACAAAATGCAGTCTGTGTGCGGCAATACGTGCTTCTGTCCCAAACCTGTCATTATGCATTAAAGAGCCTGGCCCTCATCTTTCATCGCATATGAATCCCAGCTGAATGCTTGCCATGATTTTGACACATGCACTTGGCCCAAGTTCTTTTACCAAGCCAGCAGTGGTACCCAGTAAGGCAAAGATGGGAGTTAGGACCAGCCAGATGTTTCTGCTGATCACATGAGAGGTGCTTTTACCAGGGAAAAAAGCTGCTTCACCAGCAGCCTCAGCACCCTACAGGCCCATCTGCTGGGCAAGGGTCAGCAACTGGCACAGCACGGAACCCAAGGGCCAGTTTTGGCAACTGCAACTCAAACCAGGAGCTCAGAAAATAATAAAAAAAATAAATAGTGAAGCTGCAGTGTGTGGAGTTCTCCCTCATCCCGAATCACTGTGTTCATTAAGCCTCTGCCTGTCCTCTGCTGTCCCAGACCCCACTGGCACGGCTTGGCACGGCTCAGCCTGGCTGCCAGGCAGAGCCCAAGCTCCTGTTCCAGCCTTCCGGCTGCCCCACTTACAGGAACCTCTGCATTTCCATGCTACTTAATATATTATAGCACACCCACAGTCTACAAATAAAATTAATAAATAATTCAAGCCTTGTAAGAAATAAAATGTTAAACTGTTAAACCCCACCAGTATTTACATTTGGATTACTCCATGGGCTTGTTTCCAACATGAGCACTACTTCATTACCAGAGGAACAAACAGGCCTCAGCTGGTGTGAGCAGCTCCATCCCAGCTCCATCCCAGAGCCTGGCTCTGGAGGTGTGCCTGCCTCTGCCCCAGCAGCCTTCAAGTGCCCCTCTGAATTCAAACATGTGAGCTGCGCCAGCATTTTATTTCATGGTTTTTCTCCATTAGGAGTTACTCTGTTACAAGACTTGTTCAGGGACAAATCAACCTTTCTCCACCTACCTAGGGTACCCTGGGCAGCTGCTGTGCTGATACAGGACACCCACACTGCTGTGCTGGTGTCTGTCCCCAGGCAGCTTGGCAGCGTTGTCCCAGCCTGGCAGACCTCGGCCGGTGCATCAGAGGACACCCTGTGAGCGCTGCTGCGGGCAAACCTTCCCTGGAGCAGCTGTCCAGGGCCTCTGTGCCCCAGCCCCTGTCCCACCAGGAGGGCGAGGAGCTACCAGAGGCACCAGAAGAGGCCCCTCAGAGCAGGATTGTATCCATCTATCCCCCGACAGTGATCTGCTGGCCACTTGGTCCTGCCACCACAAACCACCTTGCTGCCACTTGGCCCAAGAGCTCCTTTTAACAGCTCGAAGATCTGTACCTGTTCTTGCTGCTTTCAGGACCTTCAGCTCTGTACTCGGTGTGCACCTGGTTGTAGCTGGCCTGGACACACCTGGTGCACAAACAGGTCATGGCTGAACCAGCCCTGTGACCACACACAGTTCGTTTTCCATCTACAAGGGTAACAAACAACCCAGGTTTGAAATCTCTTCACACCTTTGTCAAGCTGACCCTCAGCCACCAAGATTTGGGTGACTACAGTTTCTTACTTCTTCCTCTGCTTCCCTGAAATTAAAGGTGGCAAGCTGTTGGAATGGCAGGAATTTAGAGGAGGGTGATGCCATTTCCAGACCACTGGTGGTTGCTGGTTTTGTTGCCAGGTTAAGTCACCCCAAAGATCTCAACCCTAACAGAACTGAAGCGCATAAACTGAAATATTGTTGCATCACCCAAGATTGCCATCCATCAGGTATTGCTTCTTCCCTTTAAAAGCCTTGATGAATAGAGACAGGCAGATCTCCAAGAGTATTTAATAGCTCCTTCAGATGTTTGGTGGGAAGCAGGCTCACAAATGCTCTTGTGCACACGGTCTTGGTGTGCCATGAGCAAGCCTTGGTGTCTCCGGCCCTTATGCCTGCCTTCCCAGCTCCATCTGCCCCAGGTTGCTAAAAACGTCCAGAACTCTGGTTGAAAGAGATTTCCAAAGAGAAGCAGGCCAGGGGGTGTCTACCTAAAAAATGAGGTTGATAAAAGCAGAACTAAGTGCAAGGAGACTGACTCATACTTATTTACATTTTTGACAGAAAGCTCTGCAAGTCATGCACATTTTGACTTCTCAAACCTCATATGCACTGTCTTCTGTGCCAGAGTAATCCTTTTAGAAAAATGGTTTTCTGTACCATGCTGCAAGCCAGAGCAGGACATTTGCCTCCCCTGATCCCTTCCAGGGCTTGCTCTGCTGTCCTTCACACAGCAGCAGGAAGAGCTGGCTGCTCTGTCACTGTATTCTCTGAAGCAGTCACTGCATCGGCCTCTCAGAACTGGCAGACATTGTTCCAAAGACTTGATTTGCTTCATTTTGGCATTTCCACAGTCATCCTTTACATATAATTATTATTTTTTTTTAATTTAAAATTATTATTTCGTATTTTGCTGGTCACTTCCATATTGCTTCATTCAAAATCCAGAAAACAGTTCAAATAAAATCAGAGGTTAAGTGCAAACTAACTTTCCAGTGAACCGCTATGTGCGTTTTCTCCAGTCCAGTATCTGTCTTCCAGTTTTAAGGACCCTTCCCACCCCACCCCACAGAACATCAGTGACCCCTATCAAACTCTCCAGTTCTCTGTCTTGTCCTCAGTGTTGCCTGACAGCATCCCCAGCTCCCTTCATGACCATGAAGAAGAAAAAGAGGGAAGAATTAGTGACGACCGTTTGAAGTGTTTACAGTCAGCAGGTATAAAACAGGAAAGCAAAGCTTTTGGCATACAAATCTTCATTTCTTGGCCTGTTTTTTAGCTTCAAAAATAACATGTTGGAGGTGTGGTTTTGTTACTCTCTTCTGAAAGGTATTTTGCGTTTAAAGTGTTTGTCGTGTTGGCACACATAGAAAAATGGTCGTGTCACGTACCAGTTCTGAGCAGGAGTCTCTGTGGCTGGGAATTGGCACAAAATCACGGTGTGGGCTCAGAAGAAGGGTTTAGCTGTATGTGGGAGTCACATCATCATTTCTTGGAAAGCCACAATGAAGATCTGAATGTTTATGAAAAGCTACATTAGCCATTTTCAGTTACTGGGATAGAAAGTGTTAGAGAAAGAAATTGGATTCTCAATCTCAATTACTACACTATCACACAGGATATAAAAATTGTCCATTTTTCACCCTGATGGAAACTGCATGGAGATTTCCAGGAATGCTGTACAGACTCTCATCAGTTCCTGCTGAAAGAATCGGCCTTTCTGTGGCTTTCCCTACAAATGTCTGGTTGAATCACTGAGAATGAACTCGACAGCAGCACTGCCACTGGCCTTTCCTGGTACCAACTGGCTTCTCTGGGCGTTCTCCCGCTGCATCTGCGGAGAGTGGGAAAGGCCAGGTTGTACACGCCTTCTTCCAGTCTCTTTCCTTCCTTCCTTCCTTCCTTCCTTCCTTCCTTCCTTCCTTCCTTCCTTCCTTCCTTGTTCCCAACCCAATCTGCAACCAACTCCAAGACATGCTTTCACTTAGAAATATCAAAAATGAGTGAACTGGCAAGAAGAGGAAGCTCGTGGGAGAAAGAGCCGGATGGAAGAAAGAGAGGAAGGAAAGGAGGAAGGGAGGGAGGGAGGGAGGAGACAGGGAAGGTGGGAGGACAAGGGCAGGGAGAAAAGGAGAGCGAGAGAGAAAGAGTGAGGCAGCTAGAAGGGGGTGCCTTTCCACTTCTGTGAGAGCGCAGCCACTACACCACGGTATTCCGGTGTCTGTAGGGCGGCGGGGGCAGCACAGTGCCAGGCTTCAGGGAGAACTCGGAGAGGTATTCAGGATTCTCTGCCACAATGGGCCGGATCCGTCCATTCTGTTTGTAAAAGTATTTTGTGCTGTACTCTTGCAGGTAGTCCGGGTGCTGGAGGGTGCTCCGTGGGGGCAGGCTGTGGTTCCAGTAGTCTGGGTTGTCAAAGGCCTTCTTGGCTTTCTCCGGCAAATTGTTCTTCAGGTACTCGGCGTTTTCCAAGGTGTTGGCAAAAGTGTTGAGGTACAATGGCTCGTTCACATACTCGTCCTCTGCTTTGGGCTGCCCGTTGGGAGCGTTGTGGTACTCTGGGTTGTCCACAGCTTGGAGATCTCCATTCTTTCGTCGGGAAACAAATGGATTCTCTTCCACTGGGTTTAGGTAATCTAAGGAAAGATAAAAAATACGTCAGCCAAGAGTGGTAGTAATCCACCAATGTTGCATCACATGACCAGAAGCAGCACTTGGACTAGAGCATCCGCCACCTCAGCCATTCCTAGAACTCCAGATGGGATCAGGAGCCCACTATGTTGAACACACACTTGTGAAAAATTAAGTCTTTACAAGCTAAACAGACAATATGGGTTAAAACAGATACCTTGGAAGACTGCCTCATCAAACATGCTGGCCAACTAAACTACAGCTCTCACTGAGCCATAGCCCACACGCTCCCCTGGCCTTCCTCTTGCTGTGTGATCTACAGAGCCAAGCACACCGACCGACTTCTGCCTCTGCAACCTTGCACCTATCAGCAAACCCTCTGCTCTGCAGTCTTTCCATCCAGAAAACTCTGTAGGAATCTTAGTTAAGCCTCTCTGCACAAAGCCTATCCCCAAGGGTTATCCTCTAAGACAGCTTCCTTTCAAACAGAACAATTTACCTGATTAAAACCTTCCATCCCTGAAGGACAAAAGGCCTTGAAGCATTATGAAAAAAAATTATACAAATGAGCCCTGGAAAGGGAACAAGAGAGTCTTAGATCAGCTCCAAAATGGAACTTGGAGCAGGTTACAGTTGCCTTAAATCACTTGCTGTGGATTAACACCCCATTTCCAGCAGCACGGAGCTGCTCGAGGGGTCTGCACATACCTCCACACAGTCCTGGTGCAAGGAGGAAGGCCTTGCCTGCTGTCATGGGATCCTCTGGTTTTATCCAGCATGGGGCCAAAACATTAACGGCAAAGTTCAAGACCCTGTGAATACCTCTGAACCCGCAGCTGTCACAGAATATGAGCTAAAAGATGGGAATGTATAACTTAGTGATGACAGCCAAGCGGTGCTTTGATTTGAAGCCTGCAGCTGGCATGGAACACACAGTGTGTGGCCACCTGTGACAACCCTGTGTCTGTGCCCAGGGAGGCAGGACGGGGCTGCTTTCACCTCAGCTGCTACCGCCACATCCCCAAGGGCTCAGGTGGCTCCTGCAGAACTCTGAGGATCCCCAGGGTGCACCTGTATGGGCTCACACTGAAAGTAACTCCCTACACGGGAGACTCCCACAACTGCTCCTGCCGTGGGTAAAGCCCCAGGGCTCCCTCCATTCCCATCAATGTAACACAAAGGACAAGTGGCTTCCAAATTCTTAGCAAACACAGGAGTGACTTGTCATTTACATTTGCATTTATTAATTTCCTTAAAGCTTTGAAAGCAAATTAATAATGACACATCCCCTTACATCTAAATGACTGCTGTCATTATTTAAAGAGGAAGAAATTAATGAGGGCAAACTGGGAAGTGCAGCATGCTGAGCCAGCACGGATTTAGGCAATCTTCACCTTGCAGTGATGCTCTCTTTAAAGCACATCTTGTTCTTTCAATCCTAGACTTCACTTGGGTATAAAATGCCAGCTGTGTGTATCAGTTCTGTGGCAGGTTCAACATGACATTTACCAAGCACAATGCCAAGAGTAAGAAGATCAATAAACAAAGCAAAGTTGGGACTATGGCTGGCCAAAGATAGATCCTTTCCTTGGAAATAACTGAAGATTTCTTTTTGGATAAGAAGGGGGCTTGGCTTTTTTTATTCCTCTCATTATTTGTCAGAAAAAAAAAAAAGTAAAAGGGGCAATTACCAACCTTGACATACTGGCACATTTGAGCATTTCAAAGCAGAAAATAAAGAAGAGAAAACCAAATCCCCATGGAAAGGAACATTAACCTAGTCAAAATGCTTCAACCTTAATGGGTAACTAAATAAAGCCATTTTTGATGAAAAGCTGCTGATATTTAGAGGAAGAATGCAGCTGGGCTAGGCCAGAAGCCTCTCTGGAAAGCCAATATTTTACCTGTTTTAGGTTTGTCTCGCATCGGTGTCATGTACCCGTCCTCATCCAGCTCTCCCCGCACGACGCGCTCGGGAATGAAGACGGTGGGGTCAGCGCTGTACCTCTGGGTGCTGCTGTCCTCTTTTGCCAGGGTTGCCACCTGTTTCCGCAGCGTGCCATTGCAGCAAGTGTCTTCAAAGATCTCTGCCGTGGCCCCTTGAGCAGCTGGGGCTTCTGGAATGATGCAGCCTGGAGCCCTGTACGGCATCGGCACCTCCGCAGTGTAGCCGCCATCCCGGTACACGAACTGGTTCTGTTGGAAGAGAGAGCACAGCATGGGAGAGGAGGCTCCTCAGGGGAGAAGCTTCAACAGCAAATCATGGCTGTGGCTCCGGTGCCTGCCTTGCCACGCTGGGCAGCGGAAGCCCTGCCCATCCTGTGCTTCCAGGCTTCGGTGTGGAGCCACAAAGCATCCGTCTGCCCAGTGGTGCTCAGTGGGAATAGAAACGGGGCAGGAAAACTTGTCCCTACTAGGCACATGGAACCTGGACACACACAGCTGCAGCAGGTGAACGTGGTATTTTTCCACTTCTATTACTCTGGCAACCTCCCCTGATTTCTGATGTTTGGGAAATCTCCTGACTGAGCACAGAGGCCACTGTCATGTCTTTTTATCCCTGGGGTGTTACTTTCACAGTGTCCTGCGGTGGGAATCCCAGGGTCACTCACACCACATGTAATTCCAATCAGGAAGTGCATTCCAGGCTGGTGACCTGTGTTTGTATCGGCACCTCAACTCAATGGTTCACCTCAACCTACCATTTTGCTTGTCAGCAAGGGCATGCAAGGAAATTTTAACATCATGACCTATAGACAGGAAGGAAAAATGTACCGATTCATCCAAGCCTGTTAACTAAATGCTTTTTCAAGAAAAGTTGCCCAAATTTTGGGTGTGGGTCCTTGGAGTTTGCACACAAATCCAGGCTGAGTCTGGAGATCTTAACTATTTGATTCCTTATATATACACTTCATGCCCTGTTGGCTTTTGGGCCATTTATGCATGAAAAAGGAGTTTGAAACAGAAAAAAAAGTAGTGAAGAAAGGAAGAAAACCTAAAGAATGAAGGCTGAATGTGAAATACTTACTCCTGACATAGGGGTGTAGGCAGGAGGAGGGCTGTGTCCAATTTCACTCTAATGGGAAAGAAAAATGGATGATGGATACGTAACGAGAGGTCACATGAATGAAACGAGTCACATGAGCTGTATGAGCTAATGGGGACAAACATGCACATCAGTCAGATTTCCTAACTGGACCCAAAATTTAAAGAATTCAGTCAGGACAAATGCCTCACCCCCGACAATAAGCTGTGTGTCTCACCAGTGTCAGACAGAGCCACTGATCCCACCTGGGCTCACTGCGAGCACAGGCCACAACAGAAGAGGGAACATGAGGCACTTTAGCAGATGTTATTTTTTAAAAGGGAACAGACACCGACACACACTGGATACAGACTTTGCAGCAAGCTCCAACTTGAAAGGCTTGTGCAAAAGGATGGTTTGGGACAATTGGGAAGGTCCCTTTAATCAGGGAACACCTTGAAAACCGGAGATGTGATTGCCTCTGAACCCCTCCAGATTTACAGTTCGCTTGTAATGACACATGGGCAATGACAGGCTACAAGGCAGAATGTGTTAGACAAATGGATAAAAACCATCCCCTGAGCCTGCCAGACGCCACTTTGAAGCCCCACTGATGGCTCTGAGACACTGCACTGCAGGAGACTTAATCTGCCTCTGCCTTGCCCTCTGATTTCATATTTACTTGAATTCAGGCCAGCTTTCCATCTACTCAGAAAAGGTGGAGGAGACTGAAGATAGGAAAGTAGTAAACTATGGTCCATGGGGGGTGGTGAAGTTTTGGGCAAACTGATGGCTCCATGTAGGATCTGGAGAAGGAATATAAAGTGGTGACTAGAGAGAGTCAACTCTCTCAACAGCGCAGAATCCAAAGCCCTGTTGGGAATCCTCTGCCCTCCTTGTAAAGCTCCCAGCTTCCTCCGCCTGCACCTGCAGGCTGCGACACTGCAGAGAGGTTTTCCTGCTTTTGTCTCCCCAGGTGACTGCAGCCCCCCAGCCTGCAGGCATGGAAGGAGCTGTGGCAATGCTGTGTGACAGGGCTTGGCTGCTGTCCAGGGTCACAGGCCCTAAACCAGGGACTGTCCCCACTCCTCTTCTGTCCCGTGCTACACTGGGATGTACCACACCCCTTCTATTTACATCTCCCTGTTTCCACACAGCCACTCCCATGAAGTTCCAGGGATGGTTCATTGATTCTGGATGAAGAAGGGCAGAGCTGCCTTTGAAGTACTTTCAGTTCACATCTTTCAGTGACATCTTGAAGACAACTCAGAGAAGCAATTTTGCCAATAGGCTCCACTTCAGCACACAGGGCTATACCCCTCTGCCAGTAAATGTTTAGAAGATTAGCAGCTTTAAAAAATACTGTTCTAGGATGGGCACATTATGTGTCTGTGGGCTCTGCTCCACCCTCGGCACAAAAGGCTAAACCCACCATCCTATCTTTAGCTCTTCTTGGCTGTGACTGTAATATTTAAATACATACTCTGCAGCTATAATAACACATAACAGGCCCTCTTAGCACAGCCCTGTCCCAAGATGTCAGGAGACAATGGACTGGAATTAATGCATTTATTGCTATTTTTGCTGACAAGACCCTTCCCAGTCAGTGGCCTGACAACTAAGATCACAATAACTGTGTTTTTTCATGCCTCCCCTTTGGCTCTGTACTAAACATATCTCTCTTGCAACACCCCTTACCACAGAACCTTGCACATGGCTCTTCTCCACCACTGCTGTCTGCACATCTTTTTACTCCTTTACTGTTTTTCCTGATGAGTTGATACCCTGTGGCCACTGTTCCATAAAACAGGAGGCAAAGAAAACAGCTGTGGTGCCATTTAGTGGGCTTGAAAATTTAATATAATTGTTTAGTGTCCTTAAATTGACAGGTAATTACAGTGTGAGGTCATAACTTCGTAGGCTTCCAAAATTACCTTCAGACAACTCTTATTGGTCAAGACATGAATCACACTGTGAGAAGAAAATACATTTGGATTTTACCAGGTAAAACTTCAATAGCTTTTTTAAAGGTGAAATCAAATCTACTTTGTTGATTTTTTGGGGGGGTTTTTTGTTTTTGCATCTTAAATACTATCTTGAAAAAATTAGCAGATGTTCCTTTACTAAAAAACTCTAGATTTTTGGATTTCTGATCCTGAAAGTCTCACCTGACTTATCATCTCTATCTTTTTGAGACAGACAGAGACCTTAGCATCTGGTTGCTCAAAGACCTCACTACATAAGCCTACTTAAGAAGTCTCAGCTTGTATACTGAAAAAAATAAAATAAATCAATACTGCCTCCCTTTTGATGGTGTAATGTGTGTTATATCCATTAGCTGTGGAGTGCACACTTCCATCGACATGGGAACTCATCATGCTCCAGAAGGAGCCTTGCTTTTTTAACTGCCCACAAGCAGCCCTCCTCAGAAATGCCCAAGATTTCATTCTGTACACCACATGATTGAATTTTAGTCAAAAACAGGGAGAAAGGCTAAAACCCAAGAAAATGTCTCCTAAAGCCTTTCTCCAAGGCCCTCTGGTATGAAATACCAGTGACACATCAGCTGTTGTAACAGCTAATGTTTGTGTAAAATGAGCCTTGATAAAAGAGTTGTAAATAACACTTCTGTGAATATTGGCTTGTATTATTGCTTTCTATTCATTAATTTCATTTTCCAGTTCCTTGCTTCTAAAATCTCCCAAAGGTAAATATCTCCTCCTTTATAGCAGGGACATAATATTTTCTGGCTGCATCTTCAACTGTAATGAAATCAAAGCCTTGTTGTGCCCTGCCCCTCATATTTATGTAGCTCTGTGAATATGCCTCTCCTTGCCTGCTCTCACCTGGGTCTGGTGTCATGCCCGAGCCCAGCACCCAGGGCTGTGCTGCTCCTGCTGCCCACGGCACAGGACATCCGTCCCATCTGGCTGAGCGCTGCTGCCGTCACGGCTGCACCCAGAGCGCATCTCACGCAAGAAATGCAGGAGGCGCTCCGTGCTGCTTTGGGTTGTCACCAAACAGAAAACAAGCAAAGTTTTCTTTACAGCCCCAGCTGGTACCCCCATGCTTTGCTGCCAGCACAGACTGCCCAGAGCCCCCTCACTGCTGCAGAGCTGGTTTTCCTTGTCACCCACCAAGACATTGCATGATCATTGCTGTTTCTTGCTCTCAAGCAGCGTGCTAAGCTCATGGCACTGAAAGATTTTTCTCTACCAAAGGCAAGGCTTCACCAACATGAATGTACACACGTTTGAACCCACTCTGATACTGCTCCTACCCACATAAAACCCAACTCCTTCTTCCTCTCCTTCTGCTCTCATATGCAAAAAGCACCAAACACAGAGCAGGAGTAAAACACTCTCAACCTTCTCACTGGGATGCTGCTCACAAATCCTGTTCAGGGGCATCTCATGATCCATGCCTCAGGCAATTTAAAGATTATCTGTTTTGAGCACGCTCTGCAACATTTCTTTGTACCAGTTCATCAGTCCTGGGCTGTGAGCCCCCAGAAACAACTCATGCTCCTCCCTCTCCTAGCAACTCTTTACCCAGTTTCAAACCAAGGGAGTATCCAGGCTCGAGTCACCAAACCACAGCATCCTAAGGTACCAGACCTTGCTGCAAGCACCACAATTTCAGCAATTCTCCAGGAAGGAGGACAGGAGATTTAGGTGAGTGGATCTGAATAACGTTTGGGGTCATCTGGCGGGGCTGCAGGCAGAGCACACAATGCAGGGTGCCCCACGAGCCCCCGAGCAAACTCCAGCTCCATTCCAAGGGAGCAGCCTGGTATTTACAGCTGATCCGAACTGAAATTCAAACAGGAAAGACCATTCCAGGAGAAAGCCACCTCTGCTTGGCCGCAGTCCTGCTTCCACAGAATTTGGAAGAATATTGAATTACTCTGCCCTGCTCCAGACAGCAAACATTTCTGAGGTGAAAATCAAAGGAAAAAACACGCGCCATGAGATTACTGTGTAATGTTAAATAGAAATGGAATGCTGTTTGTATAGTAATAGCTAGAAGGCTCTGCAGACCTCTGGGGTTTTCTGGTCCCAGATCCTGCTCAGAGAAGGGCTGTATATAAAAAGAAAGGATTAGACACCTCCCTGGGCTGTTAAGGTTCAAGCATATCTGTCCCTACATCTCACAGCACTTGACAGAAGTCCGGCATTCCTTGGCCATAAAGTTCCACTGGGGATCGAGGAATTTTTATGGGGAAAGATAATGTCCCAGCCCCTTTTCCAGCAGTGCATTTTCTCAGAATGTGTCACAAGTTTTAACTTAAATGCTGATCACAAATATAAAAAAACAATGTAAGCATCAGCCTGTGTGAAGTGTTTGCTCCAGTCTCTAACACCTGCCTCTTCTACAACTGAGACACAAAACATCCAGCTTAGATCAGCGAGGGACAAAATAAATAGAAGAAACAATGAGTAAGTCTTTTTCTACACCTAATTTTTTTCTGAGTGCTCTTTGCCAGATGACAAGGAAGATTGCAGGCAGCCTGAGCTCTAACTCAGTTGCCACAGGCTGCCTGTGTCAGTTGGATATGCCAGCCCATGTCCTGGCAGCATGGTGGGTTTAAGACATCCCTGAGCTTGTCCAAAGTCAGTGTGGATGTTTCCCCGGCCTCCTGGGTTCAGGTCGGTACTGAACAATTTCTTAGTTTCACATAAGTAATTTCTGCTTTCTCTTGCATAATTTTCACTCCTAACAACTGTGTGTTTTCATACTTGTTAACTCTTTTAGAGCAGTCCATAAGCAGCAGGATACCCAAACTGCCTTCTAGGAGTAATTTAGCCTGGACTGTGACCAGGAAACAGCATATATCACAAATAAAACATGCCTAACAATCTTCATATAGTGGTATGGGAAAGAGCATACCTGTATACTGCACAGAATATTTCCTGTGCTTTTACTGGCAAATACGAGATATAAACCATATATTTTCAGTCTAACATTTTACCAAGGAGAGGAGTCAAAGACCACAAGACCACTGATGAAAATAATCTCTTAAGAGACGCTCAATTTGGGCACAAAACTCAACATCGAGCTACACTGGCAGGGAAAGGGAAGTGAAATGCTTTTCTGCAGCCTCATGGCTTTGAGCCTGATACCAGGGCTGAAAACAAAAGCATTCTCCTGCTCTAGGGCACCAAAGGCTTGGAAACCCACCTGTTCTCTGGACCTCAGAACCTTCATCCTTCCTGCCTTGAGGGAGGCTGGCAAATGGATTTCAGCTGGCACAATATGCACTTTGAGCCAAGCATGACACAAGAGAGAAGAGCAAGGATTCCCTTTGCCTGTGACTTTGCTAATGCCCCTGAGTGTCAAGCAGAGAGCAGAGCAGGAAGGCAGCCAGCTGGCATTGCTTATCTTTCCCTTTCAATCTCCTTGACTCCCCCATCCTTCCTGTCACCCATGACCAGCTTTCTGTCACTCTTTGTTTTTAATACACTCTCCAAGACACCTTCCAGTAAATGGCACCTTTTAACACTGGGCCAATTCCCCACAGTTTGAAAGGGAGGCGGTACCATTTCCAGCTGTTCTAACAATTCCCTGTGGGACAGAGGGGTCAGGCACTGCTCCTGCTCCTGTGCTGTCCAAAACACAGGAGCAGCAGCAGCATCTCCTCTTCTGTACAAACCTCAAGCTTCAAATCCCCAAAACAGGGAAAGGATGGTGAACGGGACCAAAACCACAACACGGCCATGATTTGTGATTGTGATATGGAAGACAAAAAAAAAAAAAAAAGGCACAAAAGAAAGTTGATGAGTGATCCTGGCAGCAGCAGCCCCCTCCTATGTGCATGCTGCACTGCCATCTTCCCCAGCTTGTTTTATACAGTAATCAAAGGATATTCTGAGCCTCTCAAAATGCCATCAACCCTCATTGAGAACGAAATAGAGCACATCTCCACTGAAGCCTTTACAGCAGTAATCATTGCCGCATGCTGGCCTGAACAGGGAGCTCTTACAGACAAAGATGGGTTTTAAAAATAAAATAAAAAAGCCTTCCTAAAATCTGAATAGAAACTTGATGATAATCTCCCGATTTTATTATGCAAGGGGGAAAAGAAACCCATAATTGTGCACTCTTGGTCTCTTATAGCAAAGAATAGGCTTCTTGATGAAATGCCGAGTTGATTTAGAGCAGGGTTGAGGTTCTGGTGGCAATAATACTCTTAAAGAACTAACCATCCAGCTGATTTGGATAAAATAATCATTTTTTAACATTCTAAATCTACACTTCATCTGTGCCTCCTCCCACTTCTCCCAACTGCATCTTTTGGAGAGTCTTTTTATAGCTTTGAAAATGATTTTCCCCTCCCCTCCCGCAGCATTCAACAAGAAAGACAGACTCTTCACTCTGGCTAACAAAGGGCGTTTTTTAGGCTCTGCTGGCATTTAACTCCATTGCACCTATGTTTAGAAAGTACAGTATTTAGCACAGGATGCTCCAGAGTCCTCCTGCCTCCTGAGAGTCCTCCCAGAGCATTATCCCAGGAGTCCCACTGCCCTGGGACACCGAGCACTCTCAGCCTCAGGGGCCAGACAGGTGTTTAAGGGACAGCTCCCTGCAACCCCGCCTAGTGCACTTCCCAATCACGCCCCCTTGTATTTTTCAGGTGCTTTTATTATTTTAAGAAAACCACAAATAGGGTTCCTCACAAATGGATATTTTCCACTAACAATTTCTGCTTCACATCTTGTCACAGAAGGAAAATTTTCTCCCGGCTCTCATAATTATTTCCTGACTCTCAGTCCACTTTTCCATCTACTGAATTATGCATAGTTGTTTAGCTTGCTGTTTTCCAAGAATGCCTCATCAGTGCAGTGTAAAAATATTTATTACTTACACTTTTTATATCTATTGACTTTTTCTTTTCAGGAGAGAAAAGAAAATGGATCAGCTGTGAGCTCTCTTGACTGTTAACACAGCCAGCAGCTATTCATGGATTAAGCAGATGCTGCCTGATTTTAAACCAGTTTATATTAAAGCTCAATGAATTTACATGGCACGCATACAGTCTCTCCCACCGATTCCACCCAGCTTGCAGAAAGTACTCAGAGGTGGTGATGTTGTTATTAAATCCATATTACATTTGTAGAAGCCACAGTGCCATCCAACACGTTAGGAAAGTCCCTAACTCTTTATGCCTGACTGAATCTATATGCTTGAATACAGAAGCCTGAATGTGACAGAAAATTTCCAACACATTAAAAAAGCCCCGTTTTAAGGCACTTCCCTGCAAAACCATGAGGCAATTTGACAAGTTGGTCCAGATACTCAGTTCAGGCTGAGAAGGGTTTACTCCTTGAGAGATATCCCTGATTTCAGCCAGCCTGGCTGCAAAGCAAGAAAATAATTGCCATAAAGGACGGCCAAAGACTTCTCTGTGAAGAGTCAGGAATCATCTATTCCCATAGTTCTCCATAGGAATTTTCTTCCCTTCCCCTCTGGCAAACCTACCACATTTTAAAAAGGTATATAAATACTCCCGTTCTAGATATACATATTTGGTAAGAAGCTTTCCTTTTTCATGTAGAGTGTTAAGACTGAAATAATTTTTCATGTAATATATTTTATAGTGTATTTTTGCATGCTTATTCTCACTACTTCTTCACCTTGAGCAATGAAATTAGGCTGACTAGTATTAGTCTGGGTTTGCCTCCTGCTTTTCATGGACAAGGATGGCCTGGAGCTATCCACACTTCCAACAAAGACTAGAAAAAGACACAGAAGAATTTTTCAGAAGAAAAAAGTTACAGTAAGTAAAATACTTGTGATGGTCTGCAAGGCACCAATCAAACACTAACAGCTCCTGGGAAGTGCTTAATACAAAAGGCAGAGCAGAACAGACAGGAGCCTCCTACCACCAGAATGTCATTACAACTTGGGAAAGCAGAAAATGGGAATTGGAGATCTTGAAAGGGGGCTTGGTGGACTTCCAGAATTACCCGAAAGGTCTGAAGGCAGTAAACGCAGCCAGTTGCCTAGACTCTTCCAGGAAAACACACAAAATGTAGTGTTTAGCAAAAGACACACAGAATGGCTTCATACAAACTTCCCTAACTAATCATGCAGTTTTAAAGAAGCCAAACTTCCCTAACTAATCATGCAGTTTTAAAGAAGCAAGAGAGCTCATATAGTTACTCAGTGTAATCATCTGAAACGCTACGAAACGCTTTGAATCAATGTCTAGTTCATTTACAAGATCATCTGTTCTGGCATTGCAGATTTTATTGCCACACTTGCATAGGGAAGTGACAGAGTCTAGTACAGAGGCAAAACAAATGACTGCTAAGATTTTCAGAAGCTTTCTGATCACCTTTTAAGAAGCTGCAATTAAAGAAATGGGAAAGAAATAACTAAAGAAGACCACAACTTGAGAGACTGCCCTAGAGGTATCAAATCTAGGGAAAGATTTGGTCATACTATTTTTGAGAAGATACTGCAGAAGCAGAAGGGTGGCAAACACCACAAACCAAAAGAAAAAGACATCTGTGTTGTCATCATTTAACAGCAAATGTGTAGAAATAGTAATCTCCTGCTTAGCCTTTAAGCAGAAGAATCAGAGAATCACAGAATATCCTGAACTGGAGGAGACCCACAAGGATCATGGAGTCCAGCTCCTGGCCCTGCACAGGACACCCCAAGAATCACACCATCATAACCAGAGATCGCTGATTGCTGGCAGCTCCTTAAATCTAGTGCAAAAAAAATGTGCATGGCACAGGAACACGATCCAAACCCTGCTAAAGAGTCAGCATTGACTTCCCAGTGAGACTTTTCTACACTGTGATGTATTTTCCATCCCACCTGATATAATCAAGACAATCTCTTAGAAAGACAAACTCCACCTCAAACAGAATTTCTGCACTTGATGCAGAAAATAAGAGACAAGAGACTCTGGTCTATGCTATGCCAGAAGGTTGGGCAAAACGCCTTCAAGTGTCCCTATGTAGCCTGGAGATCTCTTCATGCACATTTTGGATTAACTTCAAAGACGAAGCAGTTTTACTGCCATCAGTCCCACGTGGCCAGGACACACCTGGAGCAATATCTTGGGCAGGAACACTTAATTGCCTTCTCTTAGAGGAAGAGAAATGGGGAGCAGGTGCTACTAAAGCCTTGGGCACAAGAGGAATCACGGTCAAACCACCAGTCCCTCCTGCTGCCAGCTCTTTGCCAAGGCAAAAGGGTGCTGTACTATCAGACCTAAGGCCATGCCAGGACTGCTGCAGTGGCACAGATACTGCACAGAGAACTGGAAACTGCCTTCCCATGTCCCACAGCCTGCTTTAGCCAAGCACGATAGTCTCCCTGGACATATGGATTAGACATCTCTGAAAAAAAATGTCTTGATATTTAATTGCAGGGTTGGCAGGTGCTTCCATGATATACAATGTATGGAATAAAATTACAGGCACAGTATCAGTGAGTAATAAACAACATAGACAGTTTTCAGCAGGAATTAGCCAAGGATTTAGAGTAAAAAAAGCATCGTGGGGCACACAGAGTGCTTGCTGTATTAGCATTATCTCTGCACACCCAGGACAGCACTCGCTACAAATACCTGAATGAATCATCTAATGGATGTTGCAGGACACTCGAGCACTAGCCGGGGTCCTGTGCTCATGGAAACACTGCTGAGGACTCAGCTTATCTCTCAGAAGCACAGAGCTTCTAAAACTCCATTTTTCTGGAGTATCTCTAGACAGTGGAAAATAAAAACTGGAAAAAGCCGAAGAGATGAAATTGCAACTAAAGAAATTCAGATCCAATGAAAGAATTCAATTTAGCTTAGGATGCTAATTTTTATTTAAAAGCTGCAGCCGTCTCAAGAGTGGACTTCACAACAGAGGTCACTGTTAAGGGTCAGAGCCTGCGCAGGGCTCTGCTCCTGGCAGCACAGAGAGGTCCCAAGGATGTGCCAGCAGGGAGCCAGTGTGGATGTGATGGAAATGCTGAAGCTGTGTCTGAGCCTTGCAGCTTCATAAATCTCTGTTGCCCTCAGGGGAAGAAGGATGTGAGACTTCTCGGGGAGCTGGCAACTCCCCAGAAGCCTTCCCTGCCTCCAGGCTTCTATCCATGGGCTGCAGCTCTGTGGTGTTAATTCACATCCAAATAGCTTTTTCCTCCCGTGGGTGGGAGTGCTTTACACAAACCTCATCCTGTGGTGCCTCTCCCAGGCAAGAAGCTGCAAGGATTTAGACCTGAGACCACCACAGAGAAACCTGAGAGCTTTTCTGAGAAAGTAAATGCTCCTGGCTCTTCCTGCATTCCTTGACTTCAAAGCCTATGTGTGAGGAGGTTCATGATGTCCCTATTTTCTTCCTGCCCCCTTCTGTCCCCGTGGGGCTGTGCTGCTGGAGCATTCAACCAACCCTGTCAGCACAGAGAAGGAGCAGAGTGCCCTGACTGACTCCTTGGCCACTAAAACTGCCATTGGAACAGCTGAGCTGGGAAATGCAGTATCTTTTCATGCTTCTTATCTCTGCAAATGACATGGAGATCATGTAGCTCTTGTCTGTGTGTTTTCCTTCACCAAATTGCCTCACAATCTCCCCGTAAAATGCAATTTGCCAGACACGGTGAACACAAACCACCTGAGCTGTATCCGTTCATTTGGCATCCTCGGCTGCAGCAGCACCATAATGAGTTTGTGCAATATTAATATGCACTACACTAAACAAGCATAAATCACAGACCATCCAAAGGAAACACCAAGACAGACTCAGACAAGTGCAGATAGAGAGCTCTGACAGCATTTCAATTCCGTGTGATTCCTGTAGCTGACATCCATCTGTACTGAACTATGCACAGCAGATGCACTATTACCTTAAAGCAGTGACTGTGTTTTGTTTAAATCAATCTTCACTAAAAGAATAGTTAACGTACCGAGAAACTGAGCGCTTCACAAAAGCAACAGAGATGTATGTGGCTTTCTTCATTGAGGGGAAACAAATGTACTACCTCCAGAAAACACCTCTCTGCAAAGGAAACTAGGAATGCTACGATGGTGCAGGGCTTCCAGCTCTGCCCACTCTGACCTCTCTGTCTGACCTGGGTCAGTCAACTTGGCTCACAGACTTTTGGCAAATGGTAGTTTCAGGTTTGTTTAAATGTCAGACTGTTGTACAATGCCAGAGAAAAATTCTGTTAATCCTGTTACTGACAGGAGGATACAGGATCCTAAAAATCCTGTTACTGACAGGAGGATACAGTCTTGCTACTGTTATTAAACTGAATTGCAAAGCAAAGCTCCCACTGTCTTTAGCGGTATGAGATCATGGTCTCAAACCAAGATGGGAAATTGTGAGCTGGGGAAAGGAGACGTCATGTCAAGAATGTGATGGAGTCTGTCTGTGTGGCGAAAATAAGGCCCGGGGTCTCCTTCTGACTTTCTCTTGCTGACTTCAAGGGGATCACATGTGTGCAAGGAGGTGGAACAGTGTGCTTTGTAATTGGGAAAAGGCTTCGTGAAAGTTATTTTAGTTTTCATATAATAACAACAGTATAATAATGATGATGATGATGATGATGATGATAATAGTAATAATAATAATAACAATAATAAGTGGTAGTAGTAGTAGTAGTAGACTAACGATAATAATAAAAAAAAAAGCCTGTGCTTTCATTCCATGAATATCCCAGTGACCATGCTGTTTGCCCAAATAAGACATTGTAAATAATTTCAGAACATTTACTCTAGGATTTTTATCGGAATTCCCTCAGCTCTAGTGAACTCCTCAGCTCAGCTGGTACCAAAGACAGAGGGCAGAAAGAACTGTTGAAAAAGCAAGTACATTTTTCTGCTAAGGCTTTCTCTTTTAAATGTGTCACAGTGTTTCCAGCAAATATGGGAGCGAGATGGATGTAAGAAACCCAAAATGTCAGACTCTGCCCTCTCAGCCCTGTCTTGGGGTCAATGGCAGTACTCCACTGTGTCAAAGTAGGCTCCAGTGATTTACATCCCTGTGACAGGGAGTACCTTCCAAAGGTAACTGCTGTCCTTTCCTTCTCTTCTTGCAAGTTGGCAGGAAAGGAAACAGAACCTCTCCAGAGACAGCTAGGAGTAAACCTGACTTATTTCAGGTCATCATCAATTAACTCTCGTTGCCATAAAAAGAAAGTTCCTCACTTATTGCTAAGTCATGCATCATCCCCCCCTTCACTGCCTTTCAGTGATGCAGGAAAAAAGCTACATGAATCCAGTTTCCTTGCCTTCAAAACAGCAACAATTTCCTTCCAAACTAACTATTAAAATCAGATTTTGTCTTCCTTATTCCCGAAAAGCACTGATTTCCTCAGGAGAGGGTAAGGAGCTTCCTGCAGGGTACGGTCAGAGCATGGATACTGACTAAGTTTAAACACTCTTGGCACTTTCACCCACCTCTTCCCTGTCTAATGTGGTGTAATCAGTTCACACCTGGGTATATATTTGGTGTGATCAGCTAAGGATAAATGTCCACATGGTGTCTAATCCATGAGGAATAAACACCAGCGTTTCAAAGAAACTATATTTAGTATTTAAATTGTGACTTTCAACTAAAAGGAGCCTGAAGAGGAAACAAGTCCTTAATTAAAACACACTGATGCCCGTGTGAATGCCCTCACATTAGTAATGCATTTCACCATCTCTCACCTGTGAAGGGATGGCAACTAAAAAGCTTGAAAGGCTGGAGCCAAGCACAGGAACAGACAGAGGTAAGAGCTGTTGAGCAGGGAAAAAAACAGCTTCCAGACCCCTAACCTTGCTCCCCACCTGCAGCAGGGCACAGGCGTGTAGGACAGGATCCAACAAACACACCAGAGCTCACACACCAGGCCTGAGACTGCTCTGCAGCTACCAGGAGTTAGTGGATAGAGAAACACACCTCCAGAAAGGCATATCCTACTGGAAATGCCCAAGGCAGGCACCAGTGCTCGCCCACGCTACTCCAGCGACACAAAATGAAGTCTGCGGGAAGAGCTTGGATTGTATCCCTACCCCTTAGGTGGCTGGAGTTCTGTGAGCTGAATCCCCCCTGAACACTCTCTGTGCCTCAGGTGCCCTGGTGCACTGAAGAGCATTTCCTCCCCTGGCAGGGAGGGTGCAAAGATCAGCCTGCCAGTATCTGCCATGTGCCCAGCACAAACCCATTTGTAAAGGGGGCCCTGAAAGCATTGCCTGCAAACAGGAACAGGGGCTGGGCTGGAAATCTGGCTCCAGACACAAAAGCAACATTATCTATATATTCCAGCTGCTCTCAGTTACATCAGTGCCAACCCTGCCAAGACAACAGGATGGCAGGGATGGGAGACCAGGGCTGTGCATTTCCTGGCCACGTCACAGTGCAGAGGCAGCACTGCTTCAGTTCAGGAGCCTCAGCTGTGCTTTCAGGACAGGCAGCTCAAGTTGAGCCTTTGTTCACTCAAGGCCGGGCTATTAATTTAGAATTCACTGGGGCACAATGAACAGGGAACCCAGTGACAACATTTTTATAGCCACTCACCTTACAATGGGAGCCTGTAATTCCCAAGGCAGTGCTGGCCTGTGTTTGATTGGTGTACTTAAATCTCTACCTGTGCTTTTACAATAACCAGTATTTTCTGTCAGAGCTTGCTCTTACCCTGTTGGAATCAATTCTTGTCCTGGAGGTGTAGATGGGAGGAGGAATGTTGAAGGCTTGTGGAACCAGATACTCTTCAGCATCCATCATATCTTCCAGGTCTTCTTCATCAAGGAGGTTTTGGAAGAACTTGCTGTCATTCGGGCTTGGGAGCTTCATACGATCATCTCCCTACACAGGTTGTATTGAGAGAGGAAAAAGGTCAAAAGATGGATTAATTTCCCAAAGAGAGGATTTCGGCCTTCCTAATGCCCTGGCAGCCAGGCTGCAGAGACCACACATGCTGCTTTGTTTGTTCAAAAGCACCATACCCACATAATTTGTGGGTTTGTTTTGGGGTTTTTTCTTTTTTCACTGGGAGTATGATGACAGAAAGGAAGTAACTTCATGAATCAAGCAAAACCATTTTTTGGCATTCTTATGACTGTGCTTTTATTCTTTCTTCTCTCTTTTTCCCATACAGGATCAGTTTCTGACTCAAGTTCTGACATATTTTGTGAAATATCTCTGCTATTTAGGCTCAAATAGAAAGGGTAGGGAATAACAAGGAAACTGTTGAGTCTAGATGTTTGCTTTATTTTAATTTATACTTTAAGGGACTTAGAGGGTAAATTTCTCTCCCACCCATATGGAAAGATCTGCAGCATGTAACAGAGCTGAAAACAACGAAAATGAAACCAGGGAACAACAGTGCATTGAAATATCACCTACAACTGGAGAGGCAAATCTGAGCTGCACTTTGTTGGTGCCACAAAACATCACGAAAGGCAGCCCATGCCACAAACACCCACGAGCCTATAGCAACAATGCTAAACTCCACTGGCTGGCTGGTGAGTGGCCTCCCACTCCTCAGAAATGATTCTGCCATGCATGGAATCCAGCAGGGAATGCTGGCTGTGCTGTGGGGCACATGCAGACCCATTTAAAAGCTCAACAGCAGGTTTGTCATTGTCGACTGCACCTGGGAGGGACTGGGCACGGTGATGGCAGAGGCACCAGTGCAGGAATACAGTGACCCTGGTTTCCTCTCCAGGAGCTCATGTGTCTGCAAGGAGCACTGGAGAGAAGCCCCACAGGATAAAACACCAGACCATGCAACGGGGGAGGGAAGGGCGGGGGGAGAAACAGAGGGAAGAGGTATCTGGAATAAGGAAAAATGTCTTATCTAACAAAATCATTTAATCAGACTGATTTTTCCAGAATCAGCTGAACTTACAACTACTGCAGTGGGGAATACTGCAAGAGGAATTCCACATTCAGCACTACAAATCCTCCCTGACTAGTCTTTCACTTTCCAACTGTATTTTCCTTGTGCTGAAGCTGAAGGAGGGCAGGGTGATTCACAGCGCGCAGGAACACACCACAAGTCATCTGGCAGCTCTACCCAGCGAAATCAAACACCACACGGTGGGACTGGCACTACACCCACTTGGGGGACATGGAGTGGCACTAGCTGTTCTTCTGGAGGCTCTTCCACTAGGAATTCTTAAGTCAGTGTGAAGCTTAGGATCAGTGATGTGCAGCTCTGCCATGTGCTCTGTGATGGGCAGCAGACGAAGCACGAGACAGAGCGTGAGAATTTCATTCCCTGGATCAAACTGCTCCCATGCTCTGGGCTCTGGTGCTTCACCATCACCCCACTTCCTTTTAATTCAAAAGTTTTCCTTTTCCTTTGAACTGCCCACACGCTGGGCCCTTACCTGAGGACCTTACACTTGAGTCTGAGCTGTAACAAACACATGCACAAGTCCAGGCTGCCACAGAACTGGGCAAGGACACACACCTGTACTCAGGCACACCCAGCTCCAGCTGCCTGTACTCAGCAGGGATCGCCACTGGGCAGTTTCATGGGATGAACCCTCGAAGGATGAGCCCTTCACAAGCCTGTCACAGGGATGTGAAGGAGGGAAGCTCCTCCCTAGCATGAGAAGTACCAGTGTGACACAAAACTTGTCCCCAGTTTCATGAGAGAATGCAAAGCACTGAGCAGCTTGCAAAGACAGAGATTGTATATGTGCTCATAAACACAAGCTTAGGAAGTGAATTTCGGATTGTTGTGTTATTAATATCATTATTTTTGAGATACTGCACTGCCCATTCTACTTCATACTTGTATAATGCTGTGGTCACTGTTTCCTTTAGGTTAAGAGCACCTTGAACTTCAAAATATTCAAAGGCAACATCCCTAACAGTTGGGTGTCACAGACAGAATTCATTTTCCCCTCCCCTGACCCTGCAGGGTTGCTCACCTGAATTACCAGGTATCTCTGAGGGTCTCGAGCCATTCTAGAGAATTCAGCAGCCAGCTCCTTGAATTTTGGCCGACTGTCAGCATCAATCATCCAGCCTGGATGAGAGATGAGAAAGAAAACAGTTAAGTGCCAAGGGAGGAAATAATTCCATTTTTTAAAATGCACAAGTTTGAAGTCCTTGATAGCTCTGGCCGCAAGAAAAGTTGCAATAAAGAGCCCAGAAGAATGGGAAGTTAGAATTCTATGATGCATAATATGGAAAACACCGTTGGTTTTGGCCAGATTACATTGTTCCTTACTGCATGGAATTTTTCTTAATTTGCTGGGCTCCTCTCCATCCCAGAGACAGCAACACCACCTTGCAATTTTCTCCATCTTGCATATTTAAATATCAGCACAGACTGTCTTTTATCAAGGATGTGTCCTACCAGATGGGACATTTTTGCACTCAATGAAGCCCTTGCACTATTCAATTTCCACACCTCCAAGCACAGTACAACTGTTTTCAGAAGACAATTTACCTCTTCTAGGTTTCCTTTCCTACTTTTTTTTCAGGGCTTGTGTGTACAAAGCAAAAGGGAAAGGAGTATATATGATGGATGAGATGTCTGTATGTTAATCTCACTTAAATTAAGCCAGAAATATCAGAGAGATATTTCTAATTCTTTTTAAATTAGAAGCATAACCTTGGAGGATACTGTCATTAGTGGGAGTATCTTGGAGATAAAAAGTAGGAAGAAACCATGTGCAGACTGTTTTCCTTTTTTACTAAAGTAAAAACATTCATAAATTTTTGTGCTGGGCTAAGAATGATAAAAAAAATAATCCTCTCTGTAGCATTTCTTCTATTAATTCTACTTTTTATTATTACTATTGCAATCATCATTCTTGCTACTAACAATAAAACACTCGTGACTTCTTCCCTCAATATTTGGAAATGGGATTTCTCCTCACAACCTTCACTGGCTGGGTATCCATGTGTCATAATTATGTTTAATACTATCTGTTTTAACATCAGAATCAATTGTCATGGAAATGACAAGGGTTTACAATAACAATCACACAATTCTGACTTCACAGCAAGAATATGAGATAACATCTGACAGTAAAAAGAAGCTGAGCTAACTGGGCCCTTCACGGCTAACTTCTGCAATTGCAAAAGACGTGCAGACAGTATTTAAATGGAATCTACAGTATCTTGGGAGGCTTTTGTTTGGCAGCAGCAGCTTGCCCTGTTCCCCAGCTCTGTCAGAGATTATCAACGCCAATGCTCTAAAGCAGCGTCCCTCCTGCAGCGAGCACAGGGGTACCAAAAATGACGATTGCTTACACTTCACCATCACCATGTAAACATCGATAGTGCAGATCGGGGGCTGGGGCAGCCGCTCTCCCTTCTCCAAGAGGTCGGGGATCTCTCGGGTTGGGATCCCATCGTATGGCTTCCCACCAAAGGTCATCAGCTCCCAGATGGTGACTCCTAGGCAGGAGAAAGAGTGTCAGTGTTTGAGGTCGCACCGCTCAGATTCCCTCACAATCTCTCACAGCAGGGTATCCTGGTCCAGTTCTGAACTGCAATCTCCTCTTCTTCACCAGCGCCTGGAAAAACACTGACGTTTTTTCAGTGGACAAAAAGGGGGACAGGGGAGTTGAGCAAGTGGTTACACAGTGCTTAGCTGCCATCTGGGCTTAGACCACGGCAGTCTGCCACTTAAAAACCCCCAAAAATGGTGAACCTGCACTTTGTAGTAATCTTCAAAAGCAACTTCCCTCATTTTTATAGGCGTAAGAAGCAGCATGATAGATCTGAGGCACATGAGAAAGGTCTGAGACAAACGAAGGGTGGTAAAGTAAATGGGTGCAATAACAAAAGAATGCATCAGGCTCTTTCATCAAAAAGGGAATGAATGGCTGATGTACTCTATTATTTTAAGGGGAAAAAGCACAGATGTTCCCTAACTTAGAGCATCAATTTCACACAGAGGTACAGCACTGAGTAACATTATGTTGTTGGCTTTGCCTTGTAAGTCATTCACAGCCACCGCTATTATTTTTTCCCTTAAATCACCTATGGATTTGAGTTTATGATATTGCTGCGCTACAAACCCAAGATTCTCTTTTTGAAAAGCCGTAGGATTTGTTTTGGCTTCAGAGCTCAAAATAAAGATCATATATCATAGGTAAAAGAATTTGTGCCCAAACAGAAACTTAAATATTGAAAATGCTGCTCTCACACCATTTTCTTTAACTTCTATTTGTATTGCAAAGGTCATTTTAAGCACGCCTCTAGATCAGTACCATATTTTGACAACTGCCACGCTAATGTGAAAAGTGACAGGCAAAATTACCACATGAATAGACCACATTTATTTCACCCTCATTCATCTCCTTGTTGATATTAAGTAGCTATAACTTGCCAATTGTTTATGCCCTTTTCCTTTCAGATTATAGATGTTCTGGGCTTCCTGCATTTAAAATGAATTTCATAAATGAAAGCATATTTTTTCCTGAGTGATCCAGGGTACACAGAATTTGAAGAGAAAGTGCAGCTTTACAGGATCAATTGAACTCTCCCAGGCTTTTCTAAGCTTGACTAGAAGAGGGCAGCTGCCCAGCCACAGGAAACAGTGTCTTTTGCTGCTACCCACAGGTAAAAGTGAGTAATGAATAGAGCTGTACACCCTTTTGGTTCAAAACGAAATGGCAACAGGAAATGCAAATAGGACTCCATAGCCCCAGATACTGCTGAAAAGTTCCATTTACAAAGGTGTACATGATTTTATTAGTAATAGCTATACCAAATAAACAGGCAGAGACCTCAACAGATGTGGCAAACAGCTCATCTGAATAACCATTAGCAGCACTGAACGAATTTCTCAAATAGGACTTTTTCTCTGTGTGTGTAGCTCACCAATTCCCAAGTTATCTGTGAAATTAAATAGATGCTTGTTCTAGTTAGTTTGGAGAGCTTGTCTCTTCCTTTTCTTTCTCTCGCCGTATTTGCTCTGTATTATGACAAATTCCCTTTTATCTGACTCTAGGTAGAGAAAGTCCCATAAGCCTGAAAATGTTTTTTGACATTCATGGCTTTTACAGTTGAGCTTTTCAACGACTGCTGAAAATTATGACCTGCAGCTGTATTTTTATGAATCTGTGCCTAAGCTGAAAGAGGTCTTCTTCTGTCATAATAATCAGCCAAACTGCCACCAGACCAGACCTTCAGCACTCGCCCCAGCAGGGAAAATCATGATAATATATTTCAGCGAGCAGGGAAGTAACACAGGAGACAGTAACAATTGCTGCTCAGAGTTACACATTTAAAGAAAAAAAAGCCTGAAGAGCAAACACCCCTGGAATTAACTCCTTTGGGAAAAGAGGATATCTTTAACATACTAACACAGCTTGGCTTTACGCTTTAAAAGACACAACTTTTTAAACTAATCACGTGAAGATTTACCATAGCTCCACACATCACTCTGATGGGTAAATTTCCTGTAGTGTATGCACTCCAGAGCCATCCACTTAATTGGCATCTAGGGAAAGACAAGAGAAATGTAACCTTAGAAATACATTATTAAACAATACAGACAGATCCTGTATGAAGACATCCACTTTTTCCCTGCCTCCTTGTTCAGCTGCAAGCTTGAAAAGGAGCAGCACTACCCCACAGAGGAAATGGTTGTTCCTGCCCTCTAGAATGAGGGCTCATAAAACTTGAAGGTGAGAAAGATGAACCAGTTACCTGCAGAATTTACTGATTCAGAAGTAGTGGAACAACTCATGTTTTCATCAAACCTGTGTAAAAATGGGACCAATGCAAAAATTGCATCGAAATCTGAAGTGCAGCAGAGAAGGTGGAATGCAGAAGCTTTTCTCCCTCAACAGTTTGCAATCTCTGCAATCTGAGATAGCAACACTGCTATCTCAACTGTTCTCTAATGAGGCCAGGTAACAATGCAGTGTCCCCATCATCATCATCATCAGGCTAAACAGGCAATGGGGACAATTTTCAGTGCTTTATTGTTAACTCCCAATATTTGTTAGGAACTTAGCCACCCCAGTTCTCTGCATCAGCACTGCAGTGAGAAAAGTTGCCCCCCAAACGAAGTCAGCAGCCCCACGTTCCCCTGTGCCACTGAATCATGTCGGGGCGAGCTCATCTCTTCTGGCAGAGAGTGGTGTGCAGGTAGGGAGGTGCCCACCCTCTGGAGTTTGTGTTAAAATGGGATTTCTGGTGTTTCCCATTCCTGAGCTGGGCCCGTCAGGAACAACCTTGCAGTACGTGAATTTCTAGTGGACAAACACGGAAGCGATTTTCATCTGGTATGAGTCGCCTCTAATTCGGATCTGTGGAAGAGGTACCGGAATAAACCAAAGGGATGCATAACTGCAGGCAAAATCTGAACAGATGGTGGGTGTAAAAGCAGAGGATGTGTCTTCATTCAAACCCTTATGAAACTACCTTCCATGGAGCTCACTAATGAGCATCACCCATAGAGTTATGGCAAAAATAGCACCTTGTAAAAAAGGCTGCCTCAACTCATGCAAAGACAGTTCATCCTCCCCCACTAAACCCTGCAGAAGTGCATCGCTTTCATTCCCACTGCATATGGCTCGGTCATTCCAGATGTGAGCAGCTGCTGAAGGAGCAAAGCTGCCTTGTTCATTATGGGATAACTCAGGTTGGAAGTGATTCAGGAAGCCTCTAGTCCCACCCCAGGCTCACAGCAGGTTCAGCTACGAGATGAGACCAAGTTACTCAGGGATTTATCCAGTCTGGACTTGAAAACCTTCAATGATGGAAGCTGCACCACCTCTGTCGACAACCACTTAATTGTCCAGTCTGAACCTCCCTTAGCATGCTCTCAATACAAACTGAAGCTGCCAGTGTCCTTTGGATTTCACAGGATGCTTCTCTGGACCTGGGAAGTGATACATCTGATGTAAATCCTGCTCCAGAGCTCTCAGCAGGGCGGCAAGTCCAAGACACAGCTGCCAGGAAACAGCTGGTTTGCAAGGATCAACTCATTTTCTGTCATTCACTGGCTGATGGAGGGAAGAGGCTGAGGGGTTACTGAAAAGAGGATTACAGAAATGAAGGAGTCAGGGAAAACTGCCAGGACCCCACCTTCCCTGCCAGGAGCTATCTTTCCATGGGGAAATGGGAAAGCACTGGTGGCTCCTCTCAAGCTCTTCACCTCCCTGCCTGGTCAGCCCAGGTGATCCAAGGGCAGCAGCCACACAAACAAGGCAGCAGCTCATCCTGGAGAACAGCACACCCTGGCAACAGCTGCTTGTCCCAGACAAGGGCATAAGTGAGCACAAAAACCACAGACAGCAAGGAGACAGAAAGCAAACTGAGCATCCAGGAAAAGGAATGACAGGAGAAGCAGAATCCTTTGGGATTCTGTGACACATTGAGATGTGGAATTTCAAGATGTTTAGGGAGAAGCCAGCGGCAGTACATACTTACAGCCTTCTGAATTTTATCATGCAGTAACCTGAAAGTAGCAGAAATGAGGTAAGGCACTACATGGCCATGGTGTGGTTTGCTGGAAAGCAATAGGTGAAAATGTCTGGTTTCAAAATTATCCTCAAGCTGGCTTTTGGTGGCCTGGCATTCAGCATGGTATTGGAAAGGTGGATGCAAGACATAACATACACGGGCTCTTCCAGTGTGACAAAAGATGTAAACTCTCATGTTCTGCGGCCTTCCCTTTTGTTTTCCAGAAAGTCACTTGTCTGGGAAAATGGGACTGCAAGTTATTGAGGTGCATACTGGTCAGAGAAAGGGCGGGGCAGGAATGCCCCAGAACATCCATCACTTGTCGAACTCAAGTATTCAAAACAAGACACAAACTGGAGCACATGAACAAAACTTAATTCTGAGAGTGAAAACTGCTCGTGTAATTATATTTCAGTGCCTGGGGAAGCTCATTGCACAAAAAATGAGCAGTTTTTATGTGTGTTTTCACAACACAGTTCTTCTGCAAGGCGGGGCTTTGCCCAGTCACTGACAGACTCTTACACAGGTAACATTCCCACAGGGACACACTGACCTCAGGAGCCACTTCAGGAGGTTTGTCAAGCAGGGTAGGTCTACTTCCAGATATGGCCAGTACTCACCTTCCCCCCATCAGCATTATACTCCTTTTCATCCCCTTCCAAAAGTCTGGCCAAGCCAAAGTCAGTGATTTTCACATGGTTTGGTGATTTCACCAGGACATTACGGGCTGCCAGGTCCCGGTGGACGAGTCTCCTCTCTTCCAGGTACATCATTCCCTGAAGGAAAAAGAACAGTACAATAATCCTAATAAGTCTTACATGTTTTTTGAGAACTAATTTTCACATGTGACATGTAGAATATCTGGTTTGATTATGAGTCTTTACAATGCGAAAACGGCCCAGAGGGCAGAAGTTCAACATTGCCCTTGCTCTGAGCAGAAGGCAAGATTAGATGACCTTGAGTTACTCCAGTATGAATGATTCTACAGGATTCAATTACCAAATGGAAAAAAACCAACAAAATAACACACAGATAACTCCTTGGCTTCAGCAAGGTTAAAATCTGGAAACAAAGAAAAGAAATATTATGGCCCTTGTTCTTCAGTCAGGAAATCTGATGGCCATAAAAAATAATCAATTTAGCCAAAGCCCCACCAAAATTAGACCACACTGGAAAACAATTCCAGCTCTGTTACATTCCAGGCAAGTGTCTTCAATGCAAGATGAAGATTCTTGTCCATCTTCAAATAGTTTTTAAGTTGGTCACAAATTTTCAGCGCTGCAACTCCCTTACCTTTTCACTCCCTTAAAATATTGCCTGTAGTATTATAATAAGACATTAGATCAATGGCCCCTTTTTTTATGAGCATATATATTCTGTTAGAAGTACTTTTGTTAACAAGCCCATCCAGCTGCCTTTAAAGATAAGGTAACACACACTCAAGCTGCCTGGCCTTAACCTTTTGCTTATTCTGATGGAAGACTAACCATCTACCATCAGCATGGGAATTTGCTCGATGCTTTGTGACACTGAGATCAACACCAAAGCTTGGTCTTATTAATTATATAACACATAAAGGATAGTTGGGCAGGGTTACAAGCCTATAATTTCATTAAAAGGCATTTATGACATTAACCACCATTATTAGAACCTACAATGAAATCACACATGATAATTGCCTTTAAGGTATCTCTTAATATATTAGCTCTGTATAATATATATGATAATTTTTAAAAAGTCACTGCTGAATACCAAAGAGATCACATTATCCCATAATACAGATGGTAATTCAGAGAATCACATGTAGTGATTAAAATAACCAGATTACTCAATGCCATGGGCCAGATTTTATTATCCCTTCCCAGCCTAAGGGGCTCCTGGGTACCTGTCCCTGTACAAGCTGCCAACCATGGTCTCTGGACCCAGCCCTGGCACAGGGTGCCCAGAGCAGCTGTGGCTGCCCCTGGATCCCTGGCAGTGTCCAAGGCCAGGCTGGACAGGGCTCAGAGCACCCTGGGACAGTGGCAGGTGTCCCTGCCATGGCAGGGGGTGGCACTCGATGAGCTTTAAGGTCTCTTCCACCTCTGTGATTCTATGAAAGTGGATGTCTGTACAAAAAGCATCAAATGGAGCCCTGAACTGGTTTTAGGTGAAAAACTTCAGTGCAAACATCAGTCAAAGCTTTGAAAATATGTGGGAGAATATTTGGCATAAACACAGTTTCATGCAGTCAGCATGAAGGGGTTTGGAAGAGGACAGGGACTCTTTGGCATAAAGCAACTGGAGTTATTCTTTAGAAGCAAACACACCCTCCTGCCAATTGCAAATCAATACCTTCGGCATTTGACCATCAGAAGTGTAAGTCTTAAAGAAAAATGCTTTTTGACATCAAAGTAAAAGCCCTAGAAGAAAAGACTAATAAATCTTATGGGCTAAACAATTGTGAGTCACACAAGAATCACACCATGAGAGAATTTTGCTGGCATCAGAACATATCAGGCCCAACTAAAATTATATTTTTAATAGATTAACTTGTACTTAACAGCACTGAAACAATACAAAAATATTGCAGGTTTCTTTTGGCCAAAATGAAAATACAGAATTTGTCTTGTCAAAATCAAAACAGATGACCTGTACTAAGGCTTTGGCCTCCTGTTACTAGCTAATGATGGCAGGGATTGATGGGAAGGTGTGCAAAAACATCCTTCATTGAAAGAGTTACACAAGCAAATTCTTAATGATACCTTTTTGGTCTGATTTTACTGTCTCTAATTTCAAGCATTTTTTAAACCTGTAGGCTAACACTTCAGGATGTTTCACTGTTTATTCTATTCACTTTGATGTATTCCAATTTTGTGCTATTATTTATTATCATTTCAGTAAGATTCTATTTTATTCATCCTAAGCTCACACTCTCTGAAGAGCTAGAAAGACGGGCAACTACCAACACCTTGTATTGCTCCTCAGCAATAACACACCTGGCTTTCTCTTCTACCCAGAAAGAGGGCAGAAATAATCTGTGTATCACTGTACTCAGAGTTTGCTTCACCTCTGTCAAACAACCTTCTCAGGGCTTTCTCCCACCCATGCCATCTGCAAAGCTAAAACCGGCCCATGTAGGGCTGGCTGGCAGCTACAAAATCCTCTGCAGAGCTCATGGGCTGCAGAAATGTAAATCCTCTTGGGAATACCCAGCGTAAACATGTTCGATTTTCCTGAGACCCTATCAACAAGCTTTAAATGTGGGTGGCAGAAGCATAAATGAAAAGGTATATATGTATATATTTTCAATAAATGAGACTACCTAAGTGGAAGGGAAAGAATCTAAAAAAGGGAATCCTACAGTATTCACTGCAGCAATACTGTCTAAACATATATTATGCAGAGAACCACCATCTGAAGACATTTTTGAACTTGGCAGGGAAAAAAGCTCTATATGAATCTCTAATCTTTTAACATGATACAGAAATATGATAAAAAAGTCACAGCTGGTGACATGCCCACCCAAAAAGCCCATGAGAGAGTACCAGGAGTATATTTCATGAGTTGAATAGAACAGAAGTCATTTGTTAAGAGCTATGAAAGAAGAAGATTTTTTTCAGTTTTATTAAGGAGTGTTTATAAATTCTCTGTCACTGTGACAGCTTTGGAATGGTCACTTCAGGTACAGTCAGGTTTGCTGTTTTCACAAGAAAAATATCAGACCTAAAAATGAGATACTGTGCTGGTAACAAACTGAAGTGGGACAGTGGAAAGGAGACTGTGTCAAAAAACCCATGGGAGAAGAGAAGACAGTGATCTGTCTGCTTCCTGATCTTTCCAAGTGCTGAACTTCAGTGTAGAAAATATCAAATTATGTTCATAAACTATTAGGACTTCCAGTGCTGTGGAAGCATCACCAAAGCTAGGCTGGTGGTGGAAATAGGAGAATAAAAGGATTTTTTTAGAAAAGGAAAATGAGGTTTTTCTGGCAAATCACAGGTTTGACCCCTGAGATCTCCTGCCTTGGAGTCATGGTCATAATTTGCTGTTTTCTTACTTTGTTATTACCAGTATTACTTTCTGCTGCTGCTATTCCAGTTTCTGGGGGCAATTTCAAGCACAGCCTCCATTTGTATAGATCAGAGTATAAGAGGTACGAGCACAGACTATTTCAGAAGCTGTAATTTGATTTCCTTCACTTTTCTGGATTTTCAGAGTCCCACTGAAGCTGAGGCTGCTTCTGGATTAGTTTCAAAGGTGGCAGCTGCCGTGCAGGGAATGCCCAGCTCTGAACTGCAGGAATCTTGCCTGAAAGCTCTTTCCCTCAGGTGCCTGGATTTCATCTCCAGAAAAAAGGTATTCATTACTCAGGACACAATTCAGGCAGGTATGTAAGTCATTAAATGCTGAGTCCTTTTGGGATAATTGCTAAAGAGGAACTGAAGTGTGTTGAATCACTAACTAAAGTTTAACATATGTCTTCTGTCTTGCATGATGCGAGACATCATTTTGCAAGAACAATTCAAATTTAAAAAGTAAGTGTAAAGACCTTCACCTGCCCCAAGAACTTCAGCAATACCAGCCCACAGCAAACCCCCTACAAACACTTCTTTTTTTCACTGTGACTTTTGGTTGTTTTCTACACTAAATATAATTGTTTTTCTCAATTGAGGACATGTTATCTTATCTCACGCAGGAATTAAGAGCAACCCGTCTTTGATAACAGCTTCCACCCACCAGATGCAGCACACATGGCAGATTCATCAAATTCATTCTTCAGGTACACGAAGAAAGAAAATTTCAAGTCCAACTCAAGTCTCATGGACATTAATCTGCAGCCTTGGAGACTGCTCTCTTACCATCCTAATAACTCGAGGCTTGCTTAATAATGTGAATCACTGCAGAAAGCCTCAAATGATCATCTTTTCCCCTGCACACCCCATGGAAAAGGTGTAATTTTGCCTGGGGCTAAACACACTTTCAAGGAAAACACTGTGCCCTTTGTTGTCAGGAGCAACCAGACTCATGCAGGCTGCTGCAGCTCCAGGGAGAGCTGCGGGAGAGAACGGCTGGCACTGCTCTGAAATCCGTGCCTCGGCTGCAGAGGGGTGATGGCCCGAGTGGGGTGGCTCGGGGTCACCCTTGGGGTCACCTCACTGCCACGGGGAGGCAGGGGGATGCCACCAGCCCGAGCTGGGGACTCACACCTCGTGCTAAGGGCACCTCCACCAGGTCACCTGCCAGGGATTTCTGACAGTCTGGAGTTCTGCCAGCCTTGGTGAAGCTGGCAAGGGAGGCTCTGTCCTGCATCCTGGGCTGTGCTGTAACCACATTTAGAAGCATTTAGAAGTTCAGTTCATTTATAGGAGGCAAGTTAATCTCTCTTTGGTAAAGGGCAGACAAAGAAAGCTTATATGGTACGTATTTCTTCCCATCTCCTGCTCACTTGACAAGCTCTCTCAAGGTTTCACTTCAGTTTAAGTTGGAAGCAATCTGCAATTAATGTGCAGCAAGCTGTATCTCAGGGTAAAAGTGCTTTTATCTCAAGCTGGCCATCTTCAGATGCACTTAGGGTACAAAGTTGATACAACAATTTGGATTTTCCTACAGCTGCTTTCGTCCAGTCCACCTGAGCAGGACCAGATGACAGAAAGTTTGCCAGACCTGCCCTCTGAGCAGGTGACAGGAGCAGAGGGGACACTGCTGGTAAAAGCCCTTTCCTCACAATCCTCCTGTGACTTTGCTAAATGTTTTCAGACTAAACTGCTCAGACTACACAGAAGCAGGACCAAGACTACCTGTACTTGACTCAAGATGTAGGATCCCAGTGCAGCTGGATTATTACCCCCACAGAAGGACAACTGGTGGAAATCCAACTGCTGCACACGTAACTCCAGCTAGTTCTGCTGCAGAAAGAGTAGGGATGTTTTGCACACAGGTCAGTCTACATCTCTCCACTCGTGGCTCACCCAAAAGTACAAATTCTGTCTGCTCACAGGTGGGCTGGCTCAGCTGAAGCCCAAAATTGGGATGAGTTTGCTTCATACCAACCACAGGAGGACACACACTACCTGTGGCAATATAAAAGTGCCAGCTGCAGATCAAAAGAGTAAGTCTGGATAAAAAGAAGTCAGCACCAGGTATTTGCTCTGCACCTGGTGCAGTTAATTTGTTCCAGAAACAGGAGTCCAAAAGCCTGATTAACTCCAGTGCTAAACTATATCCCAGGACACAAAATAAAGATGGTGCTAAAGCACAACAGGTCAAAACAAACTCAAGAAGCAAATGTGAAGGGAAAGAGGCTACAAGGCCGATTAGATGAGAATTACAAGAAAAATGAAGTCTAGTCCAAAATGACAGGTGATTCATAAAGGGAGGAACAGTAGAAAGAAATGAGAGGAGAAGCAATTTCATAAGCTTATGACATTTCAATACTTAATTGACTGGACTGAGCAGACATTTTGATGGGCCCGGACCACTCCAATCCTAAATCAACATCTCAGGAGTGTCATCTCACCCCTTCACAGCACAGACAAGTGGGTCCTTGCTGAATTGACTGGTTCTCAGTTCTGAGCTTGTGGGGGCCTTAAAAATGAAGCTTTCTATCCTGGGTAAGTGCTGAAGCTCCTTGGGCAACACCAGAAGGGGAGTTTGTTCCACTGCATCATCAAACATGTCCTTTGTCTGAACTCCTGTGGAGAGTACGAGTTGTCTCCCAGGCTCTGTCAAATTATGCAGCTTTCTGGATTGGGTGGTGCTGAATATAAAGCATCTGTGAAGCACTTCATGCTCTTCTGATGAAAGATGTTACATAAATATATTAAGTAGCATAAGCAATGAGGTGCAGACCAGGTATTTATTTCAATACTGGCCACACTGGATGTGGCTCTGAGTTCTGGTCCCACCTACAGCCACATCTGTGCAGCCACTGTGAAGTTCATTCCTAAGCGTGAGATTCCTGAGGGAGGGAGCTGTGGAGCTGTATCTGAATTTTGTAATTAACTGAAGTGCTTTTTTAAAGACAGCTGGGGGCAAGGTGCTCTCCTGTGCCAGCTTCAGTGGGCAAACTGGGCCATACTGGCTGCGCTGCCCTCTCACCTGGGCCAGGTGTCCGAGCCCCCTGGGCTGTGGGGACAGACTGCGTTACTCTCCCTGTTGCCAAAGAGCTCGGAGGGACAGGGATGTTCTCCCATTCGCTCTGAAGAAAAGCACAGCTCAGGGGCCTGCAGCTCCAAGAGGAGAGGGAAATTGCAGCCTGTAGCCGTGCTTACAGTAACTGTATCACCAGTGCACTTTGTGCACTTCTGGCTGCAGCTGCACCAACAGCATCTTTTTCCATGAAAGAGACCTCTAAATAAGAACTAACGGCCTAAATAACAAACTTATTACTGCAAAACTCTCCTTGCTGGGCAATAACACTCACTGCAAAGTAACTACAGTTAAGAGGCTGGCAGGATCACAGTCCTTATGACAAAGGCTGTTTCAAATTGCTGTTTCAAAAGCAAATTGTAGTAATCCGTGCTACGTGTGCCAGCAGAAGGAACATACCTGTCCTCTGATTTGGGGAGCGCTCAGAGACTTCAGGTTTCAGCTCCCAGTGGATCACATACTCCTGGAAAGTGTTTGATGCTTTTCAAAGTGGCAACCAAAGAGAGGCATCAATTTGAATGGGCTTTTTGAATGCTATTCTTCTCCCTTACATTAATTGCTGCAGTTAGACCAGCTCCAGCTCCCTCCTCTGAAGAGGCAGGAAGGCTAAAAGCAGCCTATAAAGGGGTTCCCAGTGCAGCTGTAATGGGGGAGATGTGACCAGCGCTTTCCTGATCCTGCAGTTCCAAACTGCCCACCAGGGAGATCGCTTGGCTTTCCTGGAAGGCAGCCCACGGCAGCAAACTTGAACAATGGGCTACTTCTCCCCCACCCAGCCACTGACCTCTCGCCAATGCAATTACAGCCGGGAGAGTGTATTGTGCAGTGGATTCACTCTCTCCAAGAAAGTGTATTTAAAATGGATTACTTCTGCTCCTTAGGCAGGCAATCAATAGAGATGTGGACTGCAATAAGTACAGAGATGTCTGTGGGCTGCAGCACTTATCCTCTGTGTCTCTTCAGAAATTAATTAAAAATCAATGAAGTGTGCAGCCTATTAATAAGGAACCTCCAGATTAACAGATACAAGCACAGCCTTCCCTCAGGTTCAGAACGAGCACAGCCCCAGTGCAAACACACTGGAAATCCTCCAGCCCTCCAAACCATACCATACCCTGACCTTTCACGGCCATGCCCCGCATCTGACTGAACTGCAACATCCCCAACTTTGCGCACCCTTAACCAATTACAGGCTGTTTCAAGTCGGTTAAACAGGAGGAATTGGGGCAAGCGTTTAGAGCCTTCAGAGTTTGTCTGCTGGCCTACTAGAAAATGGACTTATGGCAAAGCAAAACCACCTGCTTGAAGGTGGGATCCAGCAAACATCTAACAGATGGCTGAATTCGAGGTCTTCACTTCATTACAAACCTTTTTTCAGACAGTTTTCTTGGGAAATGAGTACTGACCCTGTAGCAGACAATTTTCCGCTGGGAGTGCGCTGATAAGCTGACATGTCATGCACTGGATGCAAGGCTTTCCAGTACTCATCTTTACGCAGTTGCATGTCATAATAATAAAGTATGTGACTGTGGTGGTTTTACTTGGCCCAGTTTTTCCTAGTGGGTTGGAAGGGGCACAAAGATGGCTCCTGTGTGTCCTGTGTGAAGGTTCTGGAAGTTTTTCACCCTGTCCAGCAGAGCCAGTCTCTGATGGCTCTGGAGATGATGGACATGCTGCTGGCCAAACCTGGGCCAAGTAGAAATGTTAGTTACGCCTCTGTGAAAACATATTTAAGAAGGAATCAAAACAATGGGTGCACGCACTTCTTTGTAGCCAGAGGAGGAGGAGGAGGTAAAAATATGTGAGGGAAAACAACATGGAGACCCAAGGTCAGTGGAGAAGGTGGGGGAGGAGGTGCTCCAGGCGCCGGAGCTGAAAACCCTCTGCCAGCCATTGTGAAGACCATGGGGGGAGCAGGTGGTCCCCCTGCAGCCCATGGAGTCCAGGGGGTGCAGAGATCCACCCACAGCCCCTGGGGAGGTGCCCACGCCAGAGGAACAGGGGGATGCCTGGAAGAAGCTGTGATCCAGTGGGAGTCCCAGCAGAGACTGAGAGTTGCAAAGGCTGTGGACGAGAGAGAAAGGCCTTGGCCCCGGGATGGAAACAGCCTGGCCTCGGCTCGGGAGCCTGCACCCCATGGACAAGCACTTGTGTTTGCAGCAGATTTCGGCCGGGCTGCTGCTCGTGAGATTGGACCCACGCCAAAGAAGTTCTCAGAGGACTGTCTGTCGTGGGAGGGACCCCATGGCTGAGTAGAGGACTCTTCTCCCTGGTGGACTGACCCTGACCAAAGGGAAACCCCCATACCCTGCCCCACCCCGGAGCTGTTGGTTGTGTGAAAGAGGGAGGGGGGTGAGCTGAGAAATGGTGTCTTAAGAGGGAGAGGGGTGAGCAGAGAAACAGTGTTTGTAGCAGAAGAATTGTGGTGATGTACTGACTAAGGAAAAACCCCATACCCTGCCCCCCATCCAGAGCTGCTGGTTGTTTGAAGGAGGGAGGGGGTGAGCTGAGGAACAGTATCTTAAGAGGGAAGGGGGGTGAGTGAAGAAATGGTGTCTTAAGAGCTTATTTTTACCTCTCATTTATCCTCCGACTCTGTTAGGTTAATAAATCACTTTGCAACTTAAGTCTCTCACCTGTTTGCTCATGTTTTCGTGCGTCTCCTCCCCATCACTGCCTCATCTCAACTCATGAGTCCAGTGTGTTTGTGTTAGTTTGATTCCTCTCCTCTGCATAAATGCAGCAGGAAAAAGCATAGAAAGCAAACGTCGTAGGTCCCTGGCATTTGGCCAGGGTCAAACCTCGACAGTGACAAAACAGGTCTTGCCTGCGCCCTGTGTACTTGGTTGGCTGGGTTGAGACAGTGTTTTTGGACAGCTGAAATTACTCTCCCCTTCTTTTGGGCAGTGCCCATGGAGCAGACAGGGAACACTGTGGTAGCACTATCTTGTGTGTTCAGACAAAAAATCCCACAGGAAGAGCCCACAGCAGCTTCCTGCTTTGCAAAAGGCAAATATGTACCGAATTCCACTGATCCCCCTGAAACGTTTGAGAGGTGACATTTTTTACCTCAAGACATGTTTCATAGGGCACTTTCAGTCCAATTAAAAGCTGTTAGCACTATCCTGTGTCCTCATCAAATTAAGCATGGAGGGTTTTATCTTCTTTTCTGAGCAAACAGCATGATTGGGAGGCTAAATTTCTGAGGTAGGCACCTTTGTTTGAAAGATACTCCTGAAACTCACACAGTTTCAGAGCTCTGTAACCACTTTAAAAATCACCATTTCAGGGTAAATTAGGGAAACAACAGGGCAATGAAAGCGCTACTTCCAAAAAGCACCACTTTCACAAGCTATTCCAGTGCCAGGGCTACCGGGCTCTGCAGGAGAAAAGTGGAACAAGGGCATATTTATCTTCTCCCTCTCCTATTTTCTTCTCACATGGGCAGAGCAAGCAGTCGGTCTGTACAACGGCTTCTCCTTAGGACTGAAATACTGTTCCACAAAAGAAAATGTTCTGAATCTATTCTAAATGCTTTTGATACTCTGATTCAAGAGAGTTCTTGAATAAATTAAAGCTTTGAACTTCCAAACTCTGTTGCCACTGGATTTCTGAGCACTTCTTAAAAACCCACATCACAGGTAACCATAGTTACCTATTTAATACTTTATTTTTTTTCTTTTCTAATTGAGTAGCTTATGACACTGACAGAACAGGAGAGGCCAGCCACATAAACAGAGTGTGCTCTCTGATAATGGCTGGAGAAACCTGCTAAATAATCCATTAACCTTATCCAATAAATCCAGATGAGGGCTGGAATGGGGTGGGTGGAAGGCAGAAGCGTGGTTTAAAGAGACACTTATTTCCCCCCAGCTAAAACGTCACATTATTATTAACGGTTCAGAGCATCGCTGCGCTGACAGTGAGAGCCCACAGAGCGTGAGTCAAGCTGCCCCCGTGCCCCACGAGCTCCCTGCCGTCAGACTGAACCTGCTTTTGTGCCTCTGTGGGATCATGAAACACAGCCTGCCACCTTTCCCGGGCCACCTCACGGTGCTGGGAGTGCAAACCACAGCCACAGACTCTGCAGTGGCCGAGCCAAGGACAGCTGAGCACGGGGGTGCATGCTCTGTCCCCTTCCCTCAGCCCTGCCCGGACACCAGCTCCATGGAGATGGGGGGGAACACAATTTAAACGTAATTTAAACAAGCCCTCACATGACTTTGATACAGGATACTCACAGAAAATAAAGTATAATTCTACCCTTCAGTTGTGTGGACTCAGATAATTACGGAGCACTGACTGCAGTGATATTTTGTACCGTGTCTTGGTTCACTCTTCCTGCAAAGTGGTTCTGCAGGTCAACCAAGGGATCACAGACCTACACAGGGGAGAAACTACTTCTAAAGTAGTAAATGTCCAAAGAGAAACTTTCATTGTGGCCTCAAAACAAAACTGATGCCTTCTTTTAATTTTTTTTTCCCCTAGATCCCAGAAATATCTCAATGAGGTTTGGCTCAAGCTTTTGAAATTCATTTATTTTGAGGTAAATCCCAGCACTGGACGTTTTAGTTCCCAAATCTGAGAAACTTCTCAGCGAGCATGAACTGACTGTTTTAATTATCTCTGCACAGTTCCCAGCTACAGCAAATACTTCAGTTACAGCTCCTTTTTTGTCAGGTTGTCTCTGGAGCAAGGGATACCATGACTTATTTGAAAGGAGAGAAAAGTACTCATGACTTTGACATCTCAAGATCTGAGCATGTGGGTGGTGAATACATTGGAAATTTTGAGAGCTGCTGAGCTGAAACATGTGACCTGAGTGGAGCACAGAGCAATCAGGGCAGGTGTATTTCCACTGATAGTAACACTTCAAGTGTCTTAAGACCTCAATTCCTGATTAAAGGGAGTTTTCCATGAATTACAACTGAGACAGGTTCAAGCCTTGGGTCAGTGCTGCTACCACTGCACAGCACCCAGGTGGAACACAAAAATCAGGCTGAAATGGCTTTTAACCATTGGCAAAGTAATTCACTGGGGAAGCAGGGGAAACCCAGCAGCACTGGGGCTCCTCTAAAACCCCAAGTCTTCTTTGAGAAGACTCTTACTTGAGCTTTCTCCCCAGCTCTGACCCCATCACTTTTTCTAAGATTTACGATGTCAAACTGCTAGCCCTGGGAATTCACAAAGGACACAGCCTGCAGTAGCCAAAGGCCTTTTAAGAGGATTCAACCTCTTCCTCTGACCAAGATCTTCTGGGGAGCAGCCCCCAACACCCTGCCGAAGAGCTGTCCCTGTTCCTCCTGTGATTCTTCAGCAGCATTTCCATGCTCCAGACTATTGCTCCAGCACTGCCCACATGCCAAAACTGTTTTTGACAAATTGCCACAGAGACACAGGAACCATCTTCATCTTAGTATTGAAACGAGAAGATTCCTAAAAGGCTTTGCTAATAGTAAAATCATTGCAGTGAGTAGAAAAATCTCACGCTGATTTTGGTTCATTTGGATCAGATCCAGACATGAGAAATCTCTGAGCACAGTTCCCACACTTCCCTGGCTGGCATTTTTCAGCTGTTCCTCCATCTCTTGGCTGCTTCATTCACAGTTCTTCCCTCTCTCTTTAAAACTGCTGAGACTTTTCAAAAGCTCAGCTGTAGCATCTCACCATTTCCCCAAGGACCCAGTCATGCTGGCTTTTTTCTCCTCTTCAATTAAAACTAACACGCAGCAGGCTCAAAATATTTCTCTGCCTTGACTGAAAATACAAAACGTAGGCAGAGGCACAACATGACCCACCTCCAGAAATTCCTTTAAGAAGGTGTTTACAGTTAGGGTTCTTTAGGAGCAAGGCAGGGAGAACCAAGTTGTCTCTGAGGACAGGATAAAATAATCAGGTCAATCAAAGCTGCCCACCAGTCACCAGGTGTTATGGACTGTGATGGAAAGAGCTTTTGAGAGGCACTGAGGTGGATGAGCATGCCTGGGATCACACATGGACTCCTATGAACTTACTATGACTAGATCATAACACACCCATACGTAATTCTGGCTCTGCCTCTCCAGAAAACTTGCACAAGCCCTCCAAATCTCACCATAATAAAAGTACTTCTGGCACATCAGGACACACAGCACTTCCAACCCCACATTCCAGAAATATTCATTGATAAATTCCTAGCTGAGCACAGACAGAATGAATGGTACTGAGAGATCCTCAGAAGCTGTACTGCATCTGCTCACACATAACCATTACTGTTTTCATTGGAATTGACATTTACTTTTTTTTTTTTTGACACTCCATTGCCACACTTGGCTCCCTAAGAAATCAGGCTGATGCAGTTGTGACATGCATATTTATTTTTCTGTCTGTCTCTGAGAGTTTATGAATGTTTTCAACATGATTTGGCACTACACTTGCCTCAAAAGTTTTGTGTTCTGTAAGTTTCCTGAAAGCGAGTAGGAAAGGAGAGGGGAAAGGCTGTAATATTTTCCTGCTATTGTGATCACACTCTTTCTTGGGCACTAGAGACTCCACGTAAGAGAGAGACATTATTGAGGATACTTTAACTAGCACTAGGAACATATTAAATTCCAGATAACCTAATCACGAGACATAAATCATAGGCAACCAGCTCTCAGCAGCTCTACTGCTCACAGAACTGCTTTTCCAAAGAGCTCCAGGGGGCCTCATTGATCACAAATTCATGAAGTTCTGCTGGAAGAAAGAATGCAGCCTTATTTACATACACGTACCCTGACAAAAATTAGGGCTTCCTGCACCTACTCTGGGGAATAGCAGACCAACACACCCATGGGATGCTGGATCATCTTTGCCTGAATTGCTGAATGACCTTAAAGGGCAGCTACAGAGGTGCCAGTAAAGGGGTCAGAGAGACCCTGCCTTCAGGAAAACTACCCAGAGATTTGTCCTTCATGTGGGAATTTCCGTGCCATTGCCTCACTTGGCTTTGCCCGCAATGGCACACATTAATATTGGTCTGGGATCCTGTTTTCCTTGGCAGATGAAGGCAGCCTGGCACTGCAGGGCCACAAGGTATAAATTATCAATTGACACAATGAATACTGCAGTAGATATTAGAATAGATTTAAAAGATGAGCAAAACTTTTAGATCTTTCAGGAGGAAGTTTGAGAGTCAGATGTTTGGGGAACGTCTTTCTCTAAGTCTTCTTGCACCTCCACCCTGTTGCCCACGGTTGTGCTGTAAACCCACATTCCTCAGGGTATTCTGAAATCTCCAGCTCCACGACCTCTTCTGATTTCATTTAAAGCAAAACCAAGGACGCTTTCTCTCACTAACTCTGAGGCTGGAAATGCAGGCTGGGTCATGCAGCTTAGGAAAGCCTAAGCTGGCTACAAAGCAAAGGCCCAGGTTGGATGCAGCACAGATTTCAGCCTCCTGTGTAGCTGTGGAGGCAGCCCAGGTCTCCTCAGGCTGGAAATACCAGGGCATCAAGGCAGGGCACTGGATCTGCACCCAGGTGCTCAGTCCTGCTGCCGAGTCCCACAGACAGGTCACAGCTTCCCTGGACATTCCTGCATCCCCTTCCATCAGCAGTCCTCACTGACCTACAGAACTTACCTTGTAGCAGTGATGATGTTCCCAGCCACAAAAACATTTCCTAAACCTTATCATAGACTAATTTACTCCTCTTCAAGGATCTCTACCAAAACCAACCAAAAACCCCCTGTGGGCTGTGAAGGGCTGGAGATCAGCTGGTTTTGGGGGCTTTAGACACCTTTGCAACACTGAGTGGCCTCTGCAGCTCCTGACGTGTCACGCTGACGCCGCAGGTACGCTGCTATCCTGCTCTAAATCCTACTGCAGCTCCAGCCAGGACAGAAGGCACAGGCTCATTTTACTTGGCTGCTCTCAGCACTGGGGTGCGGGGCAATCTGTGCAGCAAAAGCAATGGCAACAGGAGCAGCCAGACTCCCCGAGACAGCCCGAAGGCAGGTTTTCTCTGGCAGCCTCCCGCGTGGACTCTCAGCTGTTTAATAATGTCTTGAGCCTACAGTGCCTTTTTTTCCTTTAGTGGGAGTACTAATCACAGTCTCATCTATCTAGATGCCTATTTTTATGAAACTCATACAAAGATAATATCTTTGAGACCTTTTCTCCCCTGTCAAATCTGGATAAATTCAACCAACATTTTGAAAAGCTATTGCAAGGGAAACTGAAGAGAGACACAGAGATTGCAATGAGGGTAATTTCCATAGAAAACCAGCCTAAGTCCAAAAAGTTCCAAGAAAACTCAAGCCCTTACATGTATCTTTCTTACAGAGGAAAATAGCTTCCCTTCCATTTTTTAAAGGAGATTTAAGTAACCATCCAGCCCTGTCCTGAGGGGGAAAAACCTGCACTACAGAAATACACTCTGGGCCTTATTTTATGGATGGCAAACCTCACATGGCTGCCATCTGCCTCTGCTGAGGTGTGAGCTACTGCTCAAGAGAGACTATACTGGAGCACCTTCACACCACAGACCAGACCACTCTGGCACATCCAGGCCAGCAAGCCTGGCATATCTTTCTGATATTTCCTGTAAGAGCAGCAGTACTGTAATCCCCCAGAAGGCAGACTGCCACAGAAGTAAGGCCATCAATACTCCAGAAGGTTCACCTTTACACTTATCATACATTTCATGTCTTGGTATAAATTGGGATTACAGCCAACATGACAGACACAAAACTGCCAACCTTAAACACCGAGGAATCAAAGCCAAAGTCTCCCCATTAAAAAAAAAAAAAAAAAAAAAAAAAAAAAAAAAAAAAAAAAAGAGGTCGAAATAATTACTGGGTTCTGTTCTTATTTGCCTTTTGGCCTTCCAGACATTAGGGTATACTTTAACTCTGTGCATGCTCACCCATTCTTTGATTTTGCTTTAAGTGAAATCAGAAGAGGTCGTGGAGCTGGAGATTTCAGAATACCCTGAGGAATGTGGGTTTACAGCACAACCGTGGGCAACAGGGTGGAGGTGCAAGAAGACTTAGAGAAAGACGTTCCCCAAACATCTGACTCTCAAACTTCCTCCTGAAAGATCTAAAAGTTTTGCTCATCTTTTAAATCTATTCTAATATCTACTGCAGTATTCATTGTGTCAATTGATAATTTATACCTTGTGGCCCCGCAGTGCCAGGCTGCCTTCATCTGCCAAGGAAAACAGGATCCCAGACCAATATTAATGTGTGTGTTTACATTTGCAACACCCAAACAGCAGGGTCTGGGTATGTGTTGAACAAACAGGTACATCACAATAAGCAGTTGCCCTAGTAAGCACCAAATGTTTTGGAAACATCCCAGCGCATGTATTTTAAGTAGGAATTTGGTTTGCACATTTCTTATGAAAGAATTAACAGTGGCAAAAGAGAATGAATAATATTATTCCAGGAGCTGTGTGAAACAACACGGGACCAGATGGGAGTGAAAACCAGCTTTCATTCAGCAGGAGAGGGAAAAGCGATTCAGCCTGCTGAATGGATGAGGGGGCTGAGGAGGAGGGGGATTTCACCCCCAGGAGCCCAGCCAAGAAGCCCAGATGTCTCCTGTGGGGTTGGAATACAGCCATGGAAAAGGGGAAGCACGTGAATGCCAACTGTGAGACTGCACCATGGGACTGCAGGAGGGACCAAGTTAGAACAGGACTTTTCGCACGACTTGCAGGAAAACCTGAGAATGATGGATTCTGCATTGAATCCAAGGCAGAGGGAAGTCAGGACCTGCCTCCAGGGAAGGAGGACTTTTCCATATATTCTTAAATTAACTACAGATCATTAAGGAAAAAATTTGTAACACATTATCCCTCTGCCAGGCTCATGAAAACAGCATAGCAGATCTCAAGTTTTGGCTGATCATGTAAGTAAGAAGTCTCTGACTCTCCACCTTTCTGTGTCCCTGTGCTTCCAAGGCACCGTGACACAGTAAGAGACACTGCTCTTGGGAGAGAGAGACACGAATAACGTTCAGAAACTAAAGGGACAAAACATTCAATAGAAACAGCCTGAGCTGCCAACATTTTGGGGTTTCTCAAACACAAACCCAGGCTCCCAGCGAGCTGCTATTCCCTGATGACCATGAGCAGGGCAATCACTGCCCCTTCCCCAGCTTCTCTCCTCTGCTACCCTGGGCACCCAGAGCCCTGGTTCTGCCAGGAGCCACAACTGCTGGGCTTTCCCCTGCAGCCCTCAGCTGGTCCCTGAGAGGTGCCTCGGTCCCTCTGGGAATGGTGAGAGCTAAAGAATTGCAAATGAAAGGCAGGGAGGGGCAGAATTTGCTGTTTTGGGCAGAGGGATGTGATTCAGTAAAGCCAGCAGAAGTGACTGTAACTTTCACTTAAATATTCCTAGGTGATAAAAAAAGAAAAAAAGGATAAAAACGGGGAAAGATTAATTTTGAAAGAAATTACCATATTTTCTCTTGTAATTAGCTGAGCTTAGAATTGAAGCTATACTACTGACACAGCTGCAACGTGTTTACTGTTCTGGGCTGTGATTTTTTACATGTCTAATACAATTTTAATTCTTCTATCTTTTACAATAGGACTTAGTTCAGACCAAAATAATTGCTGTATTAACTTGTTTTTCCTAGCCACTGAAAGCAGTCCACTTCATTACTGCAGAAACAGTAAGCCTCCCCAGTCCATCATTAATTCCTACTGTTTTAATTACGAGAAAGAAAACAAAATTCTCTCTGAAAGAGTTTGTGCATAATGACACTGTAAATACAAATTTTAACACAAAGCTATAAGGTACAAACCACACAAGTCAGCTGCTAACATTGGGTTCTGGTAAAGATCAGATTTGGTAGGAAATTAATTTTTCCCTCTGCCAAGCCAGTCTTACGCTGCTCTAAGCCCACTGAAATTCACTGCATCACATCTGTCTGTAGCAGAATGAAGCCCTTAAAACTGTCCTAATGATGAGTTCAAACCATATCCCCATATCTTAATTTGAAAAAGTTCAGGGAAATGTCAGCTCTGAATGGTGTAGAAAAGAACTATTTCTATAATGAGCATGAACTTGGATTCCAATCCCAAACAGCTCTTCAGCGTGGGGAAAGTTTTGATGAAGATGTGAACTCACTCTCGTTTCTAGTTTGGGCTGGTTTCTTCAGCTACTGTCACAACAGAAGCTGAATCAATAAACCCAGAGCACATCTATAATAATACAGATCTAAGATGGATGGGATTTTCAAAGGTATGAACAGACTTAATTAAGAACATTTTGACCCAAAGGCTTTTGGATCTCAAACTGAAGCATGAGACAAGTGCTACAACTTAGAAACTGCATGTCCGCATTCCCAAAACGGAATATTTGGTGTTCAGCATGTGCATATGTGGCACCTCAGGGATAACAAGTTTGCATGTAAACTAGGAAATTTAGGAAGCTTAAGGTGATGTGGATGAATGCACTCCTTATATACATATGTGACTGAAAGGCTGGAACTTTTTTGTTTGTTTTAGTTTTAACAGTGACATAAAGTGTGATATTTCACATTTCAAAGTGGTGAGAATTAGACAAAAGGAGATAAAGTGAGGGGAAAAATCTAAATGTGAACCACGACTTTACAGTGAAATCTAAGAATTCCTCCAGGCTGAGATTTTGATAAATACTGTTCTCTCTTTGAATCTGGAAGAGGTAAGAAAAATGACCACAGTCAGCACTCAAGTCCAGATGCAAACTGAGAAGATTTTTGTGTCAATTCCTCATCCACCCCCAAAACTTTGTGTCTGAGAGCTGCACCTGACTCAAATTCATTTGCTTCCAACCACTAAGTCTTCCAATAGTGGGAAGTAGATGTGATTAGACAAACAGATAAAAAACTCTAGGGATCTTGTTAATGGTCAAAGTTTCCTGCTTACTCAGGCCTATTTTGAAAGAGTAGTAACAGAAGCAAAGAGCACAATAACACCTGGCATTCATGCTAATAATAAGATAAAGCAAAATCAATTCACAAGTTAAAGCAAAATCAGATCCAGAGAAATAGATTCTTATACTAAAAGGAATATATTTTTCTTCTATTATCCATTTTTACAACTAATGACTGCTTGTACTCGGACATTTATTTGCTCACATCTTGGTGCCATTAGATTCTGTTCAACTACTGAAAGATCCAGCAGGCATATTATTAGATGTAGGACAATCTTCTACAGAACACAGAAAGGGAAAAGCTTCTTGGATGTATCTTTGCTGATTAACAGATTCTAGCAGTAATATCTGGAGCAACAGTGGTCAATCCAAACAACCCACTGAATAATTATTTTCATATACACACACTCACATACACACAAAAAGCAAATATGAAATGGTTACTCTGATACAGAAAATTTATTGAGAATCTGACCTGTCATCAATGAAAACTTTCCAGCTTCTATAGCCTTTGGATTAAGGTGAGTAAAATGAGAAAGACAGAGAGCTGCTGAGAGGAAGCATCATGTACCTTTACACCCTGCATACGTTCAAACACGGCACAATTCATCAGGTTCAGCTTTACCCTCCATTCCAATCCCAATTCTCTGCAGTGATGCTGGGATCAGGAGGCTGATCAGACCCAGCTCCTGAGACTCCAAGAGAAGACATGCAACTGCATTTCTAGCATGGATAGAACAGCACTTGAAATCATGGAACAAAACCTATCTCCTAGTGGACAGAAAACAAAATTCTGCAGCCCAGACCGATTTCTGAGTGTTTCTTTTCATGGAAGATGGATGGTAGAGTTGGTATAGAGACTTACTCCGGAAAGAGCAAGAGTTTGTACAATGAGGACACCTCACTAGGTCAGAATCATTTATTTTTAAAAAATGACCTTGTTCTGGCCCTGAGCTATCTCCGCTCGCTCACCTGTATTTCAAGCAGCTGCTCACCCCTTTCCATGGGCACCCTATTTCACAAAATCCAGTGAGGCTGCTCACAAATAAGCAGCAACTGGGAAAGCTAGCAGGGAACAAAACTTAAAAGAGACTGCTTCAGAAACCCTGCAGTCTGAGGTAACAAAAGAAAAGGACTTATTCCAGAGATGTAGTTACAACAGCCCACAGTTTTGCAGCCACTGAGAAAATTAGCAGAAGAGCCTTCCATAACCTTATTTATGCTGTATTTACTAAAGTACAACATGTTAGGAAAAATGTAGACTTCCTTTTCACCTTTCTCCTGTAAAGTAGGTTTTTCTTTCTGATTTTGTATTTAGCATCTCAGGGCTCATGACCAATTTTCAGCAACACAAAGAATACCAGTTGGAGGGTTTTTTTTCCTTTCTTGTTTTTTTGTGGTTTTTGTTTGGTTGGTTTTTTTTGTTTGTTTGTTTTTGGTTTTTTTTGGTTGGTTGGGTGGATGGTTTGGGTTTTGGCTGTTTTTTGTTGTTTTTTTGGGGGTTTTGTTGGTTGTTTTTGTTTGTTTCTTTTTTGGGTTTTTTTCTTTTGTTTTGTTTTTTTGTTTTGTTTTTTGTTTGTTTGTTTTGAGATGCTATTCACAAATGAATATGGAAACTAAGAATTTAAAGGCCAGGCAAAGGCAATGTACCAGGAATTACTTATTCATCTAAAGCAGCTTCCTCTTCTCCCCTTGCCCCACTTCTGATCAGGACCATGGTAATTGCCATTATTTAATGGGAAGGGGTCCTCAGGAGCCCTGGGAGCTTTCTCAGGGTGAGTGGCAGAAATAATCACTTTCGCTGTTAGGCAAACAAAAAGAGCTACCAGTTCTCACAGGGCTTGGGAGACCCACAGGAGCTGCTCTGTCCCCTTCCTTTGCCTAAGTTATTTGCTGACTGGCTGGCAGAATGCCATCAATGTTTGCTCACTGCTTATAAAACATTTTTCCAAAGGCAAAAAGGCGTGGTGCCTTCACCTCTCTCTGTCCTGCCAGCCCAGACCCTGAGCAGGATCCAGCTCTTCTCTCTCCCACCCCTCTGTCTGCCTCTCTTGGACTGCTTTCCAAATCCCCTCCAGACTGTTTCCTTAATGCACTGTCACACGTTTTAGTGCCAGTTCTTAGTCTGTCAACAATGAACTCTGCCAGCTCAACAGAGCCGAAACTGCTTGCAGTTGGCAGCAAAGATCTATTGAAGTGCAGGGTAACATTTTTTCAATAGCAGCCTTTCATGTAAAATACTAAACTCCAGCGCAGTCTTTCTGCTACAGGCTGCGATTAAACTGTAATTCCCTGATAGACTTATAACCATGATTTCCTACCAGCTGGCCTGGGAAATTATTCCAGTCCTTCACCCGGCAGAGCTGTTCTTCAGGCGGCGCACAGACAGAAACGCACGTTCGGGTTTCAGTCCCCGCTCTGGGAAGGCAGGAATGCCGCGGCTCCAGCCAGGGGCAGCTTTCCACAGTAGATGGCAGCACCCAGAGCTCTGAAACTTTCCAGCTGGCCAAGCTGTGCCAGAGGCTCCCGGTTTCTGTGGTCTTACTTCATTTCCACACGTTACCCACAATGGGGATGTCCTTCTCCTTCCCTGCCCTGCCCCTGGTTGGGGTAACCTCAGTTTCCTTCCAAAATCTTTCCCTATGCCCCACCACTCCAGAGGGGGTGATGCTCAGCCTGTCCTGCTAAAAAGACTTCCAGGGAGAGTGAGAACTGAGAAACGGGCCCTTTGCTGGCTCTTATTTAACAGATGTATTTCACCCCATAAAGAAAAAACAATACGACATATTCATCAGGGCATGGAACTTTGTACTTGCAGCATCTGTGGAGTGAAACAGAGGAGCAGGAACAGATAACACTTACACAGATTACAGGCCAGAGGAAACAAGGTGTGGAGCAGGAATGGGCTCCAAACAACCATTCTTGCCTTTGAAAACTGAGAGCACCGCATATGTTGTCTTTATTATTTTCACTCTGGCAGGGAGATGCCCCATTACTCATGTACACCAGGGAACAGGGCACGTTTCCCTCTGGACCAACTCCGTGTCTCCTCATAGAATCACAGAATGGTTTGGGCTGGAAGAGACCTTGGAGATCATCTGCCTACAACCCCCTACCATGGGCAGGGACACCTTCCACCATCCCAGGTTGCTCCAAGTCCCAGTGTCCAGCCTGGCCTTGGACACTCCCAGGGATCCAGGGGCACCCACAGTTTCTCTGGGCAACCTGTGCCAGTGTTTCACTACACTCACAGGGAAGAATTTTTTCCTAACATCTAATCTAAACCTCCTCTCTGTCCCGTCTGAAAAATCTCAATTCTCTCAGCCTTTCCACACGCTTCCCTCCTGGCTGCCAGTTGTGTCTCCAGCCTGCCTTCAGTGATCTCTTACACCTGCATAACTCACACAAATGCTCCCGGATTTCTCTCAGGTCTGAGGAACAGTAACCACCACCTTCCTAAACTGTCCCAGCCACCTTGGCTCATCTAGCCTAAAACCAGCACAAGAGCTCTTCAGAGAGCGCAAGCACAGCCAAAGGGGCAGTGTCCCCCAACACCAAGGTCCTCAGGAACAGAAGGGGATGGAAGAAAAGGCTGCAGCAGACATGAAGATGAGCTCACACTTGCAGGGACAGAGAACTGGCAACGTGCTGCTGCACAGCAGCTGTCTGTTGGACAGACACAAGGCAGAGGGCTGTACATCCAAACCACAATCCAACGTGGCATGGCTGGCAGTGGCCACTTTGGGAGGCAGATCCAGTTTTAACCAAAGAATAAAAGGACCAAAATCTGCAATTAAAATAATTAGCACTTTATTCTGTACTTTTCCTCTTACTGCCTTTTCAAACCTCATTGCTTTAGTTCATGCTGATTTGGCAACAAATGTGTTAAGGAGAGCTGCAGTGGCCCTGATACGTGTGTGAAGCAACACAGGCTGCTTTCTTCTTCCTCCAGATTTCTCTGGCAGTGTAATGCACTTCAGGAAAGTACAGTGAGACAAATATGAGTGGGGAGGGTTAGTCCTACCTCTAGTACTATCCTGCAATGACATTTTAGTGTGTATAAGCTGATTTCTTGGTACAAATGAAGAAGCAATTGCTCCTGCAAATGAAGACCTGGGATTGTTTTCCTGTTATGCACCTGATGATTTAATTTTAGGCCTTAATTTTTCACAGGGTGCATTTCTAAACCTTGCTTTAAGTGCCCAGACCCCTTTGTTTTGCCTCCTGTGTTCAGAGGTTTTAGAGACCAAGGACGGCAAAGAAAGGAAAGGTAGCACTGTTTGCTGTGGCTTTCATTCTGCTCCATTCCCTTTCCCAGATGAATGCAATAACTTTCACTGCCACTTTGTCAGCAAGACAGAAATATGCAGCATCAAACATGCCATGTTAAAGTGCTGTCTGGGATATGAGCTGAGGGAGCTTGAGCCTTTGCTTGTGTCAACAGCATGTTTCACATCTCACAGGCATGGGGAGATGAAGGTCACTGAAGAAGAGCACTTGAATCAACACAAACCCAACTGACAGTGTTAAGCTTGAAAGGAAAAATTTCTCCCAATTCCTTTTCCTCATTTTTGACCAAAAATAATAGGAGGGAAGTATCTATTTTAAAATATCACACTGCTAACAGCCACTCATGCCCAGACCACCTGCACCTCTAAGATAAGTACAGCACTGTGCCCCCCCAGCACCAGCAATGTGAACCCTCCCAACACACTCCATATCCCTGCCTTTGTGCAGGACTGGGACTGGAATGTGCTTTTCCTACTCTTTAAAGCCACCTTGCCAGCCTTTGGATGCCACTGGGAAAAGTCTGTGTATGAAACACCAAGAGGATCAGCAAAAAGTGACAGAAGGGAACAGAAATTCACATTCAAGTCTGATCCATGCACCAATCCAACAGCGGGGGGCAACCTGAATGAAAGGACAGCACACAATTGAACCTGGCAGCAACTCTGTTCCTATATTATCTTCCACAAATGAATTCAGAGAAAGTGTAAAAATCCAAATAATGAATCATTTTCACTATGCTTATATATTAATTAGGTTAGGACTTCCACTGACACTGCACAGCAGGGAATATGAAATGCAGAAGGAATTAGGAGGCCTGCAAAAGGTGGGACAGAAAGTTCACAGGTTGATCATGAACACTGCTCCCAGTCTTGTGCTGTTATCACTGCCTGAAGACATCCCACACTTCCCTGCTCTCGGTACAGCATGATGCCAACAACATCAAATCAACAGCAGGGATATTGGTCTTTTAAGTGCCTGGGAGTTTAGTCCCTCCCTTCAACAATCAACACAACAGCCACTCGAATGCAGCTGCAGGCCCACTCCGAGATGGCAAATCTACCACACTATTTCAGGAGATGGCAAGACCAAGGCTAATAGAGAAACAACCCAGGACATTGATTTTTCAGGTTTACAAGATGTTTCAGACACACTTGGTTCTGTGGCATTTGGAAGCTTGTCAGAGATTAGCATGGAAATAAATAATGTGTGATCCTTGCCACATACTCATCTTCAGCACCCGTGGTAAATTTTTATGATAGGAGTGAGGTTTGCATGTGTTTTCATTATGAAGTTCTTCAGAAATAGTAAGCTCTGTATAGTGCTGCCCACCGAGCTGGCAATTTCCTTTCTCTCCTACACTGCATTCTCCTGTGAGATCCATGCTGCCTGGGATTCAGATGCTGGAGAAGGCATCTAGACTGGACAGACAGACAGGGATCCCCAGCCAGGATCACAGGCACTCCTGTTCCACTAGACAGAGGGTGAACATTAAACCACAATAGCAATCCCAATCCCTCTGGTTTCTCACTCCCTTTGCCATGGCAATATGTGCCAAAATACAGTTGATCTTGCTTTTTCCTTTTGTGCTCCTTAGCCAAGCATCAGGTGGAGACAGGAATACAGAAAAGGATCATGCTGCCAGTACAGTTTCATTGTGAGGGCTGTGTCCCAACTTTATTTATTCCACATCATTGTTGATGTTCCCTGCTCCAGATGAACAGAGAGCAGATATAGCCTCCAGACATGAACTCACAGTCCTTCCTACATTCTCACCCTAAGGAAAATTCCCATTACAAAGAAATGCCAAGTTGTAAAATCGTTGGATTTTGGAAAAATACTCAATTCAGGTAGGAATGCATAGTGTCCATTTCGGGACAATATTGAACAGCAGTCAGCGGTGCACCCGTGTCCTGAAGACTGGTCCCATACTGAGCTGGATAAGCAACAAATAATCAGCAACTGATCAGAAGAGATTCACCCAGTCAGTCTCATTTTCTTATCAACATAATGTCCATCAAAAAATCAGAGGGGAAAAAAACCCCAGAGGAACATCCAGAGCACAGCCCTCAAGTACGTGACCACCGTGGAGTGAGGAAAGAACCTGTCCCTCATTTCTGGGCCTCGCTGTGCATATTTGTCCCCCATGGTAAGGGCATGGTATGGCACAGTGCTGCCAACCTGCAGAAGACCCCTGAGAGGGATTCTTGTTATCTGCAGGACTACCTATTTTTAACAAGTTTATCAGGTGATGTAAAAGAAGGCATTCCTATGCCTCCCCCCCTTCTGTTGGCAATTTAAGCCATCGTGGACATTCTACCTGAAGCATCGCTGACTGCTCTGGCTGCCAAACAAGGAGGCTGAGCTGTCATGGACAAGGAATCATGCAGGCTTCTTTATGCTCAAACCCACCCCAGTATTCTGTGTTTATTCACCAGCTGCCATTAGAACAGAACATCATCCTCAGGCTGAAACATGAAGCTGACTTTGATATCACTTGAATTACAAAAAGAGAAATACTGCAATGCCCAAGTCATTGCAAGCGAGGAAACTGCAGATAAACAACAGCTTCTGACACAAAGGAGTGACAGTCAACACCAACCTCTAAAAGCATGAGCTTATCATTCTTATTATCAACCAAGCACCCACTTTCCACTTCTATGTAGCATGCTACTATCAAAAATGAACATAAGGATTACATTTAAATCAGTAAACAGTAAAGAAATACTCCCCAGAGAGAATCTCTTAGAAAGCTGGACCTGTTAAAGAGTAACTGGAGTGGTCAGATGATGGCTATTCCAAGAAGATGTGAACTCTGCAGTGCACTTCATCTTTCTACCTCTGAGGAAGAACATTGTTTTGATATGTGAATATTCTAAAGAGTAATTGGGATCTCCAAAAAGCAACAACAAATGAAGATTCTGTCATGACAATTTCAGACTTCTCTCTTCACAAATCCCATAAAGAGCGATCCCCTTCTCCTGGGAACCCTGCCCTGTGGAATTATTGACCTGTGCAAGAGTGCTTTGCATGACATTTGTCTGAAGACTGAAAGCTGCAAGGTTGACTCATGTGCCAGAGGATGGCAGACTGTAAAAGCATGTCCAGATTTCTTCCACTCTTTCCACGAACAAAAAAAAAGACCAACCCAGCATCACAGCAAAGCAGGTTTAGCAGCCCTTGAGAAAGATTTTATGAAACCTTTACACAGAATTGTTTTCCCTTTGCAAGCCAGCATTGTTGTTTAACACAATGGCCTTCACTTAGCAGAGCTGAGGGTCAGCAGCCTTCCCGTGAGTGGTAAAAGAGCTGCCCCCCAGCACTGCGAGGAGCTGAGTAGATAAAACACTGTAGCTGAAAGAGAGGTTTGCCTAATTCTGCTTTAATTGATACCCGTGTATCAGATCTCTTGCATTCCTTGTGGAACCACACCAAACACAGTCTCTTCACACAACTGAACATAGCAAACACAATCAATCCTTTATTTTGTTCCTGCCAGTGCTGTCCCATTACCTGCCAGCAATGACACACGAGTGCTTTTATGTGCTGCACTTCATGTGCAGCTGCAGTGCAACTCTGAGGGCTCTGAACACACTCATTCAGAGCTTGGGGAGGGAAATGCTGTGTCTGGAGCTCATCTCAGCTGGGGCTGAGGATGCCCGGGCAGAGAACAGTGACAGTGGCTGCAGCAGCTCCATCTCTTGCCTGCCCCTGCACCAGCTGGGCGTCAGTCACCGTCGCCTTGTCCGTGATGGACATTTGACAAGGCCTTCACTTCACTTTCTCTTTCTCTTTCTCAGCAATTAATGTTTTGTTCCATTTCTGCTTTAAAAATCCCTCAATTCGCCGAATCAGGAAAGGGAGAGGCTGAGATCATCAGGCTCTTATCACAATTACACTTGTGGGGAGAAGAGAGCTTTTTTAGCTGATAGTCCCCTATATAAACTTTCATTTAAAATGCAGTAATACATTTCAATAGCATTATAATGGCTGTAATATTATAATAGCTTGTCCTTTTCCTAGGAGGAAGTTGGTTTATCAACAGGTTTCCTCAACAGGTGACTAATGTTAAACAGTTTCTGAGTTTTGCTTCTACAAATCCGAGTAATTAAAGTAATTAGTTCTGCAAAGCTACAGTGTAGAACAGCATCTACATTTCAGCATTTTGCCTTCCCCTCTCTTCTTAAGTCGTCCCATGCACCTGAACTTTGCCAACACCTACAGAATAACTTGCCCAGTAAAGAGTTTGCTTAAACTAAATAAATGTCTGTCAGCAACTGAGGTGATGCACAGCAGACAAGGGACTTCCCAAAGAGAGACAAAGGGCTATTAATTCTACTTAGCTGCACATATGAAATATGCAGCGAACAACAAATATCCACAGGAATGTACACAGCCCTCCCAGAGGACAAAACTCAGAAGTAAAAACCAGGAATGACAGGAAAAAGCACTGCAGTATTGCTGCAAAACAGTCAGCTTTAGAAGCAGAGATCAAATGTTTGCCTGTGAGAATAAACAAAAAAATGACAACAGGATCAGAGAACACCCTGTTGTGCGTGGGGTTCCTGCCATGATATGGAGCAAGGAGAAGATGTTCAAATAATAAGGTTATTTTGACAATAAGAAATATTGTGTTGGTAGGTGTTTCATATGAAAAGCAGGAAGTACTCCCCAGATAATAATAATAATAATAATAACAAAAACAACAACAATAATAATAATAACAATAATAACAACAACTTCAGCTGTCTGGTTGCCAGCAGTAGCATTTCCTAGGTGTGAAGGAGCATAAGGATATCTGCTTTTATGGTTATTTGCTGGACAGAAGGGGAAATCTACAATACTCATGGATAAAAGAAGTATTCTGTAAGAAGTTATCATTATATACCAAATGACTAGGAAGGTCAATGCTAGTGACTGACTGATTAAAAATGAGATTTATAAAAAAGAATCAGCTGAATAGCTTGTATACATGAAATATTGCAAACAACAGATAATGCACCAAGGGATTTATTACTAAAACCAATTTGATTTTGTAAGCCTTAGGTAATTTACAACCTGCAACTGAATAAGAAACAGGCTGTTCTTCTCTAGAAAACAATTCTCCTGGCAAAAAATAGTAAAAAAACCAACCAGAGAGGGAAAGAGGAAAAACCCACAACCCCTAAGGTGGCAGAGCTCTGTGCTCCACAGCTTCATGTGCTGCATTGTCAACCAGCCTGGCGGAGAGGAGAAAGCTGACAGCTCTCCAGAGGAGCTGTGCAGGAGTCTGGAACGGCACAGACCTGATCCTGCATGTAATGAGAGAGAGCAGAGCTGGAAGGCAAAATCCCTCCCGGCTGCAGGGAAGGCGCAGCCCGGCTGCTGCCGAGCCCCACGTGCACCCCTGGCTCACGCACAGCCTGTGCTGGGGGGCGCAGGCAACCAAAACCTCCGGGTGCTGCTTGCCAGAAATGCACTGCAACAAGGCATTCAATTATATTCCATTAAAAACTCCAACCTGCACTCAAGTGTCTCACTTGAAAATCCAGAGAACAGACAGGCAAATCAGGGAAATACTGACATATCTGTTCTCCTCTTTTATGCCTCAGGTTAAGCACACTGGAAAATCCTCATTAGCTGACAGTTTTAGCTGAGGGTCTTGTGCACCAGGCTAGCTGAGAATATTAGGCTTCATTAACTTGAAAAAAAAGAAAAAGAAAAAAGGAACAAATATAGCTGCTGTAATACTCCATTCGGTTTGCCTAATTCTGCTTTAATTGATACCCGTGTATCAGATCTCTTGCATTCCTTGTGGAACCACACCAAACACAGTCTCTTCACACAACTGAACATAGCAAACACAATCAATCCTTTATTTTGTTCCTGTCAGTGCTGTCCCAAAAAGGCTCTGGAGGAAGACAGCGACTTTTCATGACCTCCCAGCAGGTGGGGCAACCCAGAAAATGTGGCTGTGGTGGCAACTTTGGCTGGAGCACTTCCCTGCCCAGGAGAGGCTGAGGGAGCTGGGGCTGCTCAGCCTCCAAAGATAACCCAGCTGAGAGGGGCCCTCAGCCCTGGCTGTCCCTGGCTGCAGGGAGGCTCCGAGCAGGGCCCGGGCGCTGCTCCCTGGGGCCCAGCAATGGCAGCAGAGGAATGGGCAGGAACTGATGCCCGGGAAGTTCCACCTGAACATGAGGAAGAACTTCTTCCCTGGGCAGTGACTGAGCACTGAAACAGAGAGCAGAGAGGGTGGGGAGTCTCCCTCCCTGGAGATGTTCCAGACCCATCTGGACACAATCCTGTGCCGTGTGCTCTGGGTTCCTTTTGAAAGGAATAAGGGAGTGTCTTTACAAACAAACGGCTGGTAAGGATAAGACCTGAGTCTGCTGGGAAGGTAACTTTGATACTGAGAGATAGAAGAAACAATGGGTAGGATTTCCATAGGAATTTCCCTAATTAGATTTACCCGAAACTGTGTTAATAAACTACAAGAACAGAGACACAAGAAGAAGAAAAGGGGGATGTATATTGGGGATGTCTGTATTAGGGGGGGGATGTATATTAATTAGGCGTTCCGGGAAATCTGTACCTCTCGAGTACCTCAGCCAATGGGGAAAGAGAGAGGGAACCTGCGGCCGGGAATTAGGATTAAAGAGGCTGCGTCCTCTGTCAATCTGAGAGACCCCATGGGAAATGCCCATGACCTCTCCCTTTATTCATGAATAAAGCTACAGGACTCCTCTGTCTCCTTTTTGCACATACACCTCTGGCATTTGTGGATTAATTTTCCTGACAGGGTTGACCCTGCTGGAGCAGGGAGGTTGGACCACATGAGCCACTGTGGTCCTGCCCAGCCTGACCCATTCTGGGATTCCATGAACCTGGAATCTTCACCCTCCTTTCTGGCAGCAGTGCAGAAAAGGGTGTTTTGCAGGATGGTTGTACCACCTCCCCATAGATGGCATTAATAAAAACAGAGCTGTATCTTAAAACACACACGTATCTGCACAGACCTAGAGAGCACTGACATGGGACAGGGAAAGAACACACAGTTCATTCTTTGCATAATAACCACAGATGTGATTTTAGGCTGTATCTGCTCTGACATCTGATCTGTCCCATGGCATTGCAAAGTAGGGATATAAAAGCACCACTTGAAGGCCCATGAAATCCTTAGGAAAGGCAGTTGTGCCAGTCAGCATTGAGTGCAGATGCTGCTGGCTTGCAGATTTTTAAAGGGAAGTATCTCATTGGCATTCCTTTGTGTCCAGTGTGCCTCAATTAAAATCAGTCACTGTGCAACAATAAAAAAGAGAAATACAAAAAAAAAAAAAAAGGTGGTTTATAACCTCATGCTTGTGCTGAGTAGGTTCTGTATGAGGATTATGATAATTCTGATAAAATTAATTTGGGGAAAGACAGCATACTAGAACAGAAAGGAAGATTATGGCTTCTCCATCAAAGCCCAGGACACTCACACTGACCCTGCTGACAGGGGCTCCACAGCCCTGGCACCCTCTTACCCCAGGTACCATCTCATGAAGTTCCTCTGTCCAAGCCTTTAAAGGCAGTAGCATGAAGAGCCATCAAGAGTTTAAGCTAGAAAATGCTTGAGAAAGGGAAAGGATGCAGAGCTTCACTTTTCCAAGTGCTGAGTGAGACCCTTTTATTCCCATTAGCAGCATTGCAAAATTACTTGAAATAAGGGAGGGAACAGGAGGTTTCACTCTTTGCTCAGCCAGAAAGACTGAACTAAGTTAGGTGATGCAGCACAGGCTTTTTACTGCACCTCATGAAACTAAACCCCTCCGTTTACATTCTCATGTCCATTCTGGCTCTGCTCATTTTTGCTAATGTGCCATGTTCTCTCTTTCTGCCCTGCTGTTCTCCTGTAGCCTTGTTTCCTTCCCCTGGAGATAATTAATGAATTCATGAACTACAGCAAAACTCAGCAATCAGAATGCAAACCAAGAATGAACACTGCACTGGAAAGATGAGTTCCTGCTTTTAAACATCAACCTGCATGCAAGTTTAACTTGCTCTGTCCAGAACCAGTTTGGCCACCAGACCTTGGTTCAAGAGGACATTGCTCCAGGGCAGATATTCCCTGGAGTGCTCTGCATGGCAGAATGTGCCAGTGGTGACCATAACCATAATGTTGTGACAAAAATGCCACTTCCATGCTGTCACCATCCCCCATGCTCAAGGGATCTCCGGCACTCACCCTCAGCATCCCCCAAACAGATCACAGGAGCTGTAAAATGCTCGTCCTCTTCTCACATCCACGGCACCCAACCCAATCACCTCGTCCATACAGGAGTGTTTGGGCCATTTTGAGTGACATTCCCAGCCTGTGGGGATCATGGCTCATTCCTCACCACCACATGGTTCTCTGCATTCCCTCGCCTTAGCACATCGTTCACCAACAATATCTTAAAGTGATGTGACTCTCCATTCTCCACTGCCCCATGCTGAGCTGTGCACACACATCCCAGGGTTCCATTCCTGCATTTCACACTGATGAAAAGAGCAGCTTTACGGAAAACCCCTCGGAGACCAACTGTACATTCTGCAAAATGGCTTCTACAGCAAGTAAATAACAAATAATGCGATCCATGTTTTTGATTAAGACTGTAATTTCCTATTTTAGTAACCTTACTAACTCTTAGTAACTTTAGTTTTTAGTTACTTTGTAGTTACTTTTTAGTATGCTTTCACAGCATATTCACTGACTCAACAGTATTAAATAGGAGGCTTATATACTATTTTCAGGGGACTTCAATTATGAATTAAACTGTAAACTTCTTTGTCTCTTTGGTTTTTATTTCCTCTAACACTTTACTAAGTGACAGTATATTCAAATTTCCCTTCAAGCAGATGCACTGCTTCCAATTTTTACATTAGGAAATGGGGCTACACTCTTCCTGCCTGACTACTGCTCTCCTCATGGCATCAGATTAAAACCAAACCAAACAGAACAAAATAGCATGCTAAAAAAAGCCCAGGCACCAAATGAACACTGACCGAGATGAATCCCGAGCTTCAATTATTCAATGTTCCTTCATCTTGCTACGTACAGCATATTTGGTTGAAATAAATAGAAACACTTACATCTCACAGTCACCTCTGTCCATTTAAATGGCAAAACACATTTGACTTTGTAATGAACTGCAGAGTTGTTTATATAGCTCCATGTTTTGGAATTAAGCAATAGGCCCCATGAAATCACTCATTACCACCAAGTTTGCTGATTAGAGCCTCAGGCAAGCGAAAGGGCAGTTAACTCTAACACCACAATCTCCAAGCCCAGTAATGACTTATTCCTAGTCTTTCTTCTGTTAGACATGCTTTTACAAAAATGCCTTAAAATTTACATCTCTGACAGATCATTCATTAATAAATGTAAAAGGTAAATACATGGGGTACAGTTACTGGGAGAAGGCTGTCTCCTAGAAGGGCCAAACAAGAGGACAACCTTTATTTAGAGTCACAATCTCTAGGCCAGGAGCAAGGAGCCTGACAGGCCTGCAAAACTGTACCCAGAATACGCTGAATATATCAAACATCATCTGCCTGTGTTGAATAGATGTGATTGAGCTGTGACTGCAGCCCCTCAATACATTAGGAAAGGGGGGCATGTCCTGCTCTACTGGACTCGAAAGGGGAGAGCTGGGAGCCATTCCCATCTTCAAGAACACCAGGACAGAGACTGATCACTTCATTGTAAAGCAAATTTCTGCACCCCAGATTTACAAGATTACCTTCAGAAAAGGATCACAGGCTACTTAAACATGTTTCTAAGCTGTGAATACATTAAGTAAACCATTTTGCTCATTTTATGTTTTAGTTGTTAAGTGTACATATATAATTACACCCAGTTATGTAAGTATTTGAGTATTCATATCCTATTCATATTTTGTTTACAAATCTGTTACAAAGCCACCCCAATTTCAGTTTGTGTAAACCAAGAAGACTAACATGCTCTTTTACATATATTCAAAATTGTTTTTTCTATTAATATAATGTCTGATGGACACTGATGGTGGATGTTACAACTGCCAAGTTCTTAAGACTCTGTTTCTGTGTCTGCCACAACCAAGCTGTTAAGGCTCAAAGCAAGTCCATTTTCAGTTTTTCTGGTGTACACCCAGAGTCAACCATGTTTCACGCAGAGCTGATACTAGTGTTCAGACTTCTTATCAACTGGGAGTTTAATATCACACGATAACATCACAATGTGCTGTCAGTGGAGTCAAAATATGAATTCACTGCTAGACAGAGTAGGATTTATTTTCATGCTCTCTAACCACACACAGCCACAGAAACATGTATCTGTGGGACAGGGAGGGAGGGACGGAAGTGTGCTTTTTCAAAGGCACAAAGACAAATTAATTGCTCACTAGGTAATACATAATTATGTATTATATATGGTGAAAACATAACTATGCACTGAAACGTTTTAGAGAGAAAAATACACACGTAACGCTGTCTAGCACATTCAAACTTTTCTGCTAGGAAATGAAGCTGAAGTAGTGAGAAGTTGAAAAAACTGCCTCTTCTTGCTCTACTCCTGACATGGAGAAGAACACCCGAGAGCAGAAATGAACCCACGCGCGTCATGTGCGTTTCAAGGCAGAGACAGAAACAAAATTCCTTGAAGATCTCCTTTTGGGACACGGCACTCCAAGGAGCCCCCAGCACAACCTGCTCCGCATGTCCTTTCCCAGCTCGGGGCGCAGGTGCCTCCCCCTCCAAGGCTGTTGGTGCGGCAGCCGAGGCTGACAGCGGAATGGCGGCGGCACGGGAGCATCTCCCTGCTCCCGTAAATTACCCTGACAGCCCAGGGCTGCTGGGGGAGAGGGGATAAGGCACGCTGCTCGGCCACCGGGAGCTGAAGTAATTAGCTGGTGTAATGAAGAGCGAGGGAAGGAGAGGAGCGGTGGATGGTGCAGCGCTGTTCTGTCAGCATTATCATCCTCCAAGGCTCCGCAGAACAATGCCCCGCCGAGCCCCCGGTAATCTCTACACATGGCTACCCGTGAAGAGAGTAATTAAGAAATGTCATTGCCTCCTTGGGAAAATACCACCGCGTCTCAAAAGAAGGATGATAATCTCCGTAACAGCCCTGTTCTCTCTCTCTCTCCCCTTTGTTTTGGTGGGGAGTAAAACGCGTCACAACGCAGGGCTTTTGTTCTTCCTTTTGTCACGCACCAACCCAAACAAAGCGCTGCCGGCTGAGCCGAGACAAAGCTGCGTTTGGAAGTGAGCTGCAGGCACTCCCAAAGTCTGTATTAGCAGCGGAAAACACATCTGCATCGGGCATCCCTAGTACAAAGAGTATTTGAAAGTCAAGCGCCCGGCACAAAGCAGGTAAAATCTTACGAAGTCAGGTCTGCAAAGAGCAAGGCTTTTACAGGAATTCTGGATCCGACAAGCATCCAGTGATTTGCTGAGAGAGGCAGCGCTACAGCCCCCATCCAAGGGCCAGGGAAGTCCATGCAGGACTGCTGCCTCAGGTGTGACTCCTGCATTCCTGCAGAGCTATGCAGCCGTGCCACCTCGGCAAAACACCGATACTTCCAGGACGAGGTAAAAAAGACAAGTGCTGTTTTTCCAGCACTGAGCCACACTTGTGTCATCCTTCACCAGGTGACCTTTGTGTCATACTCATTCTTTATCAATCAGCCTGAAATTCTGTCCCCAGTAAATGACGCCGTGCCTGAAAACATGTATCTAAAACTGATCTTACTGGTTGTGACCTGCAGCTTTCTAATAGAGAGAAAGAGAGAGAGAGATAGCTACTAAAGGTTTTCCAGAGAACTCCATATTGCTGGGGAGCAAAGAGTCTGTACTGGCAGAGAGCAATGCCAGAGCCCTCGAGGAAGCTGGAAACATCTCTGCCATTCTTCCTCCCCCTGCCTCCTCGATATCTACCCCTGGAAAAGCATGAGAACCAAGAAATATCTTCCTTGTCACGGCCGTACCTGTGAGCAAGCCCCTCACACAAGGCGTGATTCATTACACAGCAAGATTTCAGAGAAAAAGGGGTTACTGCAGCAGTCTGCTAATGAGGCTGATCAATTCAAATACTTCTTCCCCAGAATTTCATGCCAGGTTGTTTACTCTGCTCTCTGAAATTAAGCAGTTGTGTCTACACAGCTAACACACCTTTGATTCTCCAATTCACTGCACATTTGGATTGCACTGGAGGTAAATATTTGCAGCTGGAGAGCAGACAGTTGAGAGTTTAAACATAACTATTGCTATTTCTATTTATTCCAGCCTGTTTTTCTGCCATAACGGAAGGGATAAGATGAGAAACTTTCATCTAAAAAGGTGTTTTTTGGGTTACACAGTGCTAAAGGCCCAGGTTCTCTACTCAGAGTTTCCCAGCTGCCAGCACAACTCCTAGTCACTACCACATGTTTTATTCTGGAAACCTTTTGGCAGAAACAGAGCACACATTTGTGTGTTCTGAGATCCTGAGCAATTTTTTTCTGCAAGCATGATTATATACAGAATGTTGATGCCATGACAAAGTAATACATGAGGGTAAAATTAAAATAATAATAACAAAACCCCCTATTTTCCAGCCTCCACTGATTCTGGTGACTCTAATTCTCCAAAGGGACCTGATGGATCCCTGTTAACTATCTCTAGCTTCCCAATTTCCAGACATTATCTAGTGACACTGCTGGTTTTAGTCTGGCATTCCCCCTCAGGATATAGCTGAAACCAATCAGGTAAGTAATTAGGCAAAAGATGATCACAGCGAGGTTAAAAATATAATGGAAACATGAATATTTAAAAAGAGCTGAATACACAGTTTGGAGAAAATGGAATTGATGGAAAATGACAACTCCTCATGGGCAGAAAGAAAGGTGGAAAAAGCAAAGTTTTTAATGGTTTTTGGAAGAAGGGTGAAGTATTTTTAATTTTTACACTGAACTATTGCAAAAATAGTAAAAAAATAATTATTAAAGTCTGTTAAAAGTCCAAATGGAGAATTACCTCTGCAGTAGACACACAACCTAGCCTGATAAAGTTGCAATCCTTGCAAAAGCTATATTAAGAGTTTTGACTTCCTCTGTATTTTTCTTTCCCTCTTTCTACACCAAATGCATTTTTCTTCAGCTAGGGATTGGTGAATTTGTACAAATACAGAGGGCGTTTTCTATATGACTCCTAAACTCTCAGTAATTATGTCCCTGAGCCTTTTATTCTGAGTGAAAGTTGCAGGAAATAGAAGTATTACAGGGACATGAGTAACTGATACAGCCTGAAAAAGCTGTGAGTATCCTAAATCTCCTTTGGATTCCAGACACAGAACCAATTCCGAAGCAGTGGGCTGTGCCCCTTCCTGCCCATTTATATTATTGTTGTGTACAAGGGTCCTGAACCAGGTGTCAGCAACCAGCTCAGGTTATTTGGATGACTGCTTATCAAGTATGGCTGACCAGGAATCCTTTCCAAAAGCAGTGTCCTTTGTAATAAACAAAAAGATTTAACACCACTGCTATGGCTGACCTCCCCATTTTATTTTTATTTAGCTTGAACAAATCCCCACGGATGCTTTGATGCCAATGGATTTGCAGCTAGAGGGAATTTGCTCACCTATTTTCAAAGGGATTTACAATAAAACATAAAGCTTTGGGTCTACACTATTTTAACTAAATTCCTCACTGAATGGGCAGATACAACTTCAGTGAAAAGCCACTTCATGTTCTAGCAGGGTTCCCGAGGAGAAAGAACCACAGAGTTTCAAAGCACTGGAGAAACCCTTGGCTGAGCACTCCAGGTCCCAGTAAAACACTTATTTTGTGGCCTACTTTGCTATGAAGCTGTAAAATGGAAAAAGACAGAAGGGTAAAAAATGGACATGGTGGAGAAGGGGGGGAAATTATATTTAATAGGGATATAAAATTTTCACCTGACTCAGATCAAATGCTTCTGTCATTGCTGTCAGGCAAAATTACGGCATCTGTATTAACAGTGCATTCTTCTGAATCTATAGTCCTACTTTTCATATTGATTGTGGCAAAGGGTCAATAGAGAATCCCTAAAAAAGTACATATATGTATGAGTGTGCTTAGATGAGTAGCAGGCAGCAATGCTAAATCTGTGTGTGCAAGCATGTGCACATTCTGTTTCATTTTTCTCCCATTTGCCACATGAACATCTTTCCAAACACATTCATTATTGTGACAACAGGTTGAATCTGCAATTCACCATCTGCCTAAACAACATTAACCTTCATGCAACCTCGTATTATTAGAGTTAGGCTTTGTCTGAAATTCAGAATCCTCCTAATATAAGGTGGAGGGACAACCCTTGCACTTGGCATCATCTGTTCTATTATACACACATCCACCTGGAAACTTGCATTTGAGATGGATTTCCAGCTCAGATTTCTTCATGTCATTTGGGCACGGGGTCTCAAACACAACCACAGAAGGTACAAGAAAAGAAGCCCATTAACCACTTCAAGGCTCATTTCATGGTTTCATTCATGAAACTGCCGACAGGAAACTGAAGCTGTTCTCAGATTTTTGCAGATTCTGAGATTAATATTTCTGCAATATTAAAGTTATCTTTACATAAAAGATAAACTTTTATACTTTAAATTGTTGCTTTGATAGTGGCAGTAACTTGAATTGCTTTTCAACTAGATACTCTGCATGCTTTGATCCAGAAATGAGAAATATAGGAGTGCTTTCAAAAGCATTTTCAGAGACAATACTTGGCTTGTTTTTCTTATGGCTAAAAAGAACAAGCTGGGTCCTTGGCTTTCCACAAATGAACAGCCTTTCCTTCTCCTGCTTCCTCCCTTTACAGACCACACTGCTCCATGCTGTCAGTCCTCTGCTCAGTTCCAAAAAGACCTTTCTGCTGTCTCTACCAATATCCATGAGGAAAACATTTTCATATCTTCTGTACAATTCACTACCACTCTGTACTTAACATTCAGAAATTAAGTTGGCAGTGACTGGGCTCTGCCCCCAACACCTTTGAAATCTAACCTTGTAGGAAGGAGATTTTTTGCAGTGGTGAGATGTGAGCCCACTTGCTCCTATCTTACTCTTTTTTCCCCCTCTGTGTAATTGCACTGGCACTGGAGGAACTGGTATGGAATTAAGATACCAGGTGGCCACTACAACCAAGCCCCCAAACAGGCTTGGATGTGTGGGAAAGGCTGGATCTGGGTCTGAATTCTGAAATTTCTGCTTCTCTCTGGCCATGACTGAGGATGTGAACCATCAGACCTACGAGCAGGAAGTGCTGCCCTGGGAATGCTGGAGTCCCAGTCCCGCAGAGGCTGAATGAGGAACCTGAGGATTTAGATGCCAGTGATGGCAAAGATGTGTCACTTTGAAAATAAACATCTTTGTTTTGTTTCTGCATGCTTGTTTGCTCTAAATGCTTTAGCTAAGCCTCAATAGCAATATTTCACTGGCAGAACATTATCTCTTGACAATTATGCAATTCTATTAACATCATTGCCTTTTTAATCTATGAAAGGTTACATTAAACAGAAAGAAGACACACAGGAGACTAGAAAAAGGAAAGTACCTAGCATTTCAGGAAAAAAGAAAAAGAAAAGAAAGAAAGATTATTCAAATTATTATCCTGACATTTATTTTTATATGATGGAAAATAGAACAAGAAACATAGCACTGTTTTGGTGACCTGAATGCCAGCAGAAGGTAAATTAAAACTCACAAAATAAATGCAAATGATAGGACAGATTCTTCCCTCTGTTGAGATTTGTTTACAAGGGTGGGGAGAATAAGTGGGAAATGGCTATTTTGTGGACCTGTCTGCAGCAGCCATTGCTGAGCTGTCTGACAAAGCAGATGGAAGAAGATGCTCTAAGGTTTGCGACCTTACTAGAGACCCCTCACCGCTTAAAGAGTCAAGGAAAACCAAAAGCAACCACTGGTGTTGAAATATTTGTGGTGTAATAGCCTTCACTGCCATGGGGTGAAAATCATCTACCAGCTGACATGTATGCACTGCCCAGCACTGGATGAAAACTCCAGCAAATTTTCGAGCAGCCAAGCCCTTCCCACAGTACAGCCCCAGATACCTGAATTCCAAACCCATACACCCGAGAGCCACCTGGAGCCTAGAGCAGCTCCACCTTTTTCTGCACCTGGGGTGCAGCATCACCATATTGATTAGAACACGACAGCTGGACAGGATTTTCTTATTTTTCTTAATTCATAAAGTTGGGGAGAAAAGGCCCTAATTAATCTAATGGGTTATACACTGAATACTTTGCCCAGTTCTCCCCAGAAGATTCCCTCCAGTCTTGGCTACAATTAAAATTGTCTCAGTGTTCAAACATCCGACGGCTTCAGTTCCTCCCAAAGTGCCACCTTCCAGCTGGGGTCGCTGGCCAGCAGCACATGAACCTCTGGAAGCTGGTAAATGCTTCTCTGACTACCCTGGTGCTTGTGGCTTGTGGTTTTCAAATAACTCTGGGAGAAGGTAGGCAATGCGTGGAAAAGGGAATTGCGCATTTTTCTTTCTAAAGCTGAAATAAATGTGCACGTGTGTTTTTTATAAAGAATGGGCAAAAGACAATTGAGACTGCAGAGAATTTACTGATGCTCAGGACACTGCGGTGGACTGGCTTTCCTATCTCAGAGATCCCATCAGTTACTGGTCAGGAGAATGCAGAAAAAATCTGTTTAGGGCCATTATCTGTTGAAGTACCTCCGGAAGGGCTTATGACCTGTACTTAACTGGCTCTTTGCATCACTTGAGGACTCTTTATCCTCCCCTTCCAATGCTAGGCCTATGTACACAGTGTAGCAGGGATCTGCAAGCACAACCCCAAAAGCACAGTGAAGGGGGGTTACTTTCCCTGTCTTCTGTCACTGCTTCAGAGCTTGTACAGTGAAAGGAGGAGGCACTTGAAGCAGAAGAGAAACGGGAGGGCATCTTGCTTGGGAGCTGACACTGTGTTCTGAAAAGTTGAACAATGGAAAAATTGCTGAAGAATTCTAGAAATTGCACCCCTATTTGCCTTTAGGGCCAAACCATTAACAGCCAGGTTAGGGCACTCTGCACATGTATGAGTTAGAGGTATTACGAGCTGGTCCTTGGAACTCAAACTTCTACCAAGCAAATCACATTTCCTTTGAAATTGTGTATATTCAGCCCTTACATTTTTCCAGTGTTACTCACCCCACTTGCTCTTTTCCTAATTTTCACTTTAAGACTTGTGCTCTGCACGTGGCTGCTATCAGACAAACGTAAAGCAATATTAGTAATTCAGTATGCAGGGCCAGCATAAGGCATGAAAGTAAAGGAATACTTCTTAGACTTTATTTTGTAGCTCTGATAATGTGTATTTCCAACGGGGCTCCTCACAGAAGTATTTACTTGCCCTTTACTAAACATTTAGAATTACTCAGGCTGGAACTCCACTTTCTTATCTTTCTTTGCTTCACCTCAAATGACTGATTAGAAGGCTGTATTTATAACAGAAGTAGGGGGTAATGCCTGTCACAAGTCACAACCAACAGGGACCTAACACTTAGAAAAATCCTGTACAGAATCTGTACTGGAGAGTACTTGGGGCTGGAATACAGAAATTAGACAACAGAGGAACTTACACCAGCCCACGTTTTCTCTGTGAAGGGCTGTGAACAGACACAGAAACATTAGAAGGACCTCTGAAGGTGTCTACTCCAACCTTGTTCTCAAAGCAAGGCTATCACCAGTGCTGAGTCCATTATTGAAATATTTATTCTGTTTTTAAAACAGCTAAAAAATGGCAAACATTATGTTTTCTAAACAATTCATTTCTTCATTGGCAGTGAGTAAAAGATCTATGAATAAAACCATCCCTGGGGGTAGAAAGAAATCGCACCTCTCTCTCTAGCTGTAGGAAGGCTTCTCACCGGATCTGCAAGGTGACCGGTTGTTACTGTAATTTACACTGAGCTCAAACCATGCATTAAACAACACTCCCACTTCCAGTCATGCTCTTCCTACCGAACTCTGCTGGAATAAAACTGAGCACTGAAATACCTGGTTGCACCAAGACAACAAGGCAACATTTAAGTTCACATTTTTTCTTACTCCAGGCTGAGGTTTTTTACAAAAGTCTGAGCTGTTTAGGCACTAAAATTTTGTTGACATCCCAACAGCTGTGTCACAGAAGTGTCACTCACTCACTCACTAGCGTCACCTACACATGCCAATGGCCGATAATGACACATTTGAGCAATATTAATGCCGCCTGTTACTGCAGGAAACATAAATTAGTCCCTGTGGGGGGTAGTATTATGGGCTGTAATTTTAGCTCAAGCTTCTATGAAAATTCAAGCCAAGAGACTGAGGTCTGAACCACACTGAACCTAATGAGACCTGGCAGCTTTGGAAAGCCATCTATAGTTTTCCTTGTAAATGGCATGCTGTCCTAATAAAAGGAATGGTTTTACATGCCTTTTACCAGTTTCCACTAAGGCTAGCTCAATTTCAGAACTCAATCTTTAATTGTGATGTTATCTGAGGAGAAGCCTTTCCAAATGCCAAGGTAAATGAGCATCAGCAAGGTGATGGATGAAAAAAGGAATGTACTCTGCAGGCAGACGTCAGAATATAGAGAAAAATTCAATTGCATAACATTTACCTGGGCTCTTATGTTCCAGCCCTTCTATTAGATCACCATGCTTGAGCCCAGACACCTTCAAAAGATTGTAGCTGGCCAGGAAAATCTGCTTGCTGGAATGGGAAAAGCTTTGGGCATGTAAACATCCAGAGGAAGTTTTCCTCTGACTGCTAATTAGAATGAAGAGAAGCTCCATCCAGCTCCATATGGTACCCAAGTACATCAGCACCCTTGAGGCAGAATTACCTGACTCATTATATGGCTTAGCAAAAAGTGTGACTCTCCTGGAGATTGCTGATGTTCCACACGAAGGGCTGCCTTTCCTTTGGGTTTTCACTCTTTTTTTTTGCTTTCTTCCTAAGGAATCACAGGAAGGACTTGGCAATAAGCCAGGGATTCTGCTTTAGAAACTACAGAAAACACCTAAGGAGCTGTTTTTTGTGTTATTGAACCTGTACTGACTATTAGAAATGTTAGAAAATGTAGTGTGTAACAGATCTGCTGAAGTTAAAATACCTACTCTCCAATTTGCTTCTGGGCCCAAAATACCCATTAGTTGTCTCTCTTCAGGGCACTGAAAGATTATGCTATCAATTATAAAAAGAACACTGCTTATAAGTCTCTGCTATCCATTTCTGATAAGTTTTGGCTTCATAAACCAACAATGGGCAATAAATGATGTGATGTCTCATGTCAACTGAATCTGGAAACCCAAAGATTTCAATTACACAGTGCAAGTCCACAGACACATATCTGTGTTCCTAATCACTTTTACTCATGGTATTTGTGACTATTTTAACTGGCTCAAACACCTTCTACTTTGCCAAGCTATGTTCCTCCTGGTGTGAACAGAGAGATAATGAAATTTTTAAAAATGGCTGAGTTGGAAATAAAAGTATGCCCATGTAATTTGAGAAAACCAGCTTTGTGGTGTATTCAGCACAAAGATTTCATCCTGACTTTTATGCATATTCCACATTTATTTAGACAGGCATTGTCACATCTCAGACTTACCACCTGCCAGCTCTGATTTGATAAAACCTTTATGTGCTTGCTACAACCCCTGTGAATGCACAGCAGAACTGGTTAACATAAACCTCTTCCATCTTAAAAGTTTACCTAAAAGGGACCTCACCTAACCACCCTGTTGGTGCAAGCCAAGAAAGCTGTAACATACAGCTGAATTTATCAAGGTATGCCAATTTGCACACTCTCAGGAAACCACCAAGATGAATGCTGTGTTTGGAAATTGGAATTTGACTCCTGCACTTCAGGCTGACATAAATAAACAAATCTGTTACAGGTCTGGAACACATAATCTTATGACATTCAATTAGAAGCAGCTGAGCAGCAACACTTGGCATGTGTATAGTGCCTTTCATTAAAGCTTCCAAATGCTTTTTTTCATTAAGCGCTGCAAGCCCATTTGCTGAAAAGAGTTCAAGTGATGTGTCAAAATCTCATTAAAAAAAAAAAAAAATTCTATGAAACAGCCAGGAATAAAATCCAGCCCTTTTTAACCCTGTATCTTATTTTTTACCATAAACACAGAGAGCCCTTTTGAATCACTGCCTTCTGAACTAACACTGGGTGCAGGCGCCCCTGAAAAAGGCATGTGAAGCTAAGGTAGGTTAGAGCTTAGGAATCAATTGCATTTTGCTGTCTACTGCTTTCAAATGTAAGTGGTCTTTTCTTCACCTTAATTTGTTCTGGGGCAAAAACTCAAGATTAAAATTCTGTCTCTTGTCCCTGCGTGCAGCCCAGATGGAGCGAAAGGCCATCAATTCATGGGGACGATGAGGATGCAGAAGGCAGCTCCCGACAGGTCCTGCACACAAACTGACTGGGAAATGAAAACCCCTCCAAGGTTTCCTCTAGTGCACGTGCCAGGTGACTTCACGAGCTTTATGCTTCAACTGCAAGGCACTACCCACCTGCTTTAGCGCAATTCCTGCACTGCATGAGCAGGAGACACGCACTGGGCACTCCTGCAAAATTCCCTGCAATGAAACCGCCTTTCTTCTTCCCATTTTATGAAGAAGATTCCCGGTTTAGACATATTCATCCCAGGAAGGAATGCAACACTGGACCTTACCACGAAAATTAATTCAAGAATGGCACGTGTAGTTTCTCTCTTTTGTTTGTCGGGCAAAACACTGAGAACCCTAATGCTTTGCTGCCAATACAAAACCATGCATGTGTATGGACTAAAAAAAGGGCTTCTAACCACTTTTTTTTAAAATTTCTCTCCTTTTGCTCAAGGAACTGTACATTATTTTACATTGTTATGACACGTAACATCCTGTGATCATTCTGTAATCATAGCGTGACACCGTAACAAAATACATAGCAGTAGCATCAGTTTCTTTTATGTAAAACTTTACAATATTAACAAGCATTAAAAGCAGCTACTACTTAAAGAAAACTGACACATCTTATTTCTTTGTTAAAAGCGTCTCCTTGTCTGTGTTGTAATTAAACAGGCACTAATAAGGAGTATCTTCAAAAGCTTTTAAATTATATTTTACTATATATTCTGTCAGAAACAGGTATGTTATCATATGATCCATCTGACATTCCACAGTATTCCCAGGAAGTAAAGTAAAAATATGAATGTATTTAAAATTAACTTGCTTGAGTATATTTCGAGATGAAATATGCCAAGTGCATTTTTGCAGCCTCTTTTGGACAGTACAATCTTGTTCACTCTTCAAATGTTAAAATTCTGATCAGCGCCCAGCTCTGTCAGGTAAAAGGAGCTTCCTCACATGTTTTCCATCAGTTTTTTTTAATCCCATTCATGCAGCAGCCAAGGTAAAGACCAGCAGTCAAGCTGAAGTCTGTCCCAAGGAAGGTCAAACTATATGCCAACAACCCTTGGGATTTTTACAAAAGCACAAATCACCAGGCGAATTGGGCAAAACCACAATTTACTAAAAAACACCCCAAATCCCTGACATGATTCTGTCTATAGAGGAAGCCTTCCCAACTCGTGTGGAAGACACAGAGAACACAGAAAAGCAGCATCGTGTAGGACTGCACAGAGAAAGGGCCAAAAGCCTGCTCACTTCGCAGATCGTTTATTCATTATAATTTTCTGTGAATTAACCCAAAATAAGTGTGTTTCATGCAATTCCTGGCTGAACGCCACTGAGCTCTGCCGTGGTCCTTGAGGAAGCACAGTTTCTAAACAAAACTCAAACACCTTTGCAATTTTCTATGAACCAAATAAAATGCCGCAAATTAAATCTATGCTTACCCCAGTTGGGAGGCAAAGCAAAAAAAGCCCGCAACGAAGTCCTAATATAGAGCTGTCAAAACAAAATTTTCCTACCATTTCTATGATTAAACTTCCTTTCTTTCTGACATTCATGGTTTTAAAATGAGATGTAAAAAGATTTATTATTAGTCTTGTATTTCAAGAGACACAGAACTGTACAGAGTGTAACACCATTATTAAGATCTTAGTCTCAGAAAGACAGAACAGTGTATAGGAAAGAAAGTCAAGTAAGAGCAAAATTGGAAAGATTACAGAGAAGGAGGTAACAAGCTGTACTTGTACGAAGCAGAGTAGAAAAGAATTCGTAACTAATGGGAGGGATGCAACAATGGTGACAGACAAAATGAGACATTAGCCTGTGAATACTGGTAATCCAAAAAGATGTGTAGGTCTGAATATCTCACCAGAAACAATGGGAGTTGGAAGGCAAGATAGATAGGAAAAGCCTGGGAAAACATAGAATAAATTCCCTCTTCACTAAAACATTGTCCAGGTGGGCGAGCTCTGAACTATAATGAAGTGTTTTTAAATGTAGCCAAAATCGGAGACAGTGTTTTTTCATCTTTTCTCTGAACTGCCACTTTTGCAGAGTAAGTGTTTTGAGTCATTAGTCTCCAACACAAACTAGAACCCTTATGTTTAAATTTAATAAAGTCTTCATTAAATAATTCCATTATGTGTTTTTTCCACCTACTGTACATATACTTATGAATTACTGATAGCAAGCCCTAGGCAAAGGCAAAGGGAAAAAAGAGAGATGAAGTGAAAGCTTCATTTTCTTTCTTGGGGTGAAGCCTGCTGAAAACACAAGATTGATTCTGATGTGTTTACTCACAAGAAGAGCATCATCATTGCATGAACAGCCTGGCTGATTTCAATGAAAACTGAGTGATGCATTATTCAGTTCAGCTAATGGAATGAGAATCTGATTTAATTTGAATTAAGAAGGAGTAAGGTGAGCAAGTAAGAAATAGAAAAACAAAAAACAATCCAAAGTGCAAACCACAGCTTGATCTCTATCTCCTAAATATTCAAATTTCAGACTTGGGCTGTCTCTGAGCAAAGTGTGGGTACACATGCTTTCATTGTTTGTTCTTGTCCTGTCACTACTCAGCTTCAGAACAGGGAACCAAAAGCAATGGGGTCATCGAATTGTGTCCCCTGAAAGCAACCATGCCATTCAGTCCACACCTACCTCATCAATTACCAAGCTCCATCTTAAAAATCATTAATTATTTTGCATTATTTTTACTGGGTTGGAGAACCTCACCACTTACACTGGCTAACAGCCTTCTCCTAATCCCCACTCTGAATTTATTCACAGCCAGTTAAGACTCATTCATTCTCATGCCACTGCTGTTTTTTACCTTACACATTTGTTTTCCTCCTGGGTATTTAACCATTCTAAATTTATAGCTAACATTCAGCATACAAAACTGCATTTAGCTCAACTAAAAACACCCAAACATTTAAACTCTCTTGTGATGAACCTCACATACCCCCAAACCACTGCACCTTTTAAAATTTGACTTCATTTTTTGGGTATAAGTGGATGCTTTTCACGGTTATCTAGAGGAGGCAAAGTCAGAGCTTTATACAGTGATGACAACACACCTTGTCTACATCAAAAGTGACCTGGCTGGTGTATTTTAGATTTATACTTACCTCTATGTGAGACTACAATGATTGCTTTTAAGTCTAAAAATGTGAAAAAAACCAAAGACAAACCAAAACCCAAAACAAAGTCATTGCAGAAAGAGTCACCTTCCAGTTCAAAAATACCAACTCCTCTATTTGTCTTGCGTATATAAATAGTATTTATGCCTTGTGGAAAGAAAAAAAATTGTTCAAAGGTTAGGAAATTAACCCTAAATTTTGGAAAATAAAGTTGCCTTCTCTAAAACTGACTCGGTTTATTCATGTGAAACAACCTGACAAAATACCATTTTGGAAAAAGCAGCTCAAAAATCATTCTGAAAGACATTTCTACTGCATTCTTTCAAAACAATTTTAAGCATTAATGTAAAAAAAGGTCATACAAATGCAAAGACTTTTCAAAGGTCTCAAAAAAACCTCTTCATTTGGAAAATTCAGAACTGCTCAGAACTCTTTCAGTTCAGGGCAATGCATTTTTTTAATGCTTGGTATTTTCCACGGGACACATAACCCAGTTTTATTTCCTCTCTAATCAGAAGATATTAATGTGTTTCAGGAGTGGGGAATATGATTTCCTCTGCTAACACAGACATTAAATAAAAACAGAAGCAGTGAGGATTTTATTCTGGTCCATGGACTATATATATATATATATCTATATACACATATACATATTATATTATTATTATACAATAATACATATTGTATATAATGACACATATAATGTGTTCCTTGTACCTTGGCACTTGGTTTTTTTGTGGTTATCCAACCAGCATCAGTTTTGTTATAAAATACAACGTTGAGAGAAAGGCACTCACTAGGGGAAAATGCATTTTAATTTATGGGCATATAGAGAGAATAATCCAGCTTTTGTTTCTGAACTTCTGCAACTTAAAAAATAGCCAAATACACACATTTCTGGAATAATAATAAAAAAAATGCTTTGGGCTGAGACATTTTATGCCAAGTCCCAGTCCTGCAGAATTTTATGGCTGAGTTATAAACCTGAAAAATATGTGCTTATAATGGAAATCCTGACAGACCCTAGTAGGGGCTCCTATAATATCTTGAATTTGATTTAAGAGTGGTTTTCAATAATGCTTTCCCAAGCCAGTCTGTTGGGGACTGCTAGGGAAAATCTAATGTTGAGTGCATCCCGTGTCCCCAAATGCAGCTCAGTGTGCTTGATGAGAACTCTGGGGCGCCGAGGCAAAGCCTCCAGAGCTCCTGCAGCCCGGGGCTGTCAGGTCTCTAATATCAGAAACCCCATAAATGTCAGGGCTAAGTGCGCCTTTCATTTAACAAAACAATAAATTGTCTATCTCTGTGCAATAAATCGCTCATTTCTGTGCCTCTGCAAGGGCTGATGTGATTTGTAAATGACTGGGAATTCTGCTTTGTTTTTTCCCTAACAATCATGAACAATGGAACTGTTTTTGGGGACATTGGATTTTTAGGGAGGAGGGAAGAGGAGGCCTAGATAATCCAGGAGTCAGATTTTTGTTCCTGTGGTTCTGATGCAATCTTCCAGCCTCCAATATCCCTCTCCCACAATCTAGAACAGCACACGGGGTTCATGCAGCCATCAGTGAGCTGGTATTTAAACCCTCAAACCCAGTGATTTATTTTTTATGATTAGGATAGAAAATGAAGGAGCTGAGTCCTTTCCAAAGCCTGGAGTGAGACAGAACAACACAAGAACGCTGATGGGCGGCAGACACAACGCTCCTGTGCTCCTCCAGAGCATGGAGCAGGCACCACCGAAAGGGAGCCAAGCAGCCAGGGAATGAGAGAGAAAGGAGAAATGGTGACATTGGAGAAAAAGCAAGAGGAAACAGGAGCTGACACAAAGCACTGCAAAAGTAGGGGGAAGACAGAAGTAAAGCAAGCAAAAGAAAATTACAGCGAAAGAACGAGCGGGGATGTAGTGAGTGGATTGTCTGTCTGAGATGAAAGGAGAAAGGGAAATGAGAACTTGTTCAGCGTTTAAGTTGATGAATTGTCTTGTGCTTGCCTTCATTCAATGCTTTCCATGGGAAACCTCTATGGACTACTGGGTTCAGTAGAAAAGTTACTAAACCAGTTCAGTACTCCAGAAGAAATGACTGGTGAACAAAGGGGAAGAAAACTGTGGAATTCTCTATAAACAGGTACAGAGTTATGCAGGAAAACACAGGGTAGTGTGCCTGCCAAGGAAACACGCAAATGCACAGATGCTGCAATTGTTTTTAATACAATCAATTCCCTGATTTATTTGGAGAATTATTTCCAGCCACAGGCAGGGGAAGGTGACCAGCCCTGATGCTCTGTCTCAGCCTACTCGCAATGGCTGCACTCAAGGCACCCACACCAATCTGAGAATGGCAGATCAGATGTGAAGACCAAAGCCCTAACTCACTTACTGCCCTGCCTTGCATGGAAAAAAATTAAAATCTTAATATCTGAGAGGATCAAAAGAAACTTCCTCAGCATCTCACATAAGGCCAACACAGCCCAGTTCATCACAGCAAAAAACGGAATCTGAACCCTTCCACCACCTAGAAATTAAAAGCTGGGATGAAGAACTCTGCAAGATCCACTTGAATTTCACTGCAAGTGCCTCTCAAGTTTGTGTGAACTTTTTGGAGCCACCCAGCAGGGTACCAAAAAGTCCCTGGGCATAGGCAAGGCTGGGTAATGCCCCTTCTGAGACCTGATGGCATAATGTTTTCTGAGAGCGAGAGCTCTCCAACAACACCAGAAAAGGATCCTTCCTTTCCATCTGTGAATATCCAAGCTTTCCAGCTGAGTGAGAAAAATAGTCATGACGAATAGGAACAGAAAAAGGAAATTGTAGAGGGATTCAAGAGAGGAAAATGACACTTTCCCCCATGTATTTTGATTTTGCTCCTCCACAAAATTAAAGCCTTGTTTCAATATGGTTTTAATTTCATAGCCCTTGGTTTAGATCCTACTCTTCTGTACACCGCACTTCCTCACGGAGCAGCCCCATTAGCAAACTACATTTATGCTAATGGACCTGCTTGCAGCAATAATTATCGCAGCCCTTGGCCCTGCTCCTGGCCAGTGTCAGCACGTCAGGAGGGGCTGGATGGCATTATGATTGTACAATTAGCCTTGTCATGGCAAGGAGCTCTGGGAACAGACACATCTCGAAGCTTAAATGTGGACAGCTGATAGATGACTGTCATTAAGCTCCTTTGCTCGCTCCAGGATGGAATAGCCGCTGAGCTGTAGGGTAGGCTAATGAAAAACAAAGACCTTGAACCACAGCCACTGTCCTCCACCTCTTCCCGACCTGTCCAGTTACCCCCAATTCCTCTCGGTTCACACAGCTTCTCTCTCATGCCATCTGCAGCAGAAGGACAAAAGCTGTCTCTAACAAGTCGCTCCTAATCCATCAAGTCCTGATGGAGGAGAAAGGCTCCTCACCTCACCGTGCCACCTCACCTGGCCCCAGCCCTCCCTCTCTCCCCACATGAGGAGTGCAGGCCCAAACCCACTGGATTTAGGATGTGAGGTGAGCACTGAAGCGGCGTCTGGATCAGCTTCTCAGCTGCATAAATCAACATCAATCCTTTGAACTTCACACGGGCCGTGAGTTTACACCCAGTTGAGAAGTGCAGTAATAAATACACCCTCCAAAAAGCCTGACATGGAGAGAGGCTTCAGGAGCAGGCAGGGGACACCAGCTAAGCAGAACAGGTAACGGGGAGGCAGAAAGAAGCAGCAAAGAGGCTTTGCAGGAGCCTTTGGCTTGGCGGCTCCTGAAGGCTTCCAGCCCTGTACCTCTGGAAGGGAATCCTTAGAGACAGCAGTGACTCCAAGTGTGCTGGAATAACACTCAGCAGACTTGAAGACGTGCATCTGCTTCATTAAAATTTGATCCCCAAGTTCCCCTCTCTTTTTCCTTCCTAGAGTGTTTTCAAACATTGTTTTCCTGCATACCCGGATAACCGATGCTGTGCAGCGCTTTAGTTAAGGTAATTTGAGAATTCTTTTATATTGAAAAGGTATAAAAAGTAAGCCCCTGAAGTACTTGATTTTCCTTCCACGACATTCCATTGTAACAACCTACTTCTGCTTTACCTCGTTAGCATTCTGAGGGGTTGTAAAAGAATTATTATAGTTCAGAACACAAAAACCAGGTCTGGCAGCCCCTGTGGGATACAGGGCAAAACAGCATGGGGCTCCTGCTAAGACCCAGGAAAGCTGGGCTCTCCTCCACAGGCTAGGTGATCATAGGCAAGATCCCTCATGTTAGGAAGATTGCTTCCTGACTCTTCCTCTGCCTTGTTTTCTTTGGGGTAGGAAAAGTTCCTCTGCACTTGAACACTGCCCAGCAAAATGAGCGCAGATGCAATGCAAATGCACAGCAGCAGAATGAAACCATAATTGTAACAGGAAAAAAAACAGTAAAAGGGGAGATGGGACTGGCCAGGTCCATGTTGAAGTCAGCACATGTTGTATGCAACATTACAGAAGCAAAACTGTATTTCTATGAGCCCCTGAGAGACACAGAGGGAGTTTAGCACAGCACAAAGACCCACGATCATAATTCCAACAGAACTCTGGCTTATTTTCCACTGGAGTAACAGAGAGAGAATACAGCCTCAAATACAGGTGCCTTGGACAAGCTCATCCAGTGGCAGAGTGTAACCAACCTTTCCTGACTAAAACCCTCCAGATGTGTTTTCCCTTCTTGAAGGCATTTCTCTAAGAATGTCCTCACCCTCACCCCTCCGAACTGTGTGTGGGGGTGTGTTGGGGCAGCCCTTGCTGAAAGAAACTCCACCAAACACACTGAAATATCAATGCACACAGCACTTTTTTTGTTTGCTTGTGGAATCTTCCTGATTTATGTGTACCTGTCATACCCTGGCTGAGAAGGATAAGATTCATCCACTGAGATTTCACTTCCAGGCTTACAGAGTCTCAATCCATTTGTCAAGTAGCCAACACTATGGGTATTCATGAAGTATTATTCCATCCTTCCATACCCTGAGGTCACCAAGGTGGACACTCTTGCTCCCACTACAAAGTATCTCGATATGTGAGCATAGTTCACTGCTTTACTGGGCAGGGAAATGCACATAAAATTGCTGTGCTGATCTCAGAGCTAAAAGGCTAAACATTCATTTCCAAGCAAGACAGTACCCATCGAAGTGAGACACCAGGAGATGCCTTGTGTATCTGCAAGGCGGAAGGGAAGAGCCCCCTCCGACACAGCTGCTGTCTAACAACCATGTTTTATGCAGAACGCTTGGGGGCTACTCTATTTTTATAGCTTTCATCCATAAAATAAGAAGCTAAAGCTTCTGGAAGGAGACCACAATTACCCTACAATGATGTAACATCGGAATAAATTCAACACAATCTGTATGAGCAAAGAGAAAAGGCACCCAAGCTTTTTCCAATTGGCAGTAGATAATACTTTATAACTGCCCTGTCATCAACCTTCATAAGCTATCTCCAGAGCCATATGTGGGTTGGCAACCAGGCACAGTGCCTAACTAGTTTTGCATCTAGTTGTACAGAAGTAGAGACATATGGAAATGAACAGCCTGGCAGAACAAGTGAACTCTGAAGCAATGACTTCAATAAACAAGTGCCTGCACACTGGCAGATGGAGAAAAGCGCAGTTAGGGAGGGACTGTGTTGCTGCAGCAACTTGAATTTAAACAATTAGTAAAAATCAGCCTGAACTTCAGATCTGAGGCATTTCCAGTGCCTTCAGTCCTCTTCTTGTTGGGGAAAATCTGCAGCATAAAAACAGGGAAGGTGAAGGTAGAACAGTGCATCAGGGAGCAGAGAACAGGACTGGTAATGACTGATGATTTTTGCCTCTTACTACTCTGCTAATCATGCTTTTGGTACCTTTCAGAATCATTCCCCATAGCTTAGAAATGCAACACGCGGAGAGACACTCTCAAGCCGTATGGGAGCCCCTGGAACACGAGCACAGTGGATTCAGGACTGGGGGATACACACACAGACCTGTCCTGAAGTGAATGGGAATTCGTGCCTGACGCTGCCTTCTGCCCTGGAGACCAGTCTATTTTAAGGCAAACTGAACTTTTCCTGTTTGTAGGCAGCACACTGATTCCTAGTCACCCTTAAATGTGACAGATTAATGTAAAACAAGTATTACTTTTATTCCACTTTTTGGGATAAAGGAGCTCCTTGTCTGGTGATCTCGAAGATTTTTCTTCTTACCATCTCTGACACAATTTTTTGTGTACGCACTCTCACCCCAACTGACATGATTATTGTGATGTGGAAGAAGATAAATTTAATTAAATTTCAATAAACTAGCTAAACTTCACTAAACCCTCTCAATAATAGACGACCTTTTATTATAAAGGAACTCCTTTTCTCTTCCTGACACTTTATCAGTTGATATTACACGTATGATCTCACTTCTTCGCACTGCTTGGTTACCGCCTCAGATCTCAAATACCTGTGACACCTCGTCTTCTCCTCCCACATCACAGGGGTGATCAAGAAAAGCATCAGGCAACAATTCTCCAGGGAGCATCCCTAAATCCAAGCCCTGCATTAATCTGAAACCATTGACAGTGGGAACCAGTTTAGAAGCTGCTTCACTTTGGTAAGAATCCCTATGGGAAAGCCATGACCCACCTTCCACAGGCCCTCCCATGGAACTGTCAGCTCTGTCAGCCATGGATCAGGCTGAATGCTTCACTACAGGGTCCACAGCAAAGCCAGCACAGCCACTGGCCCGAGGAGTCGAGGGCCACACACACACGAAGTGAAAATTATGGAGGATTACCTCTGCACAGATGACACTGTGTGAATGTTTTGCAATAAAGAATAACAGCCACTATCAATCAAGAGAGCGGAGAACAGATGGGAAGGAGGCTGTGTTGAGAGAAAGGACTCAAACAGGAATATGGATTTTCTCTCCCACCTTCCCTGGTGTGGTAACAGCCCTGAATAAACTTTTGCAAATCTCCATGCAGGCAATCCCCACCTGTGTGTTCCAGTACTTCCAGGCAAATCTGGCTGCTTTACCACCATAGCGCAAGATCCTGACACATCCACAAAATGCTGCAGTGTCAGATTGTGGGGTTTGGATTCCCCCCACCTCTTCTACGGACCAGCCCCTCTACCCAGCACTACGGTTGCTCCATCTGCTCTCTCCTTCAGGAAGGTTTGACAACAGATCTGATTCTGGAAAGAAAACAGTCCCTGTTCATGATGCACCTCAAACTCCTGCTCTTCTTGAAGAAAAACTCAGGGCTAGCTGAATTTCTACATTTTGTTACTTTTGTAAGAACACATTTTGTATTTAAGTTTTTAAAAGAGGCAAATATTTACTTGATATTTGGCCTAGCAAAACAATTGTTGAATCTCCGGGTTTCTCTTCAGTGCTAAAAGATTAACACTACAGCTTGAATTAAGATTTTGTAATAGATGTTGTAGAAAATTCACTTAAGGCTGCAGATTTAAGGTAAGGTAGGAGTTTGTGGCACATGTTTGTGCCACAAGCATTTTCACCAAAAGAACCTAAAGCTTTAAACAACATCAAAATAGCTCAAAGTAAAAAGCAGGCTCCACATTGCCACTTGTAGTAACATCATTGCAAATAACTCTGGCTGTTCAAAAGAGACTTTAAAATGGAGAAAAGTTATGGCCTTCTACACCACCAGATCTTGTTATTCTTTGCAACGAATTTTCTTAGGACTGAGCACTTGTTCTTAGTACATTGAATGCCTAAACATACCTAAAACTACCAGTAAAATATTGGGCAAGGATAGTTTGTGACCCAAACATAGCAGGATCAGTGACATGAAGGAGATGTTTCCCTTCCTGGCAGTGTGGGGGCAGACAACTGATGGCATGTCAGAATTTAATTGGCAATGCAGATCCAGAAGGGCTGAAAGCCACCATCAGGTTAAATCAGTATGTATGAAGAGTGAATAGCAGAAGAGGCTGAAAAATCACCCTGTGTTCACTCCTAGATGTGTCACATAGGAGCTTCTTCCCTCACTCAGCCCCAAAAAGCGCCTTCCACCCCTCAGTAACACTGAGTTGGAAAGACAGTCAAGATAATCATGTTGGTTCACATATTGGCAAATAATCTATAATACTGTAAGCAGCCAAAATATGTGTATTTCAAGAACTACCCGACCTTCTTGAAAACAAAAACAGGCCTGGAAAAAACCCAACACCAACAAAAAGAAACATCAGATCTCGAAGTTAGCTATGAAACAGGTAAAAAATGATTAAAAAAACCCAACATAACTACATACCTTAGCTATTTGGACACACCAATTCAGCAGGAGCTGGGAGCCAATATTATCCTTATGTTCATGGACATAATCCAGGAGGCAGCCATGAGGCATCAGCTGAGTGACCAGCTGAATGGTTGGGCTCAAGCAGACGCCCAGGAGTCTCACCAGGTGTGGGTGGTCCATGCTGGCCATGATGAGAGCTTCCTGCAACAATAAAAATGAGCCAAAAGTTACTCCAGTGTGCTCAAAGGCTCCACGCACAAGATTTCCCATTGAGTGACTAAAGGGGATCAGTGCCCCCCTGAGCACCATGAATTCCTGCCTGTCCAGTGCTCGGCATACCTAGGGCACATTCAGTCTGATATAACGCACACTTGATGATCTGAGTCCCAAAAAACAGAGTCAGACCATCAGCACAAATCTAAAATTCCCCACTGCCCTCAATTCCCTGTCGCACTGCAGCCACAGAAACAAAGATGTAGGTGTAACACACTTGGCTTTACTTAAAGGTCTCCTTGGTCTTGCTTTACTCTCCTTAATTTTGCTTCTTCAGTGTATTTTTCCCAACTTGTGGATGATCCATTGGGTATCATCTTCATGTTATGCAAGCAAACTATGCCCCTTGTGTATGGCAAGATGATTTTGTGGCAAGGTATTTGATGAAACTGTGCTAAAATCAGAGCACAGATCAGAAAATTTAGGCTCAGTGTTTTATAGACTTAAGCATGTAACAGTTGTATGTTGATTGATGCTTTCCCGAAGTTCGGCCTGCAAAGGGTTAAAAATCAGGAGGTTTGGTGGGGGCTTCTCCACTGTGCCAGATGCTCCTCAGTCCTCCTGAAAGTCAGATTTGTGAAGTCATTAGGAAATGACCAGCAGAGCAGAGCAGAGCCTGAAGCCGGGGTTGTGACAGTGCAGTCGCAGCCCAGGGGCAGCAGCACTCCCCTGTCTCCTGATGCACAAGTAAATCACTACAGGAAGCAGCAGCTTTCTAAATCTGAGCTTCTTAGCTCAGCTTCTGATTCTTCCCTGTCCTCTCCCAACCGATCTTGGATGAGTTCACTTTGGTTTTTTCCACCCTTCAGCTTTTCACACAGAAAAGACTTTATTTCCCTTTTCCAGACCATTAACAGTTTTCAGCTACCACGCTTGGTTTCAGCTACCGAGCTGGTCCAGGACCAAGGGCCAGGAGGTTTAATCTTGGCTATGCTGTTTGACCCTAAAGTTCACAGCCCTGACCAGTAGCACAGGAGCTCCTTATAAAATCCCTGTATAACTATTCTTAGAGCTAATGCTGCCATCACAAGCAACTGGCATTCAAATATAGCAAAGAGAAAGCTCTTCTCTCTCATTCACCGAGTCCTCCATTTCAAGAATTTCATCATGGCAATGGAACAATGAAAAGTGAGAAGAAACTGTGGCTTTGTAAAGCTATTTTGGCTCTCTTCTTTTTTTTTCCTCAAAAAACCCTATATGACATCTTTCTGACAACTTACAGAATAACAGCTGCAATAATACCAAAGAAAGAAAGAAAGAAAGAAAGAAAGAAAGAAAGAAAGAAAGAAAGAAAGAAAGAAAGAAAAGGATAAGACAAATTTGCCACCAGAGAAACACAGCATACTGCCAACTCATAAAAGTTGGGGTTTTTTTTCCCCTTCCCTATATTAAGGAAAAAAAAAAAAAAAAAAAAGGGTTCTGGCAAGTAGGCTGAGTTTGTATTAAAGGAAATTGCTCATCATAGTACAAAGAATATTTGAAACCAAATTGCAGATATTTGCATAATAGTTCTTTTACTTTTTTTCCCTCTCTTTTTTTGGTAAAACAAAAAGATTAACAAGACACTAATTGTAGGGTTTTTTCCCTCCCAGTAAGAAAAGAGCAGATGGCCCTCACTGGGGGGAGCGACTCCTTCCCTTTTCTTCCTCAATGTATGTGAAGAAATAAATAAATGAATAAATAGAGGCTATTTGATGGGATAATGGAAGAGCAGATTTGAGAAAGATTCTGATGCAAAAAATTAGAAAAAGGATCTGAATTTGACTAGTTTTGCTCACATTCAAATTAATACAGTTCCCACTCACTTAACTCTTAAGTATGGGAACTACTCGAAACAATTTTAGCATTTCTTCTGCTGTGACTAGAAAATGTCCCTAAAGGCCACCAGAATAAATACCTGTAGAGACAGATGAATTATCCAGTTTCCAGAGCACAAAATTACTCTGCCTCATTTTTTCTTTTTTACCCCATTCATTTTTCTCCTGCAGACGCATATGGGGACAGCACTTGCTGCCCACTCCCTCTCTGAGTAAAGGTAAGAGGTTCCCCAGGAGCCTGGAGCTGGAGTACTTTTCTTTATAATCAGGACTGATTAGAACAGAGACCAGATTTTTTTTTTTTTTTTTGTCTGGGCCAGACAGAAAGCTTTGAAGCTTGTGTCCATTAGTCTCCAGCTACTCTCCTTTGCCAAGTCTGTCTGGGTCCAAAGGAAAAACACTTCTGTATAATAATAAAAGCAAGCATTGCCATTTGTCTCGTTCTGATGTTACAGGAAAGCACATGCTTTTCCAATAGTTTTGGGCAAGAGTTCCAGGAAGAAAAATAAAAATGTTGTTAATAAAATATTATGGAGTTCTCCATAATGAATTGAGACACACAACAGAGAGCAAGGAAATCTTCGTTATAGATCTAAGCCACTAATGGTTACTAATTTAGCATGAATCCTGGCTTCACATAGTTGTCCTCATTAGTAAAACTATTGTTATTTTTATTGAACTTGCATCTACATGAGAACTAGAATCAGGGCTATGTGTATCCAGCATGGCACAAAGTAAAAGAGACTGCAATTGTTCTGCTACAGTCTAATTAGACAAAACAGACAAACAACAACAACAGCAGAAACATTAGCAGTATTTTAAGAATCTGTTCAGCAAATAAGAAGTCCCCATTTTCAAACCTCCTTGGACATGAAAGACCCTGGAGCTGCAATCTGGGTGGTGCTTTGACACTCAGCAGCCTGGTTCCTCCTATAATTGTCTAAAACACGTAAGCAGGTGAGGCACCTGAACTCACACACTGGGCTGGTGTGCGCCTGCAGCTCTTGTTTCTACACTCAGTTGGCACAATTACAGGAATTAATTTGAAATTCTAATTTAATGGAGAGAAAACTGAGTTACCAAAAAGGTACAACTTTTTATCCACAGCCACATGGGAAGTCTGGAGCACAAGCAGAAATAGTGCCACAGATCACTCTTCTCTCCTGGAAGAATTTTTTTGACGGTTGAAATATCAAAGGGATGGAGGGGAGAGAAATTATTAAAATCCAGCACTTCATCTTGCCCCAGGAGGCAGAGTCTCTGTAACATCGTGTGCTCACAGGGGCACCTGAGAAACCACAGCAGCGGTGACAGCTTTGAAAGGCTCCTGTTGGACACCAGGCACCCTCCCTCGCCTGCCCACAGCAGCACTGAGCTCTCACAGGGGGAACTCTCCAGCCAGACTGTTCTGGAGTCTCTTCACGCCGCTGCTGCTGCTGCTGCTCAGCTATTCTGGGCTGCAGCAGCGCAGGGCAGCCACGCACAGCACGGCTCTGGAGCACAGCCTGCTCGTGGTACAGCCTGTGCAGAGCCTGCCCAGCTGGGGCTGGGCTACTGCAGGGCTCAGATGGGCTACTCACAGCAAGGCTGTGCCTGCGTGTTCTGTTCACACAGCGCTTGCAGTGCCAGAGTATCCGAGGGGAAGGCTGGCAAAGACAGAGCTGCATGCAGAGGGCAGCTGAGCCTGCAGGCAGCCTGGCAGGGCCATGGCTGCGTCCCCCCAGCCTCACCACAGGTGACTTCAGTTGAGCCTTCCACGTTCAGCTCGGCCCTACCCCTCTCAGACGTGCCATTTTGTACAAAGAAATCACGTCACGTCCATCATTCCTCTCTTCTGCCCCTTCTCATTGTGGTTACTTTATTGCTCCATTAAGCTCAACTTCTGTGATTTATACACACAAGCCTGTATTAAACAGTCACATTAAACAATGACATAAATGTTATTTTAATGGCTCACACTGATCTGCCTGCTGTGTGCACTAAGAACAAGACAGCAGCCCAAAGAAGGGTGAGTTTGCAGGTCCCAGTGAGCAATCACCAGATCTATGACTGGTTCCTGCCAGCAGAGCTATGTCAAAAGGGCTCTGAGGAGGTGCCACTGCAATTTGAAAATCTCACCTGAAATTGTTTCCTGATCTATCCATACTCTGCAGACATGTTTGAAATATCTTTAATTTGACTGCTGTTTCTGAAAAGTAACTCAAAATACAACTAAAACACGATTTTCATTTCAGCCTTAAAGGATGGGTAAAAGACCCCAGCTCTCAAGACTGTGAGAAGAGAGTGCTCTGAGGACAGCACATCTTATAAGATGGTATTTAACTTCCCCCTTTCCTACTTTGATAAGTTATTGCTAACAATTACAGCTGACAACAGAACATGAATATTAGCCAGCATGATGGTTCCTGAAAAACAGCCTTTGATGTTGGTTTTGTTTCTGTAACCATGGAGTTTGTAAACCAGTGGACTCAGCAAGGTCCCTGTGCCAGCAGCAGTAAGATAATGCCACACTTTGCCATATTTAGGTCCACGTTGACAATTTATTTCCACCCAGGAGTGCCCCAGGGCACAACTCTCTTCAGCTCATGCCCTCATTCATTAGTACAACAGTTGAGTACGTGGTCAAGGCATCCTTGGCCAGACTTTTCCTGAGATGCTGGAGATGGCAGCTCCTGAGATCCCTGAGATCCTGGAACCAGGCAGAGCATCACCCTGCCAGGTCAAACACCCTGCTCTAAAGGAACTCTGGACATTGCAATCATTCAAAGACCTTCTCCAGGCTGCTTACAGAGGCTCTGAAATGCTACCATTTGTGTCATTCAGAGCTTTGGGCCCCGTGGTGGATCCCAGCACTTAATGCAGCACTTGGTCACCTCCCGTGCTTGCTGCTGCAGAATTTATCTAACAAGAGAATTAGCATTTGAAGCAATAATGATTATCAGAGTTAAATACGTGGCAGGCTTCTGCTTTAACACAAAAGTTTTCTGAGTACCAGTGGCCACACAGAGAGCACTGGGGGACACTCACCCACAGACAGCCAATGTCCCCTCCCAGTGCTCCACACACACGTCCTTCCCTCAGAGCCTGGGCAGGAGAAACGTGCCCCTGTTCCAGGGAGTATCACCAGGAAGATCTGCTTCCCCACTTTGGCAAGCCCAGAGTAAATGTTACCACTCCTCTTAAGCCAGTTGAAGATACTCACCTGATAAAGAGTTAAGTAAGCACAAAGTCTGAAAAACCTGATTTCCTAACCTTCTGCTTCCAAATGTTCTTGCCATAAAATGCCCTCGAACAAAGCAAAACAAAAGAAGCTAGAAAAGAACAACCCAGCTGTTTTTCCTAATAATTGTCGAGTAAATAAATGTACTTAAAAGCTGACTTCATACTGCGCTGTGCATTTTCCTGAAAGCACAGCTGTGCTAATAGGAGAGATACTACACTGAATACGCTGTTTTACATTAATTTTACAATTTTTCTAGTGGCTGGGGCAAACACCTGTCTGGAATGCACGTCTGATTTGCTGCAGGGCAGATCCAATTACAGTCCAGCATACAATATATTTCAATGCCTTTTGTTTGTCTGCTAGGTCTTACAAATTGTTTAGGTGGTGGCTGACTTTGCCTGTGCAGTCTGCACACCTACTTCAGCTAAGAGACAGCACAAATATACACAACAACACCACACCAGTGGTACAGCAGTGGCACCCATTGCTGGTGTTTTTATCAGATTAAAACCGTTGCTGTATTTCTTCTGCACTGCCTGTGCAGGACGTTGCTTTCATGGCTTTCCAGCACTGCTGTACTCCAACCCCTCAGCTGCAATTTTTCAGAGGGCAGCTGAGCCTGCAGGCAGCCTGGCAGGGCCATGGCTGCGTCCCCCCAGCCTCACCACAGGTGACTTCAGTTGAGCCTTCCACGTTCAGCTCGGCCCTACCCCTCTCAGACGTGCCATTTTGTACAAAGAAATCACGTCACGTCCATCATTCCTCTCTTCTGCCCCTTCTCAATGTGTTTATATTATTTTCTCCATTAAGCTCAACTCCTGTCATTTATACAGCCAAGCCTGGCTTGTGCCAGTATTCCTGAGGAAACAGGTTTCTGTGACTGCACCCTTCTGGGACACAGTGGCCGCTCCCAGGCTGTGCACAACATTCTCTCAACTTCCCTCTGGAGAAGCAGGACTCAGAAGCAAATGAACAAAGGTATAAAAAAAAAATTAATAATATTTCTATATATCCACATCCATGCTCCAAGCTTAGAGCAAAGTGAATGCTCACAGAAGTACAGGCTCAGCAGAGGTTGCTGCATGGAAGTGCAGCAGTGCACAACCAGGTCCAAACCCTGTGTTCACACTCACCTGGCCGATTGCTTTTTCTATGGGGAAATGCTGAATTTGGCTGGCACACCAGGAAATAATTAGAGGTCCAAAAGCCCTGTCATTAAGGAGGTTTAACGAGCTGTTAGCCAGAGTTTTGCACTAACCATCATCTCCTTGACACTCCCTCCATGCCTGTTTTGCCTTAGGAAGCCACGTTAAGGAACCTCTCTATGTACCCAAACAGAGAAGGTCACAGGATGAGTCTTGTCTGCATGGGTTTCCTCAGAGCCAGGGCAAACTCTAAGGAGACTACAGGTTTTGAAAGGGTGGTTTTGGACTTCGTATCTTTTGGATGGAAGAGATTTGAGCTTTTTCGAGTTCAGTTTTCAATGAGGAGCTTAAGCAGAGGTTCACTGGGGAGTCAGTGCATACTTAGCCTGGAGTACAAATGAGCTGCACCATTAAATGGTGAGACTAAACTTACTTGTTCAGAAAGTTCTGGAAATCCATCTGTCAGGTTTGTCATCATACCCAGAACTCTCTAGGATAAAAACTAAGAATAAAAAATAAAACAAAAATAAAATTCCACTTCAGGGACCATACCCTGCAGTCTATTCATGCACAAATGTGAAGGAAACAGCATCAGCCAAGTGTCACTCTCTTGGCTCCTATCAAGCCAGCGCCACCAGGAGAAGACGGCCCCGGGTCAGTGTCCTGCAGCCTGGTGAGGAGCCAGGCATGGCACAGTGCTGGAGCACGGTGCTCCCCACAGCCCATGGGCACAGCTGGTCTCTGCCTGCTGAGAGCCTTTTCTGGAGGTGTGATGTGTCTTTAAATGTGCTGCATCTCTCAGAGCAGGCAAACCCTCTGAGGCTGCCCTGCCTGTCACAGCACTTGGAGACAGAGAGGGTCCCAGCCTCACTGACTGCTCACAGGAACTGCTTGCATTGTTGACACTGAATTCAAAAGCTGGTGATTCCCCCATGCGATTCAAATGCATCAGAGAGATGCCCCAGTTTCCTCCAAACACTCGAAAGCAGCACAAATCAGGGGTGGGAAAACTCTCCCTCTTGAAGGCCAAACCTTCCTGCCCACCTTAGAGAAGCAGCAGGTTCTGGTCATGCAGGAATAGACAACTCCATGCACTTACAGAAGCAATTCTGGCTCACTATCTATTTATGAGCAACATAAAGTAAGTTAGGAAAAAACCAGTACTGTGATCCCTCTCGTGCAAACACTGAGGGCATCGACCACCTGCTGGCTCCAACGGGGCTCAGGTTGTGAGAATTAAGGCTGAAATGCTTGAAAGTATAGGAGATACATTTGGTAGAACCCCCACACCATCCGTTTCTTACTTCTCCCTGCTTTGTGCCAACTAAGTCTCCCAATTCATCAGAGCCCGAGTTAGCAGAGGAGGAATCTCAGTTCTAAAGGAGCAGGTCTCTAGTGCACAACAAGCCAAGGGAAGACTTTCCAGCAAACATCTGATCAGGGTGCAGCTCCCACCAGAATTTCTGTGAACCTTGCCTGGAAACACTGATCATGGTGATGAGAATGCAAAATCTAGCCCATTTTCAGTTCACTTTTATGCATAATGGCCAAGGACTCCAGCAACCAGAACTGGCCCCACTGAAAGCTGTCAGGAGAAGTAACAGTGGGCTTCGTTCTGGGGATTCCCCCCCTTGCAGATCAGGAGTAGGTGGTTTAACAGTAAAAATATCATGTCATTCTGACAAATGTTTTACTTACAGCCTGTAACATGCATCATTATTTCAGAGCAGTCTGTCCAAAGTGATTTGTTTCTTACTATTTTGATGCAACTAGCAAAAATATTTGAAGTTGCAACCATGCAGTCTAACAAAGCCATCATTTCAGCAGTGCTCAAACAGGAGGGTAAGCAGACATGATCACTGACCAGCTTATCCATACTTTTAGCCTTGGCTGCACATACCTTTCAGAAGGAGGGAGTTATTGCTTTGATTTTTGATATAAGTTGAGTGATGGCAAGGGCTAGAGAACAAAAAAAACTATCTATCAAGTTCTCACTCCTTTCTGAAGAGTCTTCAGGCATTGCTCTGATATTTTCTGGTTTCACTGAAAAGCTTGACTTTATTATCACACACTCAAAGCCTCTTCCTTCTTCATGATCAATTTAAAGGGATAGCATCAGATTAAAACATCATTTCATCAAGTGTATAATCAACATTAAGAATTGTTTTAATCAAAGATACATTTTGCCTGGAACATAGGTATTTAATCTGTCACAACTGAGAATTCAAATCAGACTCATCTCTGCCTTTCCCTCATCTATATTCCCCTGCGCAGGAGCCTCACACTCAGGACTTGGGTACTGCAAAGGGATGATATTTGAACGTGGAAAGTTTCATTGGACTGCTTGCTTCACTGCTAGATTTTCTTTCTCCTGACCAAGCCGGCATCAGTGAGCCACAAAGTCCTCAAAAGCTGCCTCCTGCTCCCTGTGTCACATCAACGTCACTCTCCCTGTGATTTCTTCACAGTTTTGCCTCCCACCTTTCCTTCCCTACTTTCTTTTACCATCCTGCTGACCTGCTCCTCTCCTGAAGATAAGATGAAAAACCTCTTTAAAAAGACTCTTGAATGAACCCATGGCCCTCAAAGGTGAAGGGCAGGGTGGGGACAGCAGGGAAGGGCCAGGGCTGCCCTCGTGCCATACAGGTGTGGTTGTGGCTGGTTGGGGCTGCTAATACCTGGCCAGCTCAAAAATATTTATGTTCATTGGCAATAAATTCAGCTAAATTCCCCCCTAGAGTGCCACAAGATTTGGGCACCCTACTGTCAGGGTAATACATCCCCATATATGTAACAAAATAATAATAATAATAATAATAGTATACTCAGGTCCTGGCATCTGTCAGGGCCAACCAAACAACTCCCAAACCAAACATGTTTCACTGAGTGGCTGCCTGCTACCAATACAAACACCTCAGTGCAATCCATAAATATAACCAAATTTAAGGGTTTTTATTTGTGCCTGTGTGGATACTCTTGAAAAGGAAGAATCTCACTGAAGTGCAGAAGCCAAGCACAATGTTGCAGACAAACACCACTCAAATTTGCAGTAGGGAATGCCCATTTTATAAGTGATCTAATTTGAAGATGGTACAAATAGGGTGACATCATAATTTATGTTATGCTTTCATCCTCTTTTGTGAGTTACCACAATCCCAAGATCATTTAATTATGCTCATTAGATGGCCTGCTATCACAGATCCTGTATTTCCAAAGGACTATCCAACTAATAGGACTCTACAAATCAAAACCCAAACCTTTTTTCCCAGCACTTCCTACAGCAAACTTTAACAAGGTCAGCTGGGGTGAATCTGAATTTTTCAACAGCCTTGCAGCTGCCTGGGAAAGAAAGTGAAAAAGGCTTTTTCTAAGTGACACTGCCAGAGAAACATCAGCCTTTCTAACCAACACAATTACTATTTGGCATGGCTTTCATAAAGCAGAACTACGGTCACATATAATTAATCCATCTATTCCTTGTTGCATGCCTTCACATTTTTGTTTCTTTAGAAGACCTAACACCACCACGGGGTGATCACCTTACTGGGACCAAAGATGATGCTGCAGCTCTGAGGGGCAACTCAAAACAACATCACTTGGTCATTTATGGTGAACTTCTGTGCCAGTGAAATGCCAAAGTCCCAGCATGCTGCAGCAAAACACTGAGAGGAGCAGCCCTGGCTTTTTTGCAGAGGGCTGATCTGCAAGTTTGAGTGACACAGCGTGGTTTAAGGCGTTTTCTGGAGCTCCAGAACACTTTGAGAGCTTGCCAAGCTATCACATTAACACTGACATCAATAACCTTCTGTGCTCTGGAGTTTCACTCCCATCTGCGCCCCTCACCTGATGAAGAGATTTGTCACAGAGCAACCAGACACGTCTCCCACCCTGCTTGAAACCAGGCAGGACACAGCATTCAGATCCTCAGAAAGGGCCTAGCTCTGAAAACGGTTACCTGCTGTCCACAACTTCATCACATGCACACTGTTTAATATTCCAGTTTGGACTGGGCAACATTCCTGCCTAGTGAACACAGTCTGAATTTTGAAACAACGAATGACTTCAAAGCAGGAATTCACCCAGAGTTCATTCTGAAATGACAAAACCAGGTGCTTCAATCACTATCATATTTCATAAAACATCTTCTGGCTGAGGAATTCACTGGAATGTATCTCCCATTGAAAAGCTTCATCAGAAACTCTTCCTTTTAGTTTCACCAAGTTAATAAATGTTTTACCAAGAAATATTTGTTCAATATTTTGCCAAGAAAACAATTCCAACAGGGAAACTCATTTTCTCTCCTCAGTCCAAACACCATTTTTCCCAAACACTTGGGTTTTTAAAATAGCTTTTCAGAGGGACTTGTGTTTTTAGCTGGCATCTCCAGCTACTCATCTAAACCAACAAAACTTCATTTAAAAAAACCCAAACAATTTGCTTGGCTTCAGAAAACAAGAAGCTAAATTCTACTTCTGTGTACACAAATCATGCCACTGACCTCCTTCAAAGGGCACTGCCCAGCCAGCAGAAGGATCCTTGATGCTGGAGAATGTTTCCAAAGGGATTCAGCCCAGGGGCTGCCTCTCCACTGACATGGCTCAGCCAGTGAAAGCCCTGGGAACTGCCTGCAGCCAGCCCCTGTCCCACATTGCCCTACTTCATTGAGGTCTCACATTTCCATCAGGCAAACTCTTCTGTGTACCTCAGCTGGTTCTTACCTTTTCACTGCTCCGCATCTCAGAATTTACCTGTGCAAGTCCCTCACTGAGAGCCTTTGAAGCTGCACTTTGTCAACACAGCTCAAAAATCCACCTAACTGTACTTCCTTAAACACTTCTGTGTCATTTGTCATGTAAAGCATGAAGATAAAAACAGGCCCTGGCCTATGAGAAACCTGTGCAATTCTATTTTGAACAATGCAGATTTGCCTCTGTAATTAAAAGCCTGATATTCTATCTGAAGCAGAAACCTTCAGGATACACTTGTAATCACCTTGCATGTAACTAAGAGGGAAAAATACCCATTCTCTGTCTCCTGGTGCTAATACATAATTTGCTTTATATAGCAAGTACCATCCAGCGTCTTTAAAACACCTGACCTAGGCAAAAGTCAATGAGATGTTTGAAAACAACATTTTAGACACATTCTCAATGGATAAGTAGATAAAACAGCTTTGTCTGAAAAAAACCACAAAACCTTATATAGTATTTGCTTGTCTACACAAACATCCCGAGGTATTTTAAAACCCAAAGATAATTAAAAATCAATAAAAAAATTAAGTAATTTGCTTAGAGGTTATGGGATTTGTGTTGCAATCCAGAGTTACATATATAAACTGCTATGGTAATAATCATTCCTCTCCCCTTTATTTGTTGTGCCTGTCTTGACTGAATGCATTTCAGGGCAGGGACAAGCTCACCACATTTTCAACAGGTCCAAGAGATGCTGTACTTTACAATAAGAAGCAACACCAAAGTTAATATGGAAGGTATTACTCTGAAAAATCTCCTTATTTTTGGAGCTACAGCTTCACTATTGAAGGACCAGGCGTTTCAAACCAGCATCTGCTGCTCTGTGGACAGCCCCAGTGTGACCTCAAAGCTATCTGCTTATCCCAGTTATTGCACTGACATCTAAAAACTATTGGCAGAATATTACAGAGATCATCAGCAAGCCAGTCAGCAACCACATTTCCCTGTCTTATTTCTTCCATCACAACTGTGTGACAAGCAGCAATAGGGACATCTGACCGTCACTTGTAAATAATTGCTAGAATATTAATGTGAACAGATGTTAATTATTTTTATAAATCTGTGACAGTTGCTGATGTATCAGAAGTGTCTGGATCAGTGCTCAGGTACCGAAAACACTTAATTTTTGCAGTGTTATCTGCAACAAAGCACTAAGAGAGAAGTACTGCAGGTTAAAGTATTTGTAGGTAAAATGTATTTTGACAGTGATACTTCAAATTCAGCTCCTATGAGCCTGTGCTTCTGTACCCTTACCTTCCTATTAAAAATGGTCACCGTGATCATTTATATGTATACATGGAATTTTTTTTCTCACTACAACATAAAAAACCTTGTACTCCCTTAACTTTAAGTTGACTTGGCACCTCATCAGATTCGCTGTTAACCTCAAACCAGTGATGGCTTGTTTGGGATGCATTACAGTTAAGCCTGTGGAAACAGTACCTCTCTTTTATTAACCAGGGGCCCATAAAACCCTGCATTTTTTATCAGTGTGACAACATTCTGGCATACACAGTGCCCTTTAGGACCTTAAACATTAACATGTGCCTATTTTATATTGCAAATGGGAGCTGGAGGCACAGAGGAAGGATGCAAAGCTATAGGATATTTCTAAATACAGGTTTTCAGTTTTAGTGGTAAGGCAGCACTTGTCACCCAGTTTTCAGTGCCAAACTCTGTTTAACACTGCATATCTGTGTCAGCTTCTTCTCATAACACACCAAGTGTTAATAAAGAATCTTATTTTCTTTAACTTAATGATTTTACTGTGTTTTGTCACTGTCTTTTCTGCACTTTGCATCTGAACGTCAGAAAGCCTGTGAGAAGAATTCCACCATTCGCAGCCACTTTGCTGGTGTTTAAGGAAGACTGTTTCTCATGTTTGTACTGACAACCTATGAGCTACAGCCTTCCATTCCAGTAGGATCTGTGCCTGCAGAGGTACGGTTCCACTCTGCTTTAAATACCACCCACCGCTGGTTGTGCAGGTGAAAAGACCCACCCTACCCTCTTGGGATGAGTCCCCATGGCTTTACAGCATCCAATATAAATTTTTATTGAAGTCTGTAAGATTATTCTCCTAAAAGCCCACATCCAGGTACAAGCACGAAAGTGCAGGAGAGGTACGAAGCTGAAGGAGAGCATTCTGACCCCGGTCCAGATCTAACCCGTGGAAATGGGGGGAAACATCCAGCACAATGCCAAGAGCGAGCCCCACATGCTACTGAATGCAACAGAAAACTCATCATGGAAACACAGATCCCACGAGCTCCTGATTAAGTGCCCTAATTAAACTACTGTGTACTGCTTACCACATTCATAGCACCACTTACCTGCCTCTTTTTTTTTTAATATTCCTGTCCTTTGCCTGTTCAGTTTCTAAACACTCTTTCAAAAGACTTCTCTCCTACTGTGTGCTGATAAAACAGTGGCAACTCTGGGATCCTGACCTTCAGAACAATTACATATACAGCCAAGCAAATAACTCACTTCATGTTTCAGTAACCAAGCCCAAAAGTACACTCCAAGGAGATAAGTATCAACCCTGTTGTTGGGGTACCTTATGCATTTCAACAGAGTGTAGTACAAGATTTCAGTTCAAAATATTTCCTTTATACACACACACTTTACAGCCAAAAGTTATTCTTGAATTTGATTAGAATCTTTAATACATTCAATTAATCCACAACTATATTTTCCAGTGAATAAATGAACACTCCCACCTGATCTTCTTCCCATTCACAGATTTACCCAACCTTATGCAGGGTTTCCGAGTCATAAAGCATTGCAAGCCTGAAATGAAGAGTTCTGCAACTGTCATGACAAAAAGCATCCGAATGTACTTCCTAACTCATTTAGGAATAACTCATAATGTCAGTCCCTCACGAAAGCATGGGATTCTACCTTAAACCTGTGGCAGACTTCTTGGAAGGATTACTCCAGAGTGGGGTCCTGGCCCTGCTGAATTCACTGGCCAATTCACAGCTCCCATGATTTTCAGTAGGGCTCACACTTCCCCCGTCACCAGGGGTAGGCAAATTCACTTTCCCTCGCTGCATTTTCCAGTTAGAGTGTTATGCCAGAATTGTTTCCAAGCAGCCTGGCTTGTCTGTCTGTGCTGGTACTTCATCCTTTCTCTGTATATACATTCATCACCCAGCCACATGCTCCTGCATACGGAAAATTAACCCCCCTGCACATACACACACATCTTACCCTTACACACATGGAGGGGAAAACTACTGAAGCAAATATTTAAAGAAAAATTATTGCTTAAGATGGAAATAACAGAAATGTAGCTTTGAAACAGTTAATCTTCAGACGACTAAAGGCAGCTAACCTTCAGCAGAGATCAGATTTCCAGCTTCTGCAGAGGCTGAGCACTCTCGGGGCCTGTGCATGGTATGCAGCGTTCTCAAGGACAGCCTGATTTCTGGCATCTCTGGACAAGTTGGAAATTGTAATTGCAATCACAGCGAGCTCCTGTGCCTGGGACTGACAGGCAGACAGTTCCCCCTGCTAAGTGGCTCTGCTCACACTTAGAGTGTGCACGAGAGGGAGGAGGGGGAGGCTGCACAAAAGGGAATCTACAATCAGAGGAGTGAGGTCACCCCTTGCCCCTCAGCCCCCACAGCCTGACATGATGGAGCCAGAACCTGTTTGAACTGCAGCTGGAGCACAGAGCCAGGCAGAGCTCGCAGACGCCTTATGCCAGCTGGAAAGGAGGATGTGTGAGGAAATGACAGCAAAAGAGGATAAGGCAAATGTCTCACTGCTGCCATAAAGGGTTTCATTTGATCCTAAACCCGCCCTTTCAATTCAGGTCCAAGATTAACTCTGCTGTATCTCCCAAGCAGCCAGGCTGACAGTGGAATGGCTGTGGAGTGTCTGGACACAGCTACTGTGAGTAGCAATGTCTTTTCAGACTTTCAGAAGCTTTTTTCAGAAGCTCTTTTCAGACTTCTACATGGTCTGTTCAAGACCTGGGTCAAACACCGGGCTAGGCAGGAGCATGATGTGAAGAAGGAATTACAAATAATACAAAATAATAGAGTATTTCTCCAGCCACCCACATAGTCACATAAGGCAGGATCTTACAAGGAGACTGGGAGCAAATGGACCTGTGTCAGCTGAGAAATTGTAAATCACAGAGTGTGTCTGTAGCCTCGAGGGCTCTGTGAACACCACTGTGCACCACGCAAAGAACCAAAAACTTTCAGCCTAGAACCTTCCTATGTCTAAAGCCACTGGTGAAAACCAAGAGAAGGTAAATATTTTTTTCCCCCACCTGACTAGCTAGCTGTGTCTCCAGTGTACTTCCCATCTGGACACACTTGAGGAAACAAAGAAAGCGTCTAGGCCTACCCATATCTCAGTGGGGTTTCAGCTGAACAGGAGAAAGAATTCTCTAGTCAGCTACATGATTTTTTTTGTCTTCAACCCTCTGAACTGAAGACAAGTTCGATATTGATATCCTGAAGGTGAGGATAGTCTTTACTATAAGACAGGCTTACAATTTAGAAAAGTCTTTACTATAAGACAGGCTTACAATTTAGAAAAAGCTGTTTCTGCAGCACATCTGAGTGATTTATTAATTTAGTTCATTAGGCCAGACATAAATAAAAGATGTGGGTGTCAGTCCCCTACATGCAGCCTTAATTTGCTTGCTGCATGTCTGGTGGAGGTCACTGTCACTTACCACCTCTGCACTTGGCGTGACAAATGTCCTCCCACGCTCCGAGCGCGGCCACTGCAGACAGCAGCAACTGCAGTGAGCACAGCCCAAGCCAGGAAGCCCCTAGATCTTAATTATAAAACCATAAAAGAAACCAACTGCCTCTGAAGCTCTCTTACCAGGAAACAAATGAGAATGGGAAATTTATTTCCAACCATAAATCCCAAAGCCTTCAGTTTAATTTTTCCCAAGTTAACTTTCTCACCTAGCTAAGCAGTGCTGCCTTCTATTATTAGCTTCTGGCCCAATATCAGCTGACCACAATCAGTCAAACTGTCTTCATCTCAATGAGCTCAGGGACTCCCAAGGAACTCTGTGTATGCTGACTTGTGCTTGCAGCCTCTAATTATATTCTAACAGATAATGGAGCATTTAAGCTCAGAGAGGATAGATTAAACTTGTAAGTGGATCAAAATCCTGGACATAACCACAGCTCACAGGATTACTTCCTGGAAACATCAAGCTTAGAGGGAAGGCCCTCACCAACTGTCTGTTTCCCCATGACAAGTTTTTTAAGTACATGTTTTCAGCCTCAAAGGCTGTTTGCTATGCTCTCCAACTGCAGCACGACTTTAGAATTTATTACATTGTCAGTTGAGTATCTGGGTTGATGTTAAACCATCTGACCAGGCCAATGGCTACTTGACTTTTCAGACAATCATAATAGTCAAACAAATTGAGGCTGAGGAGGTGAAATTGTTTTCCCAAGTGAAATTGTAAGTCCCTGTTCTACTATCAAGCAGCCTCTTAGCTGCACATTTCCCTTTTTCCCTCTCCGTAAGTTTCTCCTCCCTCCACAAACCTGGGGATCCTCACAAACTCTGTCAGCAGCCTTAGGGCTGAGCAGGACAGAGCTCCCTCCCGATGACCCCAGGCCTTGCTGCTGTCCCCCCAGACACACGTGCAGGCAGAGCAGCAGCAAGAGCGCTTGCACGCTGAACTGAAATGCCAGCTCCTTTTTGGGGACAAGGAAGTGTGACCAGCCAGAGCAGAAACGATGCCCCACACCTTAAACACCTAACCATGCCGAGGGGGAAATCCTTCAGACTCTGAAATTATCCCAGACACAACATGCACCAAGAAATACATGCGGAAATAGGGTAAACCTACATTTCACAAAACAGCAACAGCGACCTGTGTGGGGTGAAAATAAATCCACAGAAGGCCTCCTGTGCAGTCTGGTTCTGCCCTGGTCCAGGTTACTTCGCAGATGCAGACCTACTGCCGTGATAAAAACTAGGGATGAACACGAGGAGCAAAGGGAAAGGGCTAGCTGGGAACGGGTGGAGAAAGCCTGGAAAATAGACTCTGCTGTGGATCCCTCAAGAAAAATCCCAAATAAAAGCTGTGCTTTTGGATGATGGCCAATTCACCATCCCCTGAGAGGAGGTGCTTGGCCAGAGCATGGCTGACATCAGGCATTATATCATTATAGTCATTACTGCTCCATTAGCAGGGCTTCAGGCTGCTGAAATGACAGCCCAGGAGCCAAATCGTTGTTCTTTACTCCTTCAGCATTAACGTTTAGCAGAATTTCAGAGCACTTTTAGACTTGCATTTTGCCAACATTAGAATCAGATCTACGGTCAGTGCCACCAGCATCTACACCAGCTATTCCTGCGGCCACTGAAGTGTCCCAGTACTCCCTCGGCACACAAACTGCTGTTTACCAAAGGCTTTCCATTTCCCAGAGCCTCTCTAAAAGGAGTGCTAACTTCTACCCACAAGTCCAAGGACATTCCCAATCCAGGAAGAAGTAATTGCTGACAAAAGAACACCTGCACTTGAGAAGGACAAAAAGCGAAAGCCAAGGGTGTGACTCATATAACGACACCGTCCCAGTAACCTCCCCTTCCCATTCACTACCAACATGTCAGACCCTTATTTAAGAAAGAATTAACCCCACCGTGTTCATAATGGCATTTCACCACCTATACACCTCTAAAAATCTGATACAAGTGCTTTTAACCAGCAATCATTATTCATAATACTCTTTTTAACGAAGTACAACTGATGCATTTTGCTTTCAGATGTACATTTAAATTTTCCTCATAAAATAAGATCAGTAAACAATATCCAGTTTTATCAGGGTAGCTATACTGACTGAAGTCTCAGAATGAGAATGAGTAAAACACAGTTTTTTACTCTAACTTACGCTTCAGTGAAAGATATTTAGGTCATCTCCCCATAACATAAATTTTGGCTTAAATTTTTTTTTATTTCTTTTTCAGGACAGGGAGGAGTAGCCACATTAAACCACAAATAATGCTTAGGTCATTCTCTTTAAAAATGGAATGTTTCAGGAGCTAAACAACTGGTTTAGGAGGTAAGGATGGCAAGATCTTCTGTATAATTGGATGAGCAATTATTTCACAAGAATGAAACTTAATCACCTTCATCAATGCAGCACTGAAAAGGATTGCTGACCACTGCACATATATCAAAAGCAGCACTGATAGAAAACATATTATTTCTTCTTATTGCCACTTGTATCAACTAATGATGAAGTCTAATTCTCTTTATTATGATTAAAGACAACCTATGGGTTATTTTTAACCTCAAGTACTAAAAACAACTTTAACTTTCCTCTCACCTTGCTACCACTGTGTCAGAGACTCACAAGAAACTGTTAATTTAAAGAGAAACTTTTCCTAGAGTAACTGCACAATCAAAATCTCCGGAGTTCCCAAAAGCCCTTCTTCATTTCTGAGCCATTTATCAGATGTTCTGATGCAAACACTGCGGGGAAGTATGGACCAGTGAACTGAACTGACCTAAGCTGAGCTATGAAACCTCAGACAAGCAACTTTGCTTTTTACCGAGGACCTCACGTTCTCTTTGCCTCAAGGTTAATCACTCTCAGAGGAGGAGATATCGCTATTATTTCTCTATCAGACCAGGGGTCAGATCCTGAGCTGGTGCAAGTTGCTCAGTTTCACTGACTTTCCTACAGTGATAACAATTCCCGCACCTTTAGGCTGGAATCTCTGTCACTGACCACTGACATTCAGTTCACTGGACTCCACCTCTCCTCTTTGGGCAGCTCTGTTATTAGCAACATTCTTTGTCCATTAAGCAAAAACATCTAATACTTGTTATCTCTTTAGTGCAATTAATTCCTTTTAAACGGGGCCAATTTATTTTTTGTGCAAAATGATTACTGAATGCAATAGAACCACAGAATGATAGAATCACCAAGGCTGGAAAAGATCTAACCAACATGAATGCGCAGTGCTCTGACAAAAGCACAGGAAATCCCTTCCTCTACCCAGCCTTCCTTTGATTGCCTAAGAACTCGCACATGAAACAGCTGTCTGGAACAGATAAATCCATAACTGCACATTTCTCTTCACTTCTAGATGGAAGAATAGACTGTGTAATGGGAGTACCTTCTCCTTGTGACTTACAGTCTCATTAATGCAAACAAATTAGGCCTATACATTGAACAGATCAGCAAGATTTAGAAGTCCTATGTAATTTTCAAGTTCACGAGAGGGATTTACAAAAAGTGCAGATTTCTATGACTTGTCAAAAAATTGTCACTGAATAAGATATAGATGTTAATGATGTCAGTGAGCCTTGATCTTGACATAGAGGTAAAAACTGAGTCCAAACCCTCTGTGATTGTAGAACATTCATGGAAATTACCACCTTGACCTCTTATTCAGGGTATTTCAGGTTAGTAAAGCAAAAGGGCTTTTAAATCCAGCATATTTGAATTTTTCTCCTCTCCTTGTTATGCTTTGCTCCTGCTGCCAGCTCCCAGACTTTCAAAACACCAAATTGGGGGAGAACTGAGCAGAATTTCTGTTCCTGTGAGTTCTGCACCAGTACAGACCTACATGCATGGCTAAGATGCTCCCCTGCATCTCCTTCTCTTTTTTCTATGGTTTTTCCACCACAGAAAGATACAGTACCTGACCAATGAGACAGAGGAGTTTTAGTCTTACACTGATGAAAACACAATTGATAAGAAAACTCTAAGTATCTTGGGGCACACGCTGTGGAAAACCCAGCCCTGCTGGGTCCTGTGTACAAGCCTCCTTCTGCAATTTAAATATAAGGAAATAAAACTGGCAGGGATTTCTCTTTACAGCCTCTGTGGGCTACAGAAAGACACCACCCCTGCCAAAACCCGAAGACACTGATCGTGTCTTACTTACATCCATAAACTCCACGTTGGCTTTCGGACCAGTGGTCTCATTAAGGATCTTAATGGCCACAGGAATCTTTACTGTTTCTCCCTCAGGGACCCAGATCCCCTAGAAAAAGAAGAAAAGGTGACAGAAGACTAATCAGACAACAATCAGAAAACCTTGATTCAGACTTACAGTTCTTTTTACAGTTCTACATTCTGTCATGTTATACAGATCAGTTACGAGACTCAGAACTGAGAATACACAAAGTTATAAAATAATAAAAACCCCATAAAACTACTTACATCAAAAGTAAACTCTGATGTAAAATGAAACATTTTGTATCAGTGCACATCCTTGATTTTCTTGTGTGCAACAGGGTTTCTAAAGAGCAATGGCAGCATGGCAATGATGCACTTTTTCTACTGACTCAGATAAAATTCTGATACTGATTTGGATAAAATTAAACAAAAATCCGGGTTTTCTGTTGGGATTCTGGTGCTCAAATTTGAAGCTGTCACTAAACTCTCAAAACTGATTATCACCAGGTCATAACATCATGCAGGAACAGAACACCCTGAGAATAACGTATTTAGAGTGAAACATTCAGGGGCTATTTGACTAATTAATACCTGAGAATTAAAAACTTAGGTGGCTAAAAAGGAAATTTAAAATTGAAATTCACGAAGTGCGTGTCTTGTGCTACTTTTCCATCCTTCTTGATTATTGCTGTGTTCTTGTCAACCTCATGGCATCCATCTCTATCACTTTATTATCCTCTAAGTGTATTCAAACTGGTTGTTCATAAATCTGTTCCCATGACCTTGTGGCTACAGCAGCCTGGACTGTGCTCCCTCCCTCTCCTCCCCACTTTGAGGACAGATGCAGGTACTCTGACCTCCCACCTTGATTTGGCAGGTTTGGGCTGCTCCCAAAGGGTTGGGAATTGGTTTGACTTGCCCACTTCATGCCTCTGAGATTTGGACATGACCAACAGATTTAAACAATAAATACATCCTAAACAGAAGTACTTTTTCCAATGTGGGTTCTGCTCACACCCAGTTGTTAAAGGGTGCACTGGCATAACTCATCTTTTCTATTTCAATGGAAGAAACAAAAAGTGTTACATTTCGGGTAATGACATTTATTTACTAGGTTTTACTGCTATTACAAGACCCACGTGACACTTGTGAAATGGAAGACAACGTTTATCCAGCTTTCCAAAAGCGTCCCGCTCTCATGTGAGAACAGAAGGGCAAACCTTGGTGCTGCATGTTGCCAGCAGAACAGCCCAGCCTGCACAGTCCTCCTGCCCATAAAAATGATTGGGGCTGACACGTCTTTGCTCACCAAGAAATAATATTTGCATGTCACCATTTGATCCTGAGGATGTGCTCTTTGCACAAATCCCAGTATCCTTTCTCTCCCAGGGCTCAGGAGCCCAGGACAGGCTGCTCTGCTGCAATGCAGAACTCGAGGGCTCCGCAGGTAAAGGAGGGGACTCGGGGCAGCGTGGGGAAGGCTCTCACCTTGCTGTCAGCTTCAAAGGCTCCGGAGCCCAGCACCTTGACTCGCTTCAGCTCCGTTTCCTTCAGGATGCGGAGCTGGGCTTGGTTGGGCGCCGTGCCGCTCGGAGTCAGGGGTTCCACAAGCTGAGAAGGAAAATCCAACAGTCTCAAACACTGCCAGACATGAAGACTCCTCAGAAGTTTATGCTGAGAACAATCCATCAAACTAAACACCGGACTGAGACGGTGGTGGGGGTCTGTCAACCACTGCCCTGCCAAATCTTGGCGGGGTTTTTCATCTTCAAAAGCAAACGAGCAACACCACGAATCCAAGACACCTGATAAAGCAAGTCCTCACTCAAACATGTAATAATTTCCACCACAAATTGCATGATGGAATTATGAACTGGAAATTGAATTGGTGTCAGAGTAACACATCCAAGGACTTTTGATAATGGAGGCAGCATGAATATTTTCTACATGACAGAAATATAGCATTTATTATCAGTGTACCACATCCTATTTTTGCCCATTTTAGTGTCTTTTAAGTTGGCCATATTTCTTTTTAATAGCCTGGACTAAATGGCTCATCACATTCTTATTTTGTTTTGAGGAAGCGACAATTTTTCTGAAATTCCATTTTACCACACAGGAGGACAGTTTTAGGGAGAAAACACCTTAGAGCAGACAACTAATTTATAACAGCCACTAATTTACTGCAATTAAACAATTTGCTCAAGATGTCCCAAGAAACTTCGTAAATGAGCCACAATGGCACATTCAGTTAAAAATGCTCTCAGATCTCGTACCATCTCTGCCAGAAAAACAACACTTCTTTTAAAGTAAATTTAAAATACACAAAGAGGACAGTACTCTAAACAATTAAAAACATTCTGTTCCTTTATGGGATGTGGAGAATAATTCAGGGCTCCTCCTACTCAAATTTATTTGAAACCACTGTAGCATTTCAAAGCTGCCTGTTTACAAGGCTAAATGCACCACGCTCTGCAGTTTGAGAACTACTTCTATGGCTCTTTGAGCATCATGAACTACTTAATTAGTTGACCAGACTAATTAGTTTTGTTCAGGTAAAAATAAACCAGTATCTGGAAATTAATGGGGTAACAAAACATAACAAGACCAAACAGCAACAAGTTGGGTTATCAAGAAATAATCTGCAAGCTGCACTTTATTTTAGAGAGATTTCTCTTTCCTCCTTTCCCCTTTAGATGTGCAGCATTTATACAATGAAAGAAAGGTTTACTGAAAAAGAAGATTATGCACTCTGGCAGCACACTTCTGTATTTTCAGCTTGTGAAGGATGAAAAGAGGTCCTGTGCCACGGTCTGCCAGCACAGGAATGGCAGGGAGAGGTGGAGATGTGTTGTGGGGGTCTGAAACCAGGCTTGCAGAGTTTTGTGGAGAATGATACGCAGAAAGAATAAGTCCTGTTACAGCCTCCAGCCAGAAAGAGAGATTTCAACTAAAGCTAATTGCTTGTGTGTTTATTTCAGGATGCTCCAGATTTAATCTTCAGTTTCTCAGCCAAGACAGCAGCTTCCCCACATGTTCAGTAGGAGGCCCTGGCCCCTCGGGACTGTTGCCAGCCACAGCTTTTATCTGACCAAATGGAGGATGAGATCTGGACTTCAAAGCCAATGCAATGAGGACTACCTGCTTAAAATCATTTATACTGAAGTAGGGGCTGATACATGGCAAGATGTATTCATCTAAAGGCACTGAGTATTGTTAAGCTTTCTATACAGCTGAACAGTATTTGACAAGCAACACAAATTCTAGCCAAACATGCAGATACTTGTGCAAACAGACCGGGGATGCATAAATCATTTACTCCCAGGCTCTCCAGTGGAGATGAGTGGGAGCAAAACCCTTGGAACAGAAGAGAAAACAGCACTGTTAATAAAGCCTTATCGAAGAGTCACTAGCTAACAGCATTTCCAAGCTTTATTATCTTACAAAGGGGCACCCTAATTTAAAAATACCATCATTTGCAGAGTCTCAAGTATAGGACTGAGGAGAGGGCAGTAATCACCTTTGCAGTAGTTGATAGATACACATTTAATGTGATATTTAAATATACTTCCTCGATTGCCCCTTCCACTACTGCCACTTCAAAGAGCAGGACGGAGTGGTCACAGCACTCTGCTACAGCTCTACTATGTATTTTTGCCATTAGAACTGGGAATTTCTATTGGTTAAGCTCTGGGAAGGATCTTGTCTTAATAAAATATGTTATTATTACTGTTATTACTACAGTCTTTGAGAAAATCTGCACCACAAAGGCAATTGCAGGCACTGGGAACAATAGGAGGCTACAATCTCTGCATTTAAGCATGAAGATTGTACCAGAGCTTGCTGAAAGAACTTACTTTAGCCTTAAAAGTCAACTTAAGTAGGCCCAGAATGAAACCCTGTAATATTTAAGCATGGGAACTGTTAAATGAACAGATGAACTGGGATAGAAGTTCAGCGGAGAGCAGGATAGGAGTTCAGAAATCTGGTGGGACATGCCTTCCAGTGTTCACAGGGAACTTTTTCTGGTCTTCAGAAGCCACGAATCTGCATTTGTGCAGAAAACCAGCACTTGAAATAGCTTCATTCTTTCCACCAGTTTAGTCTGCAGAAGGATCTCTACAGGCCTGCAGTAAGTGAGGACCTGAACATCTCTGATATAAAAGCAGAACAGCCCTGATTATCTCTCCAAAGAGCCTGTGAGAAGCAGCCTGGGCTCACCTCGGTCTCCAGGAACCTTCGCAGTGCTCTCTTCTTCTTGATGCTTTTGCGCCGAACATACACAGCAAACGTCAGGCCCACGATGACGATGATGAAGAGGCCACCAATAACTCCCGCAGCGATCAGGGGGGTTCTAGCAATCAGAATCAGAGACTTTACTCTCAGGTAGGGTGAGAGACCAAAGAATGCTTGGGTACATAAAACACAACCACTTAGAAAGCTCATTAACCTTCTTATGACCAGAATTCCAGCCCAAACGGGAAGTCAGGGCAAACACACTGACACATGGTAGGACTTTGCTTGTTTTTAATCATTATACCAATTTATTTTTGTTGACAAACCACCATGCACATGTGAGGAGTCGTGTGGACAAGGAAACACAACATGCACTTTGATGGCAAACGCAAATCTGCAATGGCAAAATGAGGACACAGGCATCTGCAGCTTCCTGCAAGAGCTCTGCCTATGCTGACTTTGGCTCCACCTACATCAACTCATGGGCTCAGGCATTTCGGAGAAACCAAATCAATATCCCAAAGTACCAATGTAATGTGACTTTCTGAGTGTGGAGGAAGTGAGAGGGAACTTCACAGGCAAAATTTGGAGATCACCTACAAAGGCAATGGAGAAATCAGGCTCCCTCCATAGGAAACCTCAAAGCAATACCTCAAATGAAGCATTTTCACAGCATACCAACAACTTACCAACATGAACACACTCAGCATTTAACATCCTTCCAACAATGGCTGGACAGTTGCTGAAAAGATGGGTAAAAAGACAGCATGACAACTGCAGAGCACTGACAGTGCCAAAACCACAGCCTGGTGAGCACAGGAAATAGGTTAACTGGTGTCAGGATCGTGGAAATGTCACTGCTGTGCTCCAAAAGCCTCCCTCAGTCACATCTGAATGATGATGAAAGGTACATTATGGCCTGTTAAACAAAAAATGTACCACAGCACTACTGAAAATTTCAGTCTCCCTCAGAAATACAAAATTGTTTTATCCAACCCTTTATTCTTCTTTTTACAACCTTTCCTGAAGCAGTGCCATCTCACCTGGTTTGGTGCATGAAGGTGTGTCTACATTAGCTCTGATAAAGCCTCACACTCCACATCCAGTGTTCAAAGCACCACCACAACGCTTCCCCAGGGCAAGCACGAACACAAAGGCCGGCTGCAGTTCACAGAGCTTCTGATGGAAACTCGAAGTTTGCAAATAAAGGAAGGGGAATGTTGTCTGGCTGGGAAATGGGTTATGACGTTTGGGGAACACAAGTCCAGTGCCACCTACTCCTCCTCCAGGGAGTCTGGCCTTAAAACACGTGGTCCTTTCTAACCCCAGTGGTTACTCTGTGATTTTGAGTGCAGAGCTTGAAGAATCTGGCATATCCACCTCAAAGAATGCTCCTCTGCTCACACATCTGTCTACATTGCTGATGCAAGAAAGTCTTTAATAGGCAACTGTGAAAAACACTGACCATCCAAAGACTTCTATGGAGCTTGTACTGGCTAATGTTCTTGAGCAGAGGAATTTTTTTAATTCATTTGTACGCTGTATGAACAATCACATAATTTTTAACAAACACCACCAAACCACTGACTAAATAGGCAGAACTGTCAGCTTTAAAGTGCATATTAATAACTAGCATAACAGTTCTCAAAGTAAGTAACTGGAGTTTTACAGTACTGTGTACTCTAAAAATAGTCCAAATAATATTTACATAATAGACCATAACAAGGAAATGGTTCTAAAGGGGACAGAATAAGTGCTGAAGGAAATAAAATGAAGTTTGCAGCCCTTCTATTGTTACAGACTTTTAGAGTACAAGGGGGGTTCAAAATGGATCTTTATGATTCATCATGTCAACTCACTCACTTTAAAAGAATGTCCTCATTTTTAGTAGGGAATTGGAAAAAGGAAATAATTTTCAATGATTTCACCAAACAAGCATTTTAGTTGTTCATGTGAAATATGCTGTATTACACCTGAATTTCCTGGAGGTACCACCTAAACACACTATCAAGCAAGCTTAAAAAGGAAGCGTGAAAGGAATAGTACCATGTGCAAGAAAAAAAAGAAGTATTTAAATGCTACACAAATTAGTGAAATACAGAAAAAGCTCTATTTTCCACTCAAATAGTGATCAGTTGCCTTGACTCCCAAATCCACTACTCTGGCATCAAATCCAGTCAGTCCCAAACACCTCAGCCTTGGATGCAGTCACATACCCAGCAGCTTCTCCTCCCTCTGCTGCTGAGCTAAGCCCCAAAGTCAACAGCCCTGTGGTTTATTTGCTCCAGGACCAGATGCCAAGTCTGCAGCCACAGCTCCCTGGTATCACTTCACCACTGCTTTCAACCACACATGGATTGTTTCCTAAGCCACATTTTCAGGCTGCCACCCCATCACTGGGGTTACTTTCACTTGTGTTTGTTGGACTGACTTTGCTTTTTCTCTCTCTTCTGGAAATATCATCAGTTCTCCTGCTTCAGTTCTCTACCATTTTCATGCTTGCAGAGCCCTACCTTTAATACCCTGATGAATTCCATTAAGCTGTTTACCTTTCTGCTGGGCCACTGCTGGGGTTGTTCAACACGGATCCCTGCAAGGTGGCACTGACCAGAGCCGCTGCTGAACTCACAAAACCTTCTCCCATTTTGTTTTTTTTAATCAAATCCTTTTTTGCATATGCACCTAATAAACTGTTTGGCTTCACAGGCAGCTGGACACACAATCTTTATTTTTCTAGGGGCATTAAGGGCTTAATCCACTTACTTTTGTTACACTACTGTCCCCCAGCCACCTCTGTGACTGCAATTCCTGACATTTGCTCACCTCAGGCTACTGCCCACTTAAACCTAATTCCATGAGCAATGCTGATGAAGAGACAAAAAATGCACTATCAAAAGCCCCCACCATCTTAAAGTAATTTTTAAAAGCATGGAGGACTAAAAAGGCTCAGGAAAGCTTGAGTCAAGCAAGGAGATGTAGCTCCATGTCAGCCCTGCCTGTCCAGCATAATTAATGGACAGCCAACAGTCAATTGTAGTTCACAATTCTTACAGCTCCACCACTAATCCACCAACAGGAAACTCTTGATACAGCCACTGCTTTCCTTTACACACTGCAAATCTACTCTGGAGGATGGAAACAATCTCTGCAAGGTGTTTCTGGATTCTCATGCTCATCAAAACAGACTTAGCAGTCCAAGAACCATGGCCCTGAATCATAATTCAACCCCATATAATTAATTTGCTATCCTACATCCCTCCCTCAGCTGAGGACAGAATACCCAATTAATAAGTGGAAAAGGCATCAGCCAGGGAGGCTGTGGGAGGAAAAAAAAAAATCACAACATGAAAATCCTGCTTCTTAAACGAGAAACTGTGTATCTGTGGCTAAAAGTTGAAAGAAAGATTCCAGCATTCCCTTAGGAGAAATGAATAATGGATATGTATTTCTTTTTTAATGTGCACTGTGTTTTCATACTTAGAAACACGTAACACCCACTCCGACACACCAAAACTGAGGCTGAGTTCAAAGTCAGTATTCCAAGATGGACAAGGATGCTCAGCAGTGGGGCTCGTACATTCCATCCACTCCAAAACATCAGGACATCTGCAATTCCCACAGGGCCCTGAGACCGTGTATCACAGCTGATTTACTGAGTTAGATGAGTACACGGTCAGTCTCACACTCTTGGCTGCAGAGTGCAGCAGAAAGGGGAAAGGAAATCAAGTTGTGGGCCATGGAGTAAAGCTGACAAACACCACCTGTTTCTCCATCCTTGGCATCGACCCACCTGGTAGGAGATGTAAAGAAATGGAGCTTTGAAGCCAAGCTCTTAGAGGGCTGGAAGTTCCTGTCTCAACCTTCCCCTCCTTGGAGTTTTTATCTACATATCCAAACAGGATTCATTACAATCTTGAGTGTTTGCTAAGTAGTTCCTGCTTGTAAATCCTTGTTATTGAGGCATTATTTTTTCCTGATGCACGCTCCCCACATTCTGCTTTCTCCACCCTTTCCATCAGTGGCAGTTCAGCCGACTTTGAAGCTGCCCTTTCAGAGATCTGGCAGATTCTGCTAATCCTGGAACGATAACCTTAGTATTTAAAAGGTACAAGATAAACAACCGGGCTGGGAAGCAAATTTGCAGATGTTTCAATAGCCTCTCTCTGCTGTGCAAAGCTTGAGAGCCACAACTTCCAGAGTGCCTGGTGCTCACGAAACACTGCTCCCCAGGGTTGGCAAGGATTCATCTGATGTTATTCACATCAAGACCCTGCTTTGCTTTATATTTTTCTTTTTCAAGAACAGGGCGCCCTTCCCCCTCTCTCCTCCTAATCTGAGGGTGTTTGAATACTGCCAAATGGCCCCATTTATGTGCAGATTAGGAGTTTTTATCACGAGTAAACACAAATTTTAACTCACAGCTGATCTCACAGTTACACAATTACCACCAATTCCACATTAAATCCAGAGATGGGCAAACTGTCAACTAGCCACAAGTTTACAATATGCAAAATGACCTCAGGGTTGCAGTCTGTGTCTGGGGTCCACTCGGCAGTTAAACACAGCTTTCACTTTGGCCAAGGCTCATGAGGACAAACAGGTACCTATAGTACCATAGGTACCAAAATGGTACCTATGGAAAAAGCAAAAAAATTGCTTTTTCCTTACCCACACTGGCTTTTATATCAATGCCTGTGAAAGTATGTTCTACTCACACCTCTTTTTTTAAAGAATGTAGGAGTCCCCATTTCACTCGGCAAAATAAATGAGGATAAAGAAAAAATATTAAGTATAGCATTGAAAATTATTACAGCCTAACATTCTAGACATGAGTAAGTATTGACTAAAAATCAATGGCATCTTTATTACCATTAGGCACACACAGTGCACAATGGATTTCTTTAAAACTAGTTTTAAACCTGAGTAGCGTAATTTAGAATTACCACTCTGTTATGTTTTCACTATAAATTACTAAGAACTCTCAGTTTTAACTCCCTGTTAATACATCTGACTGGGAATAACTACTGAAATCTCTGGGATTACAGCATCAATACAAAGGCTTTTTATGGGCTTCTCCTCCTCTAAAACTGAAAAGTTCCAATAAAACTGAAAAGTTCCAATAAAATCTCTTGCACCACTGCTGTTTTTAGGCTGAGATTTTTCTTTTCTGACTCAAGTTAAAAAAGGAGTGCTATTGTTAAGAGCTTGCACAGTGGCTCTGTTTTGAGGCTTGTGCTTTAAATGAAGAGATTAGCATTCTTTTTTAAATATGCCAAGTCAGGCCCCATACAATGTAGACTGATTTATCTGTGACACAAAGCCAGTTAAACCCTCTAGACTGGACTCACAGGTGAAGCCAGTTCAGCAAGTAAAGGAGCAATAATTCCATTTCCTTTGGAAACAGTAATATTTTGCTTTAAATAAAGGAAACTAGAGCTGTCATGACCATGGGTGCTGACGGACTGCTCTGACACCAAAACAATCACCATTAGCTCAGAGTTTCTCTCTGCATAAAGAATTCCTGTTAGGAGCGATCAGCTCAGCCTTCTCTGCACCCAGCAGCAGTCAGCTCATCATACCTGTGCCCATGAAATTATTCACCAAGAAAACACACTTTTCTCCAAGAGAAACACGCCCTGCTTGGCTGGCACTGTTTGCTGTTCATTCATGGTCAGATGCAGGAGCACCAGGGAGCAGCACAACCCATGGCAGGGCCTGTTCCATCGCTTGGGGAACACATGGCAGAGCCTGTGTTAAATCTGGGGGTACCAAAACATTCAGTGGGAGCTGGGTCACATAGAAAATACCCAGTGTATCACTAAACTGGAACATTCTGCTCAGCAGTAGGCGTCCATTGCAGATTTTTATAAATACAAAGAATAGAGAACATCAAGGAATGTCCAGGAGTACTTTACATAACTGTTGGGAGAAAAACAGTTTGAAATTCGCGCTCTTCCTTCTGTTATTTTTTTTTTTTTAACACTGTCCAAATTCCACTGATGGAAAGTGCTTGTAATTCACTGAAGTTCCAGTTAAGTGTTTGCTGAAATTGAGCTATTCAGCATAAGAAATATCCAAACCCATACATGACTATGCCTGTAGACTGCACAGGTGGATTGTCTGCCTTTAAAGATCTGCAAGAGGAAGGTTTCTCTGCCTCATGCCCTTCATTTTTACTTCCCAAATCATCATCTTTCTTTGGAAAATGCATTGATGTCTCTTGTTACACCTGCCTCTTCTGACTGCTTTTTTGGAATGCCAGTCTTTCTTGATATTAATTGTTCAGAAGATGTAAGGAGCACAGAGCAGATATTTTGTTTAAGTGGTTGAGAACACTGGACTCTTTCCTGTTCCAGCTTGAATCATTTGGGGCAGCAAGCATTTGCTTTCTCAAGCTCCAGGAGTATTTCACAGTAGAGTGCCTTCAAGGACCACATTTGGGGACTAAGTCTGACATTTTGAACCAGATTCCCTCCTCTGAAGTCTTTATGACTTTATGTTTCTCCTTTATGAAAACAAATTCTGTACATTAAAGGGAGCCCCAGCCTCTGCCTAAGCACCTCTCCAAGGGGAATAAGCCCCTGGACATAAGGGACCAGTCAAACTAAGGTTCAGCACTGGACACTGGCAAAAGAGAAAAAGCAAACATCTAAACTGAAAAAAGGAAAATTTAGATTAGATCTATGGAAGAAATCCTTCCCTGAGAGGGTGCTGAGGCCCTGGCACAGGGTGCCCAGAGCAGCTGTGGCTGCCCCTGGATCCCTGGCAGTGCCCAAGGCCAGGCTGGACAGGGCTTGGAGCAGCCTGGGATGGTGGAAGGTGTCCCTGCCCATGGTAGGGGTGGAATGAGATGATCCTTAAGGTGCCTTCCAACCCAAACTATTCTCTGATTCTGTGATAACAAAATGGAACATGGTAAAAAGATGAGAACAAAACTGTCACACTGTGTTCCCAAATCTGCATGATTTCTGCCATATCCAATCATTTGTTCTGTAATAAGAGCTTACATGGGTTTTAGCTGAGGTTTTTTAACAAGTGGTGGCATTAAAGCACCTTTTGGACCTGTGGTTGAGATGAGAGTGCACGGAGGACTTGCAGCAGGATGTGCTTGGAAATACGCACCGATGTATCATTCATGTATTACATACATTCACACACACCTACAACCACAAATCTTCGCTTCAAAGCCTAAATCAAAATAGTCACACTTCATTCTGCACTGGCATAAATGTTTATATAAATATAGCATTTTAGATATTTATTAGAACACTAGTAATGGCCATGATGCTGTTAACTTCAACACAGATTTTAGCTACTCATCACTTGAGTTCTAAATATGCAGAATTTATCTTTGTGGAGCATAGCATAGCAGGGAATAAACACAGCCAGTGCTCATAAATACAGATGAAAATTGAAGGCAGATAAAGAGCAGGGTATAAGGAATTTCTTTGAGTATGCCTGATGCTGCTTTTGGATTTATCACTATTATTTTACACACATAGCATACTGTCTAAACATCCTACACAAATTATATCAATCATCAGAAAATCCCATTTGGTTATTGGGGAAAAAGCTAATATAAAACTGATACCCTGTTTCTGACACAGGTTTATACAGGGTCATCTCCTATACGGTATTATGCCCAGAAGTTCTTGTATGTTAATAACTTCTCAGTCATTTCCCAGTCATTTTTATGTTACCAAGTGAAGCAGTGAGAAACTGTGGAGCATCTTGCAACTCCCCTTAATTCCAGTCATCATCCCACTGCCAGCATTTCCCCAGAGGCCATTCTGAGAAGAAAAGTTCAGCACAGAAGGCCCAAACTCACCCACTGTCACAGCTCTCCTCCATATCCACAGCCAGCCAAAGGAATCTCTTCCACTCCAGCGGCTGCACAGGAGCCAAGGGAAGCCAGCCTTCGTGAGCATCATGGGGCTGTTTTTGGGTACACAGCAACCTCCCGCCATCTCCACCCTCACAGGTGTGACTGCATTGGACAAGCAGCTTGTGGCCGTGGGGAGGGCACTGCTCAGAGCAACCCAGACTCTCCAGCTGCTGGTTTATTAGGATGATTTTGTAGTACAGCATAGCCCACATCAAGGAAAATGATAATTTAGTAAAACAGCTCCCAAATGTCTGTATGATAGAACATTCCAGAATTTACTGCCTTATCCATGCAGCTTCTGAATGTTAAAGAAACTTGTCTTCCAATAGCTGCTGAAATCCCAGAACAGGCTAAGCATCTGGGGAAACAGTGATCCAGTTTAAAAATCTCTTTTTCCTCTTTCAGTCACAGACCCATTCCTTTCCCCATGTCACCAAATCCCAAAATCTAAGTACCAGTACTCTGGCAGGTGTTGGATCCTGTTGACTTTTTGTGCTTTTTAGGTCTCACAGCTTCTGAAGCTCATTAGGGATCAAGAAAATAATAAAACAAGGAGAGAGAGGGCTTCAATACCTTTTTTTTCCCCTGCCTCTGTCATGAGGGAGAGAGGGATTGCTTCTCATTTCACTTAAAAAATATACGTACTTGAAGTATTTAAGTCATCATCAGCACAAAAAGGCTGATGAAACCTTGAGAGAGTACATACAAATATTTTGATACAGCTATAGGTTCTGGCCTGCTTTCTTAGTGATACCCTTTATCTCAGTGGAAGTTTCCCCTGTTTGAAAAATCCATTGATTAAAAGTTGACTTAATATCCCAAAGTTTGGAATTTGCAGCCCTGATCCACTGGTTGATCCAGGAAATCAAAGCAGAGAAAATCCACCCAGAGCTGAAATGAGACAACACTGAACTTAGCAAGTTATTCACATGCAGAGGACATCCCTGCCACGAGGGAGGGAAGAGCACATCTACAGGAGATGGGGCAGTTTTAAAGCAAGGATATTATCTCTTCAATCTGTTCTTTGTCTATTATCCTTACTCTGATTGAGACTATGCACATTAACGACTAGTGGTCCATTTTAATGCAGGAATACTTCTTACCTTTTCTTTTTTTCCCTTCATCGGTCCATTAGGGGCAGAGAAAGATGTAATCTACTTCTGAAATTTGCACATTTTCTTTATGGAAGGCCATTCACTCAAGCAAAGCAATGCCCAAGGATACAGACCCCACTGGCAGGAACTGAAAATATCCCCATGGCTGATTCAAGCCTGCTGGGAACTGGAGGAGATGGGTTTGGCCATTGCTGTGCTGCTGAACTGGAATCAGACCTCTTCCCTCCAGTCTGCCAGGTCACTGCAGTTTCTTTGCCTCTGACCAAACAACCTACAGGATGTGCACACCCTGGCCCACGTTCCCAGCACTATTTTCCCATCAATTTGCAGATGAACACGCTGCCTCACCAAAAGCAGGGATTGCAGTGCCTTGTTTCCTCTTCAGCATGACCTACACTGACACCAGGCCTACAGATTCTGACTTTGCAGGATTAACTGGACCAAAAGAAATAGCAAGAAATAAAAGCACCTCCTCTATCCTTTTGTTTCCTTCTACTTTTCCACTGTCACCACTTCTTTTTACTCGTGTTCTCGTGCTTTACAGCTTCTATGTCTTCTAAGACATATCTGTACTACTTAATTTCAGTGGCATATCCAAACATCATTGGATTTATGACAAGTAGAGAACTAGGAGTTAAAACAGAACAGCGAGAACAAGAAGAACATGTAACAAAAATCCACATGAGCATTTTTAAGCAGTGTCCAACTGGTGTACTGCTTTGAACTTCTGTGTTTCCAAAGGACACACTATGTCACAGGTGGGGTATTGGGAGTCTAAGACAAATTTTTTGAGGAAAAGTCTACGCTGTTTATTCAAAAGGTTGGTTGCATTTCAGAGTTTTCCTGTATCATTGACAAATCAGGGATTACATCATGACTGGACCATGTTTAAGCAAAGCTTGGCCCTTATCCTTACGATGAGGTTGTATTTGTTCTCATATTTCTGCATAAATGCTGCAACTCTTCATTATGAGAGACTACCAGCTCTGCTGAGAAATGTATCACAGCAGGAAAATACACAGTTACCTCCTCACAACCCTCTGCCAAAAAAAAGCTCAATCAGAACTAGCCAGCACCTGCTCTTCACATTATCCCATAATCTTTCCTTGCCTGTTTTATCATTCGCTCAATCTCAGATAACTACAGAAATGATTTTTGACATTATCTTCTATTGATGAAACAGCCAATATGTCTGCAAAAGATCTTGTTCACCAGCAAGTGAAAATGGTGTCATTAAAAATTTACATCAGATTGAAAAAAAAAAAAAAGCATGAAGCTTTTTGACAAAAGTACAGATAAGATCTGAATGAGTTTCTCATCTCTCCTAGCAAAGGGCAGTCTGAAAACTCAGAATTTTACCTGACCTAACTGCTAATGAGCTAGCATATATCAATAGAACAGAAATCTTGTGTAAATTCATGTGGAACTCCCACTCTGTGCCTCACCACAGCTGACAGGAGCCGAAGCCCAGGATTCAGCAGCTGGATTTGCTTGCCTGTGTTCAACACAGTACTCAGAATCAAAATTCGAAGGAGGCTCTGCTGTTAGAGCATGAGCCAAGAGCTGACCACAGCTGGAAACTATTGGAAACTAGTGGAAGTGTTCTGTCACGTGGCAGGAGGAGCCACACCACCCTCTGTCTCTCAGCTTGGCATAAACTCGTCCTGCTTGCAAGAAAAATTCCCAGTCCTGATTTCACAAGTCTGGTGCTGGAGAAGAGAACATTACCACGGAAAATCATTCCAGGGATTAATAACCTTCATTAGAAATGCACTGGCATTTTGCTGCTTTGAATATCTCTCAGATTTCACCCATTTTGCACCTCACAGCCACCAAACTCTCAGTTTGCTAGACTTGGTGCCATCCTTAACCAAACTCTGTCTCCTTACCTGTGTACTTTTAGAAGATAAGAAGCTTCAGCTGTTTGAGTTCCTAAACTTTAATCCAAGACACAAGGAACTATTCCCAACGGCTCTTCTCTAAAGCCTCTCTAACACATATTCCTGGGAAAACAGTCTCTCTGAAGGTACAGGGTCTACATGCTTGTTCAACTCTCTCCACTACCACTGTAATGAGGGAAAAAAGAGGCAAAACACCTCTACTCTACAGAAAGGAGATGCACAGGAAGCTGAACTAACAGACAGAGGGCATGGCATGGGAAATGAGTTTACTATTAGCCCCCCTTTCCCACTAGAATTTGAATTCAGTTATTTGAAACTACTACCCAAAGGTACAGATAATTTATATGACATTTTCCCACCCTGTTACTTTACTTTACAGCATGGAAAAAAATTATAGTAAGATTAAGTAATTTGGTGTGATGACTTGATTTACTAGTGTTCTCTTCCTGCATGGTTGCTGGTATTTGTGGTAATGCTTCCACCTTTGGTAAATGCTGAGGTACAACTTCCCACACATAGCACCAAAGTCAGGAGTGTGTTAATTCCTTGAAATCTACAGCTTGTTTAATTTGTTTAATTTGTTTAATCTGCCTACCATTGTGTTTGCTGCACACTAGTAAAGTATCAAATTGAAAAGTGGTACTTCCATTCCTGCAAGAATGAATGAAAAAGACTGCCAGACAACTGTACCAGCATCATTAACAAGTTATTTGCTAGTTTGGATCCGATGCTGGAAAAGCTGCTGCAATTTAACTGAGAAGTAGAACTTACATTTTGGTATGTGAAACAAACAAAAAAGGTAATGGCATTTACAGATTTCAAATGCAAATTCTCATCTGCATCACGAGTTCTACACTCCATCACTCCAGCACACTGGAGTTAAACAGGCAATGAAAAGCAAGCAGGGGTGATGTGCTGCTCTAAAGAACCCCAGCCAAGAGCTTCCCATTTTATGCAGGAATTGCAGCTGCTTCACACCTGAGTAAGGTCACAAGGAGTAAGCCAGACTGCAAAGAATGAAGTCTGGGCTGGACTCTCAATTCAAGTACATTTGTCATGTAAATTTTTCTAACTAAGAAGGAGTGACAAATCCTACATTGCACAGGTAGATTGGAAGTAAGACCACAAGCTTTAGCTCTGATTTATTATATGTTAAATATTAATGAATTATTAAGAAACCATTCACAGAGGTTTAAACAACCCTACATCTTACATATTTCTAAAGATCTACAAATGTATATTTAATAAGAGATAATTAATTTATAACAACATTAAATCTAAATTAAATCCTCACTTCCAGACATGAGAGAAACCCATTGGAGAGTGGTGAGATACATAATGTTGCTTTATACTAAGGTCACTTCTTCATGGCACGATTTTATTTCTGCATCATATATTATTTGTGTAGCCAAATCAATACAGACACACAACACAAGGGTGATCGGAAACAAAAGCGGTGACCTCTGCAATGGCACTGGGTGCTGTTTTCCATTCTAACAAACCATTTATTAATTTGGATTTCCTATCACTTCTTTTCTTCCAGCAGTGACCTATCACATTTGGCCTAATCGCTCATCATTTTTCTGGTCATAGTTTCAGTAAAGATAATTCAGCCAGTTTTCTGAACAAAGACTTTTCCCATCAAATGAGAACAGCCATCGAGAAACTTGGTCAATGAGTATCAACAGTCTCAAGATCCTGCAAGAGTTTTTTTCTCTTTCCACTCTTTGTATAACAAACTTCTACAAACATCACATTTCTGACCTTATTCTATCCTATGCTCTCTCAACAGGATGCTCAAACTACTGGAGCCACAGAACAGATTTTAAACAGAATTGTGTGAGAATTGCATCCAGTTCTTTCACTCTCCTGACCTTAACAGTTCATTTCTCTCTACAATAGCAGACTCTCCTGAGTCCTTGCATGTTATGAATCCACACCAACCAACCCAGGCGAGCAAAGCAGGTGAAGCACAAATCTTCACTGGGACAGACAAATCTTTCTGAACGTGGTATAGAACAGGAACTTTAACACAATGAGAGATTTATTGACTGTGGTCAGACCTCAAACTGAAAAAAGGGAAGTTTAGGTCAGATGTGAGGAAGAAATTCTTCCCTGCCCCTGGATCCCTGGCAGTGTCCAAGGACAGGTCAGACATTGGGGCTTGGAGCAGCCTGGGACAGTGGGAGGTGACCCTGCAGGGGGGGTTGGAACTGGATGAGCTTTAAGGTCCCTTCCAACCCAAACCATTCTAGGATTCTATCTGTACAAGAGGAAAGAAGGAATACCCACCCTTTCCCAAGAAGACCAGTCTCAAAAAGTGGAGGTGGTAAAAAGCAGAGGAGCTCACAAGACCATTGCAGTGAGTTTCATTCACGTCACAGGGGTACTCCAAATGTATTCCTCCCAAAGCTCCAGGCAGGGAAATGCCATGGCAAGAATTAAAGTGCCCTCAGCAAAGGTCTGGCTTGAGAACCAGTTCAGCAGGGGCAAGCTCTCACATAGAACTGGGATTTCTCTATCAATCTCTTTCATGAACATGAAAGGAGGTTGTAGCCAGGTGGGGGTCGGTCTCTTTTCCCAGGAAACCCAGTGACAGGACAAGAGCCCACAGGGAAGGTTTAGGTTGGGCATTAGGAAGATGTTCTTCACAGAAAGGGTAAATGGGCTGCCCAGGGAGGTGTCGGAATCACAATCCCTGGAGGTGTTTAAAAAAAGACTGGCTGTGGCACTCAGTGCCATGATAAGGTGGTGTTTAGGTCATAGCTTGGACTTGATGATCTCAAAGGTCTTTTCCAACCAAGTTGATTCTGTGTGATTCTGTGAATCTGTCCTAAACAGATTACATATAAACTCTATCCAACCCACAGAGGTAGGATCTGAAACTGGTTTTCTAGTCTGGAATCTTAAAAAATAAATCTGTTTCTTCAACTGCTCTGTTCTGATACAGCTTCAGAAAGCTCCATAGTAAGAGTCTCTCGAGACTAGCAGCTTTTACCAACCAAGTAACACAGCTTAGCTGGTACTCACGGATCTTATTTTCCCTCTTATTTTATACAGAGATCATCTGCCCCTCCAGAACAACTATAATTATTCTATAAAAATACAGAGCATATGGAGCACTTTCCTCCAAGCAACGGAGCCGAGCGATAAGCAGTTTATTAGAGGTGGTTTCCCTTCCCCACCAACTACCGAGAGCTGCTGTGAAATTCTATTGAAGTCATACTGTGACAGGGTACAAAACAGCTATGAAAGGATTTGCCTGCATTACACAGGGTTTACTGCTAATTAGCTCTTGTACACACACGCGGTACATAAACCCAGCTTTTTTTTTTGGTTGAGGAAGTGATGATTTGTTGAGAGGATGTCCTTTTTGGATACAAAGCTAGCAATAGGATTGTAATTCAAGTGAACTTCTACAAAACATTCCGTTTAAGCACTTGACAATGGTGGGCCTCGCTAATTAGTTTCTGTTAGTTAAAAGGGAAACGTAAATGAAATTTTCTTGGGGCACAAACAGAGACACCAGCTTACTCAGACCAGGAACATCAGTGCTGGTGCTGATTCTTGCCTATCATATCCACCACATGCTCCTGATCACATCTTTAGATAAACAATCTCACACGCACCAGAAAACTTTCTGTTTTTCTTTGATGATATCTTCTCTCCCAGTATTAAGGTGAATGAAGCATAGGAAGGATAAACCAATTAAAATTCATACTTTAAGTAAAAACTTTGTCCACAGTCTCACTCCAGTAACTGCACGAGCCAAACTTTTCTGGTGGACTTAGGAGCAGGGGACTGCAGAGGAACCAGACTTTCCTGACTGTCTAGAGTATTTTCTTAATGAACAGCAGAGCATTATTTTTACAGCTTTTGAATCTTCCTTTTAGACAACAGTTAGCCCAGCCTTGAGAGCAGGCATACTCATCTGCTGTTTGTTCCAGAATGTACTGGAACACGAATATAGAGTGCTATTCCAGTCACAAAAATCACGGAGTGCAACTGCCTGAAGGTAGCAAAAGGAGGAGAAGCATTGTAATGAGAGGCAGGAAAGGAGGATGGATAACTCCTTTGGGCATCCTGGGGAATGCCAGCCTCCATCTGCTTTGCATCTTTACTTTGGCTGTTTCTAGGAAAGGCTGGTATGGAAGGAAAACCAAAGCCCTACAGGAATAATCCATACAGGAAGCTGCATGAGGAGCTGTTCTTTTGGACAGAACTCTATTGAACCTAAAAGTTAAAAACCCCAAAACTGAACTCTGCAGAAAGAAATGTGTTGTCAAAAGTAAGGCTCTTTTCCCACAAACTTGAAGGGACTGAAGATAAGCAGAAAAACTGAAGTTTCACCAGTCATTTGGAAAACAAGCCATGTGATGCACATCTGATTCATCTACATTAAACATGACAGAAAGAATTCCTTTGCTATTCCACCAGGCTCTTACGAAAGCCCTCAAGTCAATGGATCATGGCATAAACAATTTGCAAACTAAAAAAACCGGAAAGAAAAGCAACACCAATATGAGAATGGAAATAGGAGAAGATGAGGAATATCTTGTTGCTTGGGTTAAAGCCCTGCTCTCACTTTCAGCTGCCTGAACAGCAGAGAACCCTGTTCCCTTCAACTCTCTGATCATTCACAGCAATGGAACAAACTCAAGTCAATCAATAAAGGTCAGACTGATTATTAATTAATTTAAGATTTGTAAGTCTCAGGAGGGTGCGCATTTGTTAAAGGGACACAAAGGAGGTTGTATCTAAAATTAAACACATCCATTTTTGATTTACAACCCTAGTGTAATAAAAAGTGTCACTTTGCCAGTGCAGTTTTGCCCATTTTTAGCCCAAACAAAATGAACCATTTTCACAAAAAAATAAAAGCACAATTCCACAAATCTAATATAGAGATATGAAATTTCCTTCTTTGCCTTGGAAGTGAAAGAATACATACTGACATTTAAACACAGAGTGGTAATTTTCCTAAAACAAATGCAGCAAGGTTGAAACAAACAAACAAAAAAAATCCATCAGATCCAAAGGAAACAGGAAGCGTTTGAGGGCCTTCCCCCTCAGACTGAATGGAGCAGGAGTAGAACAGCTGAGCAGAGTAAAACAATTGCTTTCATTTCTGTAGTTTGGTAAGGCCCTTAAACTTACGAAAATAATAATAATAATAATAATACATTTTCTGTATTTGTGCTTTGAGCAAAGTAGATAAAATTGGGACGTTTAAAACTGGGGCAGCTCTGTTTGGATGAGTCCATCTGAAAATGAGGCCCCACAGAAGTATCTCAAACTGGATATCCCAGATCAGAAAGATTAAATAAGACTGAAACATTGAACAACTCATTTGTCTTTTGTTGTTTGTTCATTGGTTAAAGAATTAAGTCAGAACTGATACTGATTTAATAAACAAATATACCCTTTGATAGCACTTAGAGTGCACTGTTTTCAGGTCCAAATATGTTCCCCCTCATAAGCTAGAAATAGGAATATTCACATTACGTACACAACTAGGAAGGAAAGACAACCTTAAAACCTTTTGTAAAAGACAAGAAAAAACCTCAAACTGAAATCCTAATGAGGTGGGTTTGATTGAAATTATGTATTTTTCATCTAGTTTTAGCTCAGGAGAGTAATCCCAAAGCCTAGAAGTCATACTAACCAGTTTGAATTTAAAAATGAACAAACTCAATGGCAATGTAGGGCTTTCATGAAAAAGAATGCAGAGTAAAGCCTACATTAATTTGTTTCAATTGTCATTACTGAAAAATAAAATTGCTGTGAGGTTACAATTTTTCTTTAAAACAGAAAATAAAAAAACCCAAATAATAGTGTTATGTGAATTAAGGAAGAAATTTGGTTTTGCTAAAACATTTACTTTCTCAATATAATGTGTATGGAAGAAAGAGGTTCATTTGCTTTCAAACAAAAACAAAAAGATGCCCCCCAACAAATAGAAAACAGGTAAGCTCCAAATTAACCAGGGTTTTCACCATCTAATATAATTTAATCTAGAAACATGTATGTCTAGAGGAAATTCCCAAATTTAATCCTTATCGATTTAAGCTAAAAAGGGAAACGCCAAAAAAAGGCATCTTCTAATCAGCCTAAATGAGCAGAACTCTCAATTTGCTTTCCAACAGAAAAGCAAACCGGGATGCGGAGAGGCAGATCTCACTTAAGGACAAGCTGCACTCTCCCCACCCGTGGTTTTTGGACAAACTGGACAGTCGGACGTGCTGGGGCAGGAGGGACGGGGTGGGGATGTTACCTAGCGTGCTGTGGCAAAGCGGACTGCCGCGTCCATGGATAGTAAATGCAGTCATGACTAGCGGGGCCTCTACACCTGCAGGCAATTACAGAACACACCACGTCATTGCCACGCCCCAGGACATGCACACGCATGCGCCCTTGTCCACACGTGCGGGATGGAGACACACAGGCAGCCAGCACCCAGCCAGTACCTATCCATCAGCCCGATGCAGTCCTCCAGGTGTGGCCCTATGCACCTGCAGCAAATCCAAAGTGGGGAGAGAAAGAGAGACATCTGTTATTTACACACCCAAGAAGCAGGAATCCCCTTTGTGTTCTTAATTCTAGCTCTTAAGAGAGACCTAAGTCACCAAAAATTATAGCTTGTGACAAGAAGAACAATAATAGCAACAGCACTCCAAGGCGGGCCGTATCTTGGCTCAAACAACACTTAAGGCAGGTTTCACCTGCGTACGTGGGAGTCCTGACAACAGAGTTGCTTTTCCTGCATGTTTTTCTGAGTCATCAAACCAGTGATTACTGCACAAAAGCTGTTCGTTTGCAAGTCGAGACCTCCAGGAGCACAATCCAGAACTTGCTTTTCTTTCTGTAATTGATGCAATTGTTCATTCTGTTCTAAGCTCCCAGCCAGGGCAACTGCAGAAATATTTTGGAAGCTGACTATACTTGTTTAATAGTGAAGCTCAAGGATCAACTTCCAGCAACAAAAACCACAGCAAAATGGTGTCTACTGATTCAGACATTTTACTTTGCTTTCCTTAGATGCTGCCAAAAGTCCTCCACCTGCACAATCAGCAGATGCTCACCAAAGGCACTGGAAATGCAGGGGACCACTAAATGCAGCACCACTAAAACCATGGAAAAGAGTTTACAGAACATGAGCATGTGTGGATTTCCCCTGCCCCCATGAAGAGCAGGACCAGTGTCCTGGTCCCCTGCATTCAAATAGCAAATTAATTATACATTTACACAGCAGTCAGGATTCTCAGACACCTAAAGTTAAGCTTTTAGGGGTTCAAACAACCTGGTCCCTACAGTGCTGCACGCCCAGCTAGGCCCTCTAGCCGTGGGGAGTATCTAGCCCTCGGCATTTAAGGAAACCAAACCATTGATTTGAACTCATTAACAAGATCTCAGAGCCATTTTATTAACAGGCCCTTTGGCTGTATGTCTAACACAGGCAGGAGAGGTGATCTGACACATCAGTAGAGTGCAACTTACTTCTGTTGAGGCATTTTAAATTTAAGGTGTGATCCCCAACTCTTTTAAAGTTTGCTGCTTTCAGATTGGCTTTGATGGAAGGATATGCATGTCAAAAAATCTGAGAGTTCAAATAGGCTCCCACGAGATCTTCTTTCTGCTTCACCATCACTTGCCACTCATCAGCTGTTGCTGCATTTAAATTGGTATCACTCTGCCATTATAAAATGAAGTTGGTGAATTCAATTTCCTCGTACCTGCTCATCAGGGAGAGCAGAGCAAGTAAACCTTACCCCTTGTTTGTTTACTTGAATTTTTATTTTTACATAAGACATTTACTCTGACATGCAAACACAAATGGGAAGGATTTCCTCAATGATTGCTTCTTCCGGCATATATGCAGACATAAAAAGGATGCAGTAAATATCCAGATAATGCATAGAAATAAGGGGTTGATTTAAACACAGTTCAAAAACTTAATAGAGAGAACTCTTGGGATTTCAGCTGTCCTGGGCATCAGGACTTTGGAATTCAGGACTGTCTGAATTCTAACCCATCTCAGACGCTTCCAATGTTTCTTCCTTTCACGGCATTCTCAGCAATTTGGAGAAAACAAGTTCAGCAATGAAGGAGGCTGAAAAATCGCTCAGATCATCCATTTCCTACCATGTCAAGAAAAGCTAAGCTCATACTCTTGCTATAAATAAAAGGAGGGCATCTTCAAATTAGAGGTCTGAGAGCCTGCTACTGTTTTAGAGAAGTGGCAGACTGACATCCAGAGCCTGTTGTCTCGGAGTCACTTCACCTGGACATCTGGAGAACTGGACTGAATCCAAGAAGAGAGAGCTGTTTGGACCTCACCCAGTGCAAGCTGAAGTATCATTGATTTTTATTTCAAATTGCAATCTTCTTCAGTGGACTCCCCTTTCCCAAAGAGAAAACTCTGTCGAGGTGCGATTCCATTACTCCTGGTTGAGCAGTTCCCAGTTTCCCCCCTCAGTGGCTGTCCTGATTCCATGTAGGGAAGCACAACACTGTGTGAGCCATGGCAGTATTTATTAACAGGGTATTTTGCACCACCAAGCCATCAGTTATTTTTCCTCGGGAAGGAACTCCCTTCATTTCAGGCTTTTTGACCCATAGAAGTATAAGCCTGACACAACCATACATCATGCTGGTACCCCATTCACTGGTACCCAGGGCTCCTTCTGCTTGGAGTCTGGATGATATTTTCTTTTCCAAGTTGGCTCTGTAAAATGAACTCGTTAATTAATACATGCCAATTTATTAATGATATATTCAGTACCTTACAACAGTTCAATACAGCTTATCCAGAAAATTACACTTGGAGCTCATCCCAATCACACTCTGAAAGGAAATGTGGGGTTTTGAAAACTGCAGTAACAACTGTTTATTTCCAGAAGCAATCCAGAAATATTGTCTTTTATCACCTTTCCTTAAGACTGAAAGATGGGGCCTTAACTGCACAGATGTGGGGTGGTAGCAACGCCATTCCTAGCCAGATGAATTCTCAAAAATCTTGGTCACTGGAAACAAACAAAAGTGATTTTTCAGCAGTGTAAGTGGATTATCTCCAGGCAGGAAAAACCTTAGCTGTGGTGGTCATCCAGCTACTATTATGGATAAAGGTAGACAACTCCACCCAGGGGCTACTGGGCTAGCAGGGAGTGTCACTCACGGGGAGAGGAACAAAGTTGAACTGGAGCAGGGGGTAGGAGGAAATTCTGCAAAACAAAAGAGGAACAGTTTCTCTTATTCAGAGTTTGTTTGCACTATTGCTTCATCTGGAATTCAAACTGTCTTCCTAAAAATACACCTAAGCTTTGGAGGCAACACGGTCCTTCTGCCCTCACATTCCTTCAGGGCTACACACTGTTCCTGGAGCTCTTGTGACTCCTCTGGTCATGGCTGAGAAGGAAAAGAGCATTTTGGTGAGGAGTAGTGCACTCCCTTCAAAAATCTGTGTGGCAAAAGGTGTTTGCATGACGAGGGGAAGCGTCTGGTGAGATCTCCCATTTGTGTCCTGCCCAGCAAGGAAGCGGGCTGTCGCTTGCTATTGTAGAATTAGGATTTCGTTCCTGTGGAAGTGTTCCATTTTGGCCAGCTCTGCAAGGAGAGGTGCCAAATGCTTTCCAACTCTCTTGAATTAAGTGGGATAGCTGTCCCACGTACCTCAGATCTGCTCCAAACTGGCTTCAAGTAGCTGATACTTATCATGGGGATGGCAAGGCCAAGAGCACAGTTGTTGCACCCAAGGGAGTCACTGCTTGACAGTTCTCCTGGTCAATGCAAGCTCATTAACAGGGCTGGATAATTACACACCTATTAAGAGAAGCAGTCATTACACTTGTGTAAGGGAGGAGAATGGTGCTATCAAACCTCACTGAAGCAGTCCTGTCCAAGTGCCGAGATGGAATTGTGGCAGAGCACAGGAAACAGAGGTGGGACAGATCCTTCCCTGGTGACAACTGGTGGGGATGACTGGAAACTCCAGGTGAGAACTAACAACCTGTTTAATCAAGCAGCCTGACTCCCAGAGAGCAGCACTGCAGGAATGACACAGTACCACCCTGGGAGCGCTGCTCTGCGCAGCTCAGCCCTTTCTGATGGGCATCCCAGCTGTACCGAGAGGGCACTGGTTTTATTCCAGCACTTGATCTGGCAGCCAGGAGAACAGATGTGTGGGATGGAGTAGAATTGCATTTTCTCTCTACCTTTCAGTCATGAGCCAAATAGCGAGATGTGTTCTCTCCACAACCTATTTCACTGAAGAATCATGACTGAAGGGAATTTAAATATCACTTTCTAAAGGAAGGGTATGGAACTAGAGAATTCAGCCTTGAAGGAGAAAAGGAGAGTGTAACTAATTTCCATTCTCTCTGTGGGCATCTTTAGCCCCTGATGATGTTGCAAAAAGATGGACAGTCATGAATAGCTTCATTAACATAATCACATGCCACAAAGTGTCCAGGAACACTACAAAAGAATAGTAAACCATGCTTACAGACTTTGAATGGAAGAGCATTGTTTTTATAAGGGAATAAAAAATACCTAAGAATAGACACCTTAACTCTGGAATAAGAGGATGAAGATTTCATTTCCACAGGGAATAGTATTAGTCATGGAAAATGTTTGGCTCCTCATCTGGGAGACAACCACACCTTTGTATACGTAACTGGGGGAGAGACCTTTGGCCCTTTTACTTGTCCTTTCTCTGGGGATGGGCACACAATGCTAAACAGGACATTCTTTCACCTAATCAGCAGGAGAAGATAAAAAGGAAGGAAAACTGTGAAAGTCCAAGGATTAAATGACAACATAACTCAGCATAAGGGAACCCTGTGTCAGCAAAGGTTGCCAATGAATACTGCCAAGGTCAACCAGAACTGCCTAATGCCCATCCTATTTGTCTAAGAACTAGAATGTCACATTTTCAGCACAAGACACAAAAACTTCCTTTCTCCATGCAGGCAGATAAAAATAAACAAGCACTTGTAAAACATGAATGCCTGTGGAGAAGTGGAAAGGCATGGAAAGCCTTCTGCTCCCCTCCTGGTCTAGGAGAAACACAGTTGTACCACAAACACTAGAAACAGTTGGATCAATTAGAACTCCTCAGGAAAGAGGAGGGAACAGGAAGAACTATTGCTTCCTGGAGGCCAGGAGAGCTGCAAGGCACTGCCTATGCTGGGCAGACAGTAAATCCATCATACATCCATGGTCTTGTCAGATTAGGGCAGCACTGGCACCTCCTGCGTCTATGAAAGCTGGGACCAGAGCTCCTGGAGTGAGCTCATCTTTTCATATCATTTCTTCTTACACTCTTCTTCCACAGTAGCAGCATTTTTCTTATTGCATAACTGATTCAAAGGGTCTGAGGGGGAGACAAATCTGTAACAGATCCTGGTTGTGTCCCTGTGATCTCCCTCTCATTTCCCTAATGGCTCTATTGTAATTAGATTTGCAAAACCAGCAAAAGGTCTCATTTTGAATGGCAACAGCTGTTGACATCAAGATTACATTGAATAATTTACTGGTTTAATTTTAGCTGCTAAACAATAAAAGCCTCTCAGTGAAGATTATTTCACTGGCTGATGTTTTCTCTTTTTCCCCTGGCTGCCTCTCCCTTTCTTTGGATGCTGGACACTGGTCCCAAGGAAAAGGCAATAAAAACTTACACAGCCTGTGCAAAACTATAGGTGTGCATGTGACTAGTTTTATTTTGTTGCACAGGTTCTTAGTTCTGGCTCAGATGCATGAGATGGGAGTATTCCAAATGTAACAAATTATTCTGGGCACTTCGACAGGACTTCAGAAATTGATGCTCAGTCTTAGGCTCCTGTACAAAGTCTGGTTTCAAACTCTGTGCATCAGTCCCTGGAGGAAAAAGAGAGCAGTAACACTTTTGTCTCACAGTAGTGCTGCCAGCTTAGTGCTCACCAATACCAAGTAGCAGAGATTCTCTCAAGGAACAAATACTAAAAATTAAGTGAAAGGCCTAAAATTAAGTGAAAGGGCAGCATTTGCTACCAACCAGTGTAGAAGGAAAGCTGAGAGTACTGCTGTGGAAAGTTCTTCCCTGTGGTCTTCAAAAGGGCTTTTTTGTGATAAGCTGCTGGGCATTCATGCCTAAAAGCTGAATGTCACAAGAGACACGAGAATCAAAGGTTAAATTCCTACGGCACACTCTCTTTCAGGAGTGGGACAAGCGCTTTACTCAGCCAAACTGCCTGTAAACCCCCCTGTGCTATGAGCAGTGCGTGGAGAGGACGGCGCCCTGCACTGAGCTTGCACTCACCCTTGGGTGCAGTTGGGATGACACGGATGGCACTCCCGATCCTCATCGGCGTACTTGAAAATGAAGCTGTTGGCCCCCTGCAAGCCATCAGGACATTTTTCCACACAATTTGGACCATCCTTAAAATGGAAACACTTCGTGCAGTGGTCAGGTCCCTGGAGAATGTGGAAGAAAGAAATAAAGCCTAAAATATAGCTCCTCATTTCCCAGCATACTTGTGACTTTTAATCTTGGCAATACACAGAAAACTAGAAAAAAGAGACAACTTCTATCACAAATGAGCAATAATCTTTGAAAGAAAAGTTACAGGCCATTATAAAGGTGAGAGAGAGTTAACCATCATTTAGGATGCATGAAAAAAAATTATCTATCAGAAGAACTTAAAGGCTATCTAAGCACCAAAAACCTCCCAGCATATTGTTCAAACTGAGAGACTGAGACAAATTCTCCCTCCTTTTCTTGGAGGGGTGGGGGAAACCAGGACAGAACTAAATACAAAGAATGAAAACAAGGATGAAAGTGGGCACTCAAATCACAACTGCATACATTCTGTCTGTAAAAATTGTGTGCATCTGTACCACTAAAGCATTGGGACATCTCAGGAAAGAAAAGGAAAACTTCTAATACTTTCTTAAGGAGGCAGATCTAAGGAAGTTTATACCCAGCACCAATTTTGCAAGAGCAGAATTCTTTCCCTACATGTAGAATATGCATATTTTCTGCTTTTGTTAATGCTAATTTACAGTAGTTGCTTTAAAGTCTGTAAGCAGAAAAAGCCTGTGCTTCAGCACACTTTTGCAAGTTACCCGGGACCATAGCGAACAAAACAAACCAAAACCATAACAGATTTTGTTCTTACCGGCCCGTAGCACGTGATCATGTTTTCCTCCATCTTTTCACACTGGGGATCACACTCCACACAGACGGAGCCATTTGCAAATTCTCGGAATTCCCTGAGAAAATATTTCGCATGCAGGTTAGGAGAAAGCCAAGTTCAGCCCCAAACCGAGCCCACCTGGCTGGGTCTTCAGCTGATGGAACTGACCTCAGGGGCACTGAGGCCAGCAGTTTGTCACAGCAGCTGAGGACAGGCCACTGCCTCATTCACAGCCAGGTGAAGCAGAGACATCGTCTTCACCAGTATAAAACTTCAGTGGGGGATTTCCCCTCTTCCCTTTACAAATACAGACTTCGCTAACAGGACAGAATTGCTGACTCCTTGATTTTCATCTATAGGATTGTCACTGGTGGCTCAGATTCAGGAAGCCACTGATGACAAAGCTGTCCTTAGTGCAGGTAAGTCTCTATGAACACTTGTTTTAAAGCCCGTTCTCCAAAAGGCTCATAATGTTTTCAGTAACAATTCTAGGCTGAGGACTGAATCTGTAAAATGTCAAAACAAATCCTTTTGCTCATTTATTTCACATATCCACAAGAAACTACCACCCAAGTGACTCTTTTTTTTATGAACCACTTACAAGGGGGAAAAGAAATGTTGTGATGGCAGGTTGAATTTCTTCCTTCAAATATTTCAGCTGCCAGTTGCCCGTCACCACAAATGTCCAGAACAATTCAATCTACCTCTGAACACAATTCTGGGCAGAGATGAATTCACATCTGATTAGGTTATTTCTCCCCCACTAAAGACAGACAGAGTTTTTGTAGTTGGCTCAGAGTGGACCATCCTGAGCTTTGCAGGTGGATCCCACCTTGCTGCATTAAGCAGTTCAGATATTTGCATTAACCAGTCCCAGATGTGCTACACACCCATGTTAATGGGGTCTGGGGAAAGGGTGAAGGCTCTGAGCTCAGCTGGTCACTGCTCAGCCTCCATTCCTCTACAGCCATTAGGATCTGCTGAGGACATCAGGACTGAACTGAGGAAAACTTCACTTGAGTGCTCACCCTTCCCTGGCTTTGGGAGCGGATTTTTCCCACCGAGGACTAAAAGAGATGCCAAATACAGCTTGACCCCACCCTGAAGAAATGTTGCTGCCCTACAACATGAATGTGCAGAGCTCTCCAACAAACAAAAAACTCCCCAAGCCCAGGTTACAAATGTTTTCACACATTTAGGATGGAACTGAGCCTGTGGAAAGTGTAAATACACCCAGTGATGGTTACAGAGCAGAACATCCTGGCTCAGTCTCCTCATGCTCTTACTGTCACAGGCTCCATGGCAGCAAAAGCCACCAAGGGGGGACCAACTTATTCCAGTGCACTGACAACACAACTGGGGTCTGCAACTCTTCTTCTTATTGGGGGGTGAGGGAGGAGGAGAGGAGAAGACCTTTTAAGCACATAAAACTGTACTGACAAGGTATTTTTTGCATGTCTTCTCCAGATAGAAGAGTTGAAAATATTTTCATGAGTATCTGGGAGTTCATCTGGCTCAGTTCAGCTTCACCTTCCTGTCACAAGGCAGATCGAACCACCTTGTGCTGTGTAGGTACTCCCCCAGCCACAGCAGAAGGAAAAGTGGGAAAAGTTCATGTTGGGTTTTTTATTTATATTTGTCTGTACAATTACACAGTGCGTTACGAGAAAGAGAGTTGAGTTTTCCTGTTCTGGGATCCTTACTCAGAGAATTTCTATATCACATGCCTGAGTCCAACTCATCTGAAAGAACGAAACTGGATGATTCTCAATAGAGGTATCAAGTAGGGATAAATGGTGAGGGGGGGTTTGGTAACTTTTTACCTAAATCAAATTGTTCATGCTACCAGAAATGCAAAAGGTGCAACAAGATGATGCTGTGTGAAAATTTTAGTCAGCAGCATACCAAGGAAATCTTTCTACACAAGTTCAGATTCAGAAATCCTTAAATTTTAGCCCACGGCACTCAAAAGCAGTAATATTTGCAATACTGATTAATGCAAACCCAAAATGACTTGCTCACTGAAGTCCTCAGCAACGTTAATTAGCAACTTTGGGGAAGAGCACGAGGGGAATGTCTCACCCATCGTAGAGGTTGCAGGAGTCTATGCAGGTCCTCCCCCTGATGAAGCGCTTGCAGGACAGGCACTGGTCCGGCCCCGGCCCCCAGCAGCCGTCACTGGAGCACAGCTCATTGCACACCATGCCATCAGCAGCTGCAGAGACACAGGATGCCGTCAGTGATGCACACAGCCCTCCCAAATCCCAGGGAAAACATTCCGTCAGCATCCCCACCACACACTCAGAAACGTAAACAGAACGTCCCCATTTTCCAGAACCAGGGCGGGAAAAAGCAGAAAATCACCGTCATGCCACAGCAGAAATACTCAGAGCACTCAGCTGGAATACCATACACACTCCTGCTCTGCTCCTTTCAGGAAAAAGAGAGTGGGAAAAAGATTTAAGAGAGCACTGCAAGGATGATCAAAACCAGAGAAGAGCTTCTAGACCAGGAATAAATAGAGAAGCAGCCTCAGAGATGGGGGAGAAAGGACACAATTGAAGCTTCTGAAATCCTGAATGGCAAGGAGGAGGTGAGTAAGCATGAAGCAGTTGTTCACTGCTTCTTCCAAGTCCCCTGTGGGCATTCAAAGAGACAGGAATCCAATAGGTTTCAAAACTGAGATTTTTCTTCATAAAAGGTAAAGATCAACCTGTAGAATTCCCTGATACAGGACGTGGTAAATGCCAAAATCTAAAGTTTTCAAAAAATCAACTGTCGAAATCCACAGAAGTTCTATTGGAAATGTAAAACACTGCCTGTGAATCGAGGCTCCCTGAAATAATACTTATGCATAGTGGGGGAAAAATTGAAGGAAAGACGCCATTAAGTGTGATTTTAAAAATATTTATTGCAAAAGCACCCGAAGAGCCAAAGAGCCTTTATATTAAAACCCCAAGTCCACACCAAAATACACAAAGAACTAAGTGGGAGAGGGAAAGTTTCTTTCAAGGAGTGTAAGTCTGTATTTTTATTTCATATAAATCCTTCTCTGCAAATATCTAGATGATATGACAGATCAAAAAAATGAGCAAAGAGTAAAAGGAAACACATTATGTCTCCAGCATCTGAAGAAAATCTGGGTTGCACTTTCAGCCTAACCCTGGCATGTGAAAGGACAGAATTAATTTGAATTTATTTTTACACAATGAAATGCTTTACACAAATGGATTACGCACTGGACTGAGTAAATTAAATGCAGCAAAGACCTGCAATATCAGAGATGTCAACACTATAGACACTTGTTTGCTTTTTAAACCACTGGAAAGAACTTAAACAATATAATAAATTGAAAGTAGGTGTGCTGGTTGAATTCTACCACCCCCTCCAATACTTTCTTATTCAATACACCACAAATAACCTCAGGCATGAGAAGTCTGCACATGTTTCATCAAGGCTGGGATTTAATTCATTTTTCCTTTTCATATCACATATCTTTTTTTAATGCCAACCTCCAACATCCAAAAGCTATTCAGAAATATCTTTTTGGTTTTCCTTTTGCCTCAAAGCTCAAATCAGGTACAGCCAAACACAAAATTATTACATTTAGGAATCATTCCCGGTGCTCAATATGCTTTAAAGTGTATTAATTATCACAGATTCCAGCACAACAAGAGAGACTGAGAGAGATTCCTTGTCCTCCTTCCCTGAGCTCTGCAGTCAAATGAGCCACTCCCACACAGCCAGGATGAGCAGACACAAAATTCAAAATTCAGCTTCTCATTACTGTCCTAACCCAACTTTCTTTTAGGCACAGCAACATTTTTATAGAAACTATCAAGTATCAGTTGTTCCACTATGCTGCCACTCTCTGAACCTGCAAATAAAAACAAAAGGAAAAAACACAAACCCAGAAACTGTCCTCGTTCCAATTAAGCAAACATTTTATATAGTTTCATGGTTTTTGCTTTCTGATCAATAACTCATTTTAAATCTTTGTCACACAACAAAGAAAAACTTAACCTGGTTTGGAGATCCCTTTGTTGTCCTTTTCAATTTTAAGAATATTGATAACTCTTCTGATTTTGTTCTCCACACTGATCACAGAAAGGCAGTTTCCTGTTTGCTTTCTCACCTTCTTTTGGAACTTGAAATTGTGATTTATTACTAGTGATTTCCTTTCTTTTCATTTTTCTCACCCATCCAACTATTCTGGGATCAGAATTTATTTCCACACACAGAGTTTTTCACTAAAATATCCCTCCAAAGAACAAGGGATACTATTACAAAATAGCACAGAGTAACTGTATACAAATAAAAAGAGAGCTTTTCAGTAAAGAAAATCATGATTACCCCATTGAAACATAGCCAACACAGTGCCTGTAGTTATGAAAAAAGCAACAGAAACAAAAAAATCACTATTTCCTCCTGAAATGTTTTCATAAATGAATCTTGGCAAGGAGGGAGTGGCTGTTTTGACAACTTATAAGAACTCATTTCAGTTGTCTTTCTCTCCTTTAATTGTGGGGATGGCTAAAGAAATGTTTCATTTTTTGACACATTTTTTGGCATTTCCATGGGCTGAGCATGTTCTGCAGCTCCAGCACATCACCAGGAGGGCCTTATGTGGAAGGAAAGAACAATAATGTTCTTGACAGGAACTGGATTTTGTCATGAGTTTTAGAAGAAGGGCTCATTCTTTATTAATGGGGTCACACAGGTTAGAAGCAGAAAGGTTCAATGTTTTTCCCCAACCTAAACAGAACATAAGAAAATTAGCCATTAAAAAAAGAAAGATTATTGTTATTTGGCTGTACACTTCTGGGCCTGATCCAAAGTGCCATGAACTGAACAGAAAAGCTCCTGCAGACTTCAATTAGCTTTACATCATGCCCAATAATGAATGTAATCATTTATTCAAGTTGTTAATTGGTGCCTAGATTGATATAATTTATAGCAATCACATCTGTAACAACCTTTGCCTAGAAAGGTTTCACCTGACACTGCAGGTGTCACTAAAGCTGAGAGAATTGCTTAAGTAACTTTGGATAAAAGAACATTTTTTTTCTGCATTTATTTTGCGTGCAGTCATATTTCATGGATCACCTCTGACTGTTCCAGAAAAAAAACCATGCTGGGAAAAAAAGGGCAGACTCCTCAGCGCAGAGCAAGGGTAAAATCTACCTACCCTTCCTTTCCTTGGTGATTTCTCCTGTTCCCTGTGCACACAAACTTGGACAGGGACATTTCCATCCCTGAGTGTGTGTGTGTGTAGGGAAGGGGGTTTCGGAGAGCTCACTTTCCTTCTGTGTAAACTCCCTTTCAGCCACTATCTTAGAAAGACAACGCAGAGCACTAGAGCATCCTGGTGGTTGTGGTTTTTTGTTGTTTTGTTTCATTTGGTTTTTTTTTAAAATGAAAAACACACATGTTTTGCTCCTATATTCTGAACATTCTACAAAAACCAGAAGTTTGCCCCAGGCTTTTAACCTTAAAAAAAAATAAAAAAAAAGCCATCTTGGAGGCAGTGAAAGATTTGGTTGGTGACTATTTTAACATTGCTAAGAAGTGGCATAAACAGGGTATCAGGAGTATAAAGCATATTTTGCATGCTGGAAAATTTTGTAGCATTTTCCACTGGCTGAAGTCTGTTGGCTTTTTCTTCTTCATAGAAAGAAAACAAAATCAGAGTTTTGCAAAACTCTGTCATGCCAGTGTTGTCTCAAAGATGAAGCATTAACACGACCAAACTTTTCCAGAAAAATTTTACTCCCCCTGCAATTTTTCAGTATTTCCTCACTGATGTAGTCAGCTGAACACAGCATTAAATGGCATGGAAAAGATATCATCACCTTGTGATAGATCATAAATGTCACTTAAATACAATGGTGACTAGAAGGTCTTGGAAGCTCTTACATGAGTTTCCACAAGAGCTACACACTGATAGATGAAGTTTGCTGTAATTTGCTTTAAGCCATTAACCATCACTGTGTAGAGAGGAAAACAAACCCAAGCTGACAGTGGCTCAAAATATACAAAGAAATAATAATAAGCATACCTGAGAGTAGCTGTAATAATTAATATTGTTTAGACTGGTTTCTTGACTGAAGATCATATGAAAAAAAGTTTTTGGTGGGTATTTTTATTAACAAGCCTTCTGGTTACCACGCAAGCAAACAGAGAGTATTTCTGCCACAGGGCATGGATTCTGGTCCTGCAAATATTTACTCACACACATCCTTCCCCATTCTGGTGAGGCTCATTTGGCACTCAGGCGGTCTGAGCACGTGCCCAAACATCTGCAGGATCAATGCCCAGAACAGGCAAAATCGGGGAAAGGCAGAAATGGAAACCCTAGAGGCTCGCCCGTAGATCGCACACGTTCAGGCAGCGGGAGGTGCGGGGAAAACTCCCCCAAAGCTCAGCCTGTTGGCCTGTCCTGGAAACGACAGATGCTCAGAGGGTGCTGGAGAACTGCCCCTGGCTCCATGGCCCAGCTCTGCCTTGCTCCAAGGGATCCCGGGGAGTGCAGGGAGACACCCAGGCTGAGGCAGACCCACGGAACCCCAGAGCGGTGCCATGGCCCAGCTCTGCCTTGCTCCAAGGGATCCTGGATCTCAAAAGGCCACAAAACACTCATCAATTCACTCACACAGATGTGAAAAGAGAGGAAACCACTGCTCCTGTTGGGACTGCACTGCCTTCCAGTTGGAGAGAAGAAGCCACAATTCCTGCTAGGATTGCACTGTCTCCCGTTGGGACTGCACTGCCTTCCAGTTGGAGAGAAGAAGCCACAGCTCCTGTTAGGATTGCACTGCCTCCTGTTGGGACTGCACTGCCTTCCAGTTGGAGAGAAGAAGCCACAGCTCCTGCTAGGATTGCACTGCCTCCCAATCGGAGCCACTTGGCCCCCAGCCTACGTTCATTATACACAGCCCACTTAATGAACAAGGGTTAGACTCCAGTTTTAAAACCAGCCCCTTGGTACTGGAGCTTACATTGTGACTTCTTAAAAGGAAATGAAAGAGATTTGTTTTCCTCTTTAAGATTCCTGCAGTGTTAAATCTCCTAAAATGTCTTTAGGAGTATTTTTCTTCCTGGAAAATGATGAGTGTCTATTATAATAAATCCTCAGCAAGCTAGAGGTGAAATAAAGTTTACATTTTCCCTTTGTGTGCAAATGTAGTGACAAGACATTCATTGTGAGAGGATGATGTGACAGCACATCCCAGTTTTCATTTTCTCTGGAAGCCCATGTTTCAGTAGTTGTGGCAGCTTCAAAGGGACTCAAACTGAGTGATCCCAGGAAAGGGCAAAGAGGTATTTGACAAAGGAGCCCTGACAACTAATGCAAGAATATGTTCCAAACTGTTGTGTTCAGCTATGTCCCAAAGCTCTCAAAAACAGTGAAACAACAGGGGCACTACTGCATGAAGGGGGAAAGCACCTTACAAAATTCACCTCTGAGTGATTTCCCTTTGTCTTGTAACATATGGGACGTTATAGACAGCTTGAAGCAAAGAGGAATCAGTACTGTATGAGACATGAGGCCTGTGCTCCACCTTATTACTGCTTAGTTTCTTTTTATATTAAATGTCTAGGAATGAAGGAAAGTTGATCGTTCTTTCATTAAATGCTGCATGACAATCAGACAGCTAGAGCCAATCTGACGTAAGAAAACATCAGAGCACGAACAGCATGATTTTTCTCCCATGGTAAGCAGTTTTTCATCTGGTACAAAGGAAACCTGTGCTGTCTGGAAGGTACACAAATTCATGTATCTCCTGGCAAGAAGGGACCAACTAGGATCTGGGAATATCACCTTAGTGACTCCTGCATGGTGATCAAAATCGTCAGCTTCTTCATTCTTCCATTCTGTCAGCCCAAAAATTTCCACATGGGAAATCTCAAAGTCCTAATTCTTCCTTCATTGCATGCAAAATGCAGTTGATACCAGAGCACAGAACTAGGTGGTTCCTCACCATGTGATCCTGTTACACTGCACGGGAAAGCAAAGAGCAGAGCCCCAACCCTGGGCAGAAATGATTCTCCTTCTTGGCAGCACCTCTATTTTCCAATCAATACTCTATTTTTATAGGTGGCTTTTTATGTGGGGGCAGGAGAAAACCAGACTGCACCCTGGAACTGTTCAAACACTCTTCACCCTCGCAAGAATTAAAAGCGAAGGAAAAACCTTCAGATGGAAAGAGGGAAAACCTGGAGAACAGAAGCTGTTAAGACAATGGTACAAAGCTCCTGGATGTCAAGCAACCGGAGCTGATGAACAGGGTAAGGTTGGGTGTGTTGAAAACAGAGACTGTGCAGCCTTCTTTGTCCTGCAGCTGGTTAACTCCATGATTCAGGACTATTCTTGGGCTCTCCATCCAAGCTTTGCTCCCACATGACATTCCCACTGTGTGTTCAGTCGTCTCTGGAGGATGAAGCAAGCTCTGCTGCTCTCTCAGACAGCCACTGGATTCACCTACCCATCCTCTGTCACCTCCTGGCTGGGTGACAGAAGCAAGGACACCAGAGCACGAGGATGTCCATCACCCCGTGCCCCTCCTCACCACAGCAGCAGCTGCAGACACTGCATCTCTCCCCCTTCTATGCTGTTCCCAAAAACCTTTTATCGAACATCAGAGTCTAATCCATGGTTTCACAGCCAACTCCAAGGACGTCTTTGGCAAAATATACCAAAAAAATCCACCCCAAAAAGTTGTGTTCAGCACATCCTTCTGCCACATGCAACACAAAGTTTGTGGAGAGGATAAAATATGGTGCAGTTTAAAAGTGGGCACTGCTCTGCTGGGGGTTAAGAAACAACCCCTTTCCTCTACACCCTCAGGCATGATCACAGTTAAACTGTCTGCAGTGACAGCAAGCAGCATTTCCTTCACCTTCACTTTTTAACTTGCTTGTAAAGAAACAGCTTAATAAAATTAATGATAACAGTAATTAAAATGCCACACAGAAAAACCCACGTGGACACCGACCAAACGAGACTTTGTCCTTTCATGGTAGGAGAGATTAGAAAAGTAACTGAGCCGCAGAGACAAAGTTACAGCTGTGTTTCACCTAACACTGAAGGTACACTTACACTACAGGGATCAGCACAGCCATTCCCTCTCAAAACAGAGCAGAACAGCACTTCAAAGGGAGGGGAGAGAAAAAAAGAAACAAAACCCTTCAAAAAAGAACAAAAAAACCCCCAAAAACAAAACAAACAAAAAAAGCCCCAAAACAAAAACAAACCAACAGAAGGAAAGAACTAAAGAGCAAGTCAAAAACAGGACCAGAGCTTTTAAAAACCCAAAGCAAACATCTTTGGCTGGTCAGAGCACACACCCCAGCACTATCACTCAAACATACAGCAGTTTAATGAATCTCCTCTCTTGCACTCAGTCTAACAGATGAACTGTATTGCTGCTACAATATGCCTGTATTAATGCAATTTTCTGCCTGATTTCTATATAAAGAAGTTGTTTCATCTGCTACAGAGCTTTCTTTCAGTACTATGATCTCAGCCTAGGTAGTGGCATGTAAGCATTCCTGAAGTAGTATTTTTTATCAGATAAGTCAAATAGGAAAAGGGAGAACCTGGTGACCCAAAGCAATCCCAAGAGTGACCTTTCTGGATTAAGATCGGGCCACTTAGGGTAGGGGAAGTAGAAGATGCTAATCCCACTCCATTAGGAAAGGGCTGTAAAGTCATGAACACTCCATTCACAGCTTTCAGAATTGATATTTGTGAAACTGGAACATTCCCATCACGGCAAGGAAGCAGCGCGCCCTCTCTGCTCCCTTTCATTTGTTCATGCCTTAAAACATTTCATTTTGCTGCTCAGACTGGGCCAAATCCCTGGATGCTGTAAACGACCACAGCTCCCCTGACATCCACAGGGTCCCACGAGCCCCCAGCTGCGTTGGTGGCAGCGAGCAGCAGGCACTTACTGCAGTTCTCTGCCCTCTTGTTGCGGTGGATCACTGTCTTTTGGCTGGGGGTGCTGAAGAGGCTGGTCCAGTTGACGGTGTGGTAGTAGCACAGATTGCTGTTGTCTGTGATGTAGATGTTGCCAGCGCTGATTTGCTTCAAGGACTGAAACTGCAGCGAGGTGATGCCTTGTTGCTTTAGGATGAGCAAGGAAAGGCCACTGGGATGAGAACAAGAGAGAACAGGAATCAGCTCCAGAAGGCACGACTTATTCTACCTGGTAGGGAATTCCCCACTGGAATTAGTTCCTAGAGTCAAGATGATCTTTCTGGAAAAACTGAGAATTGTTCAGAGAATTTTTGTTTTGTGGTGACACAAATATTTCATGAGCCAACATCCAGACATCCAGTTCTATTGCCTAGAAAATGATGAGTCCTGTCAGGAGTGAGACACCTCAAGCTGTGATGCTTACAGCACTGGGCCAAGTAGGCCAGCAGAACTCCTCAACCAGTTTAATTTTATCCATAACAGATTTTTTTTGAGATAATGTGCTCTTACGAAAACTGAATAAAATTCAGATTTTTCTTTCAACAGCATTAATACTATGATAGTTTATATGCTAAGGAGAAAATGACAAAATCATGAAAAATGTATTAAAACATCTTCTGTCAGGCATCAAATTAATGTCATTTCAAGTAATACAGGAAGAAACTGTTATTTTCAAGGAATTTTTTCCAGCCTACTTTCTACATTTCATTTTTCTTTTGTTGTAATATGTGGTTATCACCTTTCTTCATCAAAGGAACAGTAAATGATTGTCTGTGCAACATGAAAACGACTGCACATATTTTATGACTGAAGATTAGTGAAGACAATATCCAGTTTCTGGGCATGCTTTTAAGTTATTGTATTTTAATGACGATAATTGTTTTCCAGCTGTTCCAAATAAAAATTGCTGCCTTGGAACAGAATGCTGGGCTGTAATTCAACCTCAAGGTTTCACTGTAATTCATATTCTGCTCGGGTTGCTGTTTAAGATGCCAGTAGAATCCTGTGCCTGATTTGCTCCATCTCCAAAGTGGGGATCCAGGGGCTGCTGTATTGATCACTCAGGTGCTTCCCCTATTATTTCTCACCACGTTTTCTCCTCTTCAAACCATTTTCTCCATCTGAGTTTTTACAGAGAAACACCTCTGGCGAAAATGGCCCTACAGAACTCACGAACACCTCACCTGCAAGGTGCCTCAGTGATTTCAGTGTTTTACCTCTTCTTAAACCACTTTGGGCACGTGAGCCTGCATGCCCAATCACAATCATATGAACTCCTAATAATGAGACTAAGTAATATTATTCATTCCTTTTAAACTCTGTTTCTTCACAAGGTATTTTAAACCATAAAATGTAAGTTCCAGACAATGAGCTAATAGCTACAGACGCACCGAGGCTTTTATTTTTTTTTAAATAATTATGTTGAGAATGTATTACCCATTATAAACAACTGGTTAGCAAAGATACTGGTAATGAACACCTTGGTAACGGAGAAAAAAAAAAAATCAATTTAGGATGTCCTTCCCAAAGGATGTTGCCTTCCCTGCTACTGACCAAAGAATCATAGAACTCTAATAAATAATTATTCCATTAACAGAGAAGTACCTTACCTATAGAGAGCTCTCCCACCAATTGTAACCAGGTTAGAAAACACCCTGAAGTCCGTCATATTCTCAGGCCATGACTGTATGTTCAAATACCCTGAAGGGGGAAAAGGCAAACACGTGAAAGCCAATGATTTCAGCCACACATGAGTTAGGACAGGCTTAGCCTATAAAGGAAAGACAGCGCCAGCTTGAGGAAAAGAGATAAAAAAGGAAAGCTGCAGACTCTCAGGCTGCTCACCACCATCTCCTCCAAGGAAAAGGAGAACTGAAGTACACAATTTTGGAGAGGTGAAGCACGCTGAGCTCCACCCAGCTGCAATCAAGTTGTGGTGCCTAAAGGTGTGGTTTGTTGGGGTTTTTTTGTGGATGAAGTTGGACATTTTTTTTGCATTTCCCTACTTAGACATAATCAGCAATCAAACGAGAACTCAGAGTTGTAGTATCTTCCTCCCTGCCCCGTGACTGGTGAAACAAGAAGCAAATGCAAGGAAACAAAGTGCTGAATTCTAGTTCTATGACCCCCCCTGAAAAGTCCCAAAACGTGGGAGTCCCTACCACCCCACACATTATATATCTGTCTTTAAATCACAAAAACCAACTTGCAGCAGCATCTCCTGTTGGACCAAGGGAAGGAGCTGTAAAAGAAGACTGGAATTTTCAAATGTTTTCAGGTGAAGAAGGCAATGTTTTCCCACATTTCAGCACCATTTTCCTCACATTTCCTTCCCTTACAACACTTGTCCTACTTTGCTAGCATGGGACCAAGATCCCTCATCCACTCAGCATCTGCCCTAATGGGCATCCTGTGCTCAAGGGCAAGAACAGCACACTTGTGGGTATCCACTGACACTGAAGTTGTTCTCTTTTTAACTTCTGTAAAAATTACAGCTTGATGAACTTAATGAAAATAAGTACCTTGTGTTTTTTAAGAAGCCCAACACATGAAAACGAGAAATGCAAAGTGAGACTTAATTCATTAATTAATGCAGATTATAGGAGATCAGAAGCGCGTTACCTGTTATCTCTCGCACTGTCTGGAAGATATTTAATTTCTCTGGATTGATGGCAGCGATTGTGTGATATGGGTCTCTGAAAGATTAAAAACACATAATGTGACGCTCTAAATAAGAAAAGATCAGGTTCTCAAAGCCATACCACGTAGAAAGCAGCATCAAGATGCTCAACACTTTGCTTTTATGAGAATATGCACCAGGCTTCTTCAGCCTGTTGCTCCTGCAGATCTGGGTCAGCCTTCTCCCACATCATCTTGAAGGAACATAAAGGTTCAACTCACTCACGTTTTAGCAAATATTTATGCTACGGAAAGTTAAGAAATTCTAAACAACCATGAGTGACCTTCCTAAAGGAAAAATGAATTTTCAGTGTTTTTTCCAGGAATGGTACAGCTGTGATACTGCAAACCAGGGCTAACAAAGCTGCTCCTGAAAGGAGTGACAAGCTACAAGCAAAACAAAACTGAGAGCATGCCAGCAGTTCCTGACACATGGCATTTGAAGGGCACACTTTTTAGAAGGTGTTCAACAAGAAACCTCTAAAAGTACAGATCCTTGCCAAGCAAGTTTGTCAATGACAAATGAAATAACCTCCAAAACTTAAAATTTAAAAGTCAGATATGCCACAGTATAAAAAGATGAAGGTGACCCCGATTTTGAGTACATACGTTACTTTCCTCCCTATTTTAAAGAAGTCAACCAGAAGCTTAAACCAAAGATTCCCCTGCAATGCCCTGTTATGGTATTTTTGTGGGTTTCCTGAGAGTAGGAAACATCCTCCATAATCATGGAGCACGCATTTCCTCCTCTCCTGCTCTCCAGGACACGTCATTTGTGGAACTGGACCATGCAGGTGATCCACCTGTGTGCCTTTGGGGACAGATCTCACAAGGCTGGGAGGTGACACACGCTGATGGGGTCACCTCCAACCACCCTGAGGTGTCTCCAGCCCAGCAGCAACAAAGTGAGCTCTAGAACCTTAACGAGAAAGCCCAGTGGACCGCAGAGGCATCAAACACGTTATTTAACAATTTGGGACTCTCAGAAAACTAAATAACAAGTTTTGACTACCTAACAGAAACACAGCACTTTGCTTTCAAAATGCATTACCATCAAAAAAGGAATACCCTTGCCTGCAATAAACATGAGGCTGCTGAATTTCACCTCTAAATTCTGAAGATAAAAGAGATTTAAGGATGCAGATATACATTTAAACCCCTTAAACAGCCAAGTGTCTGATGTTTTATCAATATACAAAACTGTAGAATAATGTATATATTAATTATTGCAAATAGTTAATATAAAACAATTCATAATTACATATATATATATACATATATATATATATATTATATAAATTATTACAAATTCACAAAGACTTGAAATTCAAGTCCTCGGGAAAAAGACAGGCTACAGAACCACAGGATGAAAAAATAGGATAGGATCAATTGTAACACCACAGTTTCCAATGAAAAAAACAACAAAAAAATACACTCTGCATCTTTCACTGTAATTATTCTCTGCCAGTACAAAAAGTCTTCCTATTCCCCAGAGAACCAGACTTTAAGTCCCTGCAATCTAAACCACTAAAAATTCATACTTCTATAAGCTGCAGTTTACCCTGAATAAATGAATTTGTGACAAAAGTTAAGTAAAAAGTTGGAGAAGAAACATGCAAGATTGGTGTTGCTCTATACCATCCATTTATAAAAGAAACTACTTGTGTAGCCAGTGTCATTTGTTAAATTTCCCTTTCATATTGCTGGTTTGCAAAATGTAATTGGAAATTTAAACAAAAAAGCTGTCCCAGAAATATAACTATTTTTATTCATTCTCAAATCTTCTTTTCTTTTTTTAACATATACTAATGTAATTTATGCTGTAGAAAAACCTAGGGTTGCAGAGCTCAGTGCCCTCATACTTCAGACTTGCTGAAGTGAGTTTTCTTCCTCAAGAATGAGATACAAAATGTTACACAGTTTCAACATTACATGTCCTACTCTTCCATAAAATAGAACAGAATATTTTAACTATCTGCTTATAGTCCAAATTTAGATATTTTTCAGATGAGTAAAATTTTATTCCAGGTTGGGTTTGGTTCTTTTAATTTAGAAAGTTTTTTTTAATGAACTAATACAACTTTCACAGCAAAAGCAGTTCTTATACTCAAAATTACATTTCATGTAATGCACTGGATTAATCCACACAAAGTTTCTCATGGGCTCTAGCTGCTTCTATTGCATTTACTTGATTTTTTCCTGTCCTGTGAGATTTAACAGGTTTCCATCCAGCCTCTCAGTGGGTCATTTGGCCATGTGACATGTGACATTTTGAGATTTTTCTGGACCTATTACAACAAACAAAATTTAAAGCAAAATACTGGATTTCAACACCAGTGAATTCTGTGTGTCTCTGCAATTGAAACTTAAATAGAATCTTCAAAATTGATTGACAAGAGGGCAGTTTTTGTGCATGAGTGTGCAGTGACAGCCACCCAGACTATGACAAATTATGCTAAGTGAGGCTGTCTCTCTGCATATTCTGCATGTTATCCTGCTGGCCATATAAAATTTAAACAAACTCATGGAAGGTAACTTCCCTTTCTCCCTTCTAGTCTCTAATCAACGTTTATTGTAAATGCAGTATTGATGACCTCATAAAGAAACCAAAGATCATAGTTGTCTTTTTTTAGTGCAAACAATTAATCCATCCTTTCTTTTCCTAGAGGTTGAATCTTAGGAATAAAGGCAATGGTTTCCTTCACAAAGGAAGGCAGGAAACTAATTTATCCTGGATTTGCTATTCCATAAAGGAAGCCTGCAGCCATCATTAAGAGGTGGATACAATTGGTTTCAGCTGGCACCATGACATAACATTTTGTCACTCACCCATGAATCCCAGTGACAAGGAAGATAAGGTTGCCATTGATCTTGGTACAGTTTACAAACTTGTCAATGTTGCTGGAATCCACCGTCTGGGCTGACACCAAACTCCCTGTTCCAATGCCATCACATGCTGCCAAAACAAGGAGCTTGTGTAAGGAACTAGGGAAAGCAACTACTGAGTGGGGACATGTCGGCCTTACAGACACGAGTGTTCACTCCTTCAGCAGAGGGGTGCTCACAGCACCCTGACCCACACTCCCAAAGAAGCACACGCCAGTTTAAAATGCACAACAAGCTGAAGTACCTGCCCCAGAGCCCTGGCACACAGGTTAAGGTGTTCCACACGGGATAGAAAGGCAAGGGTCAATCACACAAAATCCCACTGAGCCCAGCCATGCCATTTCTTGGCGCACTGAGCACGGCAGGAACTGAGGGGTCCTCATTTTCTCCAGAGCTGCCCTTCTCTGGTGGATTTGTGAACGTAACCATCCCTGCCATTAATGCCCTTTAAAAGGTTGTACCAATAACTCATTCTTTATCAGCTCAACCAGCAAGTTACTGGTACCTGGAGAAACTCTGGCAACCAGTGAGGAAACTTCTCTGTGTGGCCTTTCTGTGGAATTTAGCTGCATTTTCTGGGACATGGGATGCATCCAGGAACATGGATTTCAACCATATAACATATTCTGTCTTCCTAACTGGGCTCTTCTAATGGCAGCCACCAGTAGAACCTTTTACAAACCTGTGATAGATTTCCTCCTGCGAGAGTAAGGAACTCTCTACCTGTGTTTTCATGCATAAAACAATCTATTCAACAACAACAACAACAACTGAAGTTATTTACTGCAATTAAGATGTGGCTTCCATTAGGACTGAAAAGTGCCATGGGCCCATGTGGGAGAACTGATGGTGCTTTGCTTCACAGACCTTCAAGCAGGGAGCAGAAATTCTCCCTGCTGGAGTCTGGGACAGCAAAGTAACCCACAGATTTCAGCTTTCTCAACAGAACCATCACTAGTTTGTGTTTTAGACTCTTGGAAAGCAGGTAGGAGATTCTGGGAAAGCAGAGACAGAGAAACTAAATGAAAACCTAATGCTGTATTGACAAATATGAGACATCCCACACACTGAAGTCAGGGCTTTTGGTATGGCCCCCTTTGGAATGACAAAAGGACAATACTAAAACACCTCCAGGAAATACCTGTCATTAAAATAACATGATAAAGAATTCTTTCAGATTTCTCTAAAACCAGCCCCTTCATTTGTATCTAATAAAAAGTAATTGGTTTGGTTATATTACCATTACAACTTAATAAATTTTCACTCTATTGTATATGCTTGACACAGAACCTACATAGCTCAACGTTTTGTGGGTATTCAAAGGCTATTAATATTCTACAACACACTCATGAAGGGCATTTCATGTCAAAACAATACCCTGTGTAGACTATATTCAAGAAAATTTATACTGAACCACTGCCTACCTTTAGGACAAATATCAGTGCAGGGCTTGCACATCTTAATACCATTTTCTTCAACCTCCATCTTGGAGCTCGGACATGCCCGGACACAAGAGCTGGAATCTACCACAAAGTTGTCTGAAAAGAAAAAGGAGATATCAACACAAAGTCAATAAAAGATGGGACATGTTTTTGGACTCTGTGACAATACATATTTGTTACCTCAGCAATTTTCCCAGTGACATTAACATTCAAAGTTCAGTGTTTTCAGAAGTGTAAAAGCAAAGCAGGCACATTATCAGACTCACGAAAATCCATGAATTGTCAGGCCTGATCCCTCTTTCTCCCCCAATCTGGCTTTATTATTATTTGTAGGGGGGGGAAAATAGTTACGGTAATTGGAGTGAAATAAAACAAGATGCTCTGTCCTATCTTTTTCATGCACACACAAAAATATACATCAGGGATAAATCAGTGCACAAGACAACGACACGTATTTCAATTTTTTCCCTGTAAAACAACTGCCAAAGGGAATATAGACTCACCCTACATAACTAAAAGCTTAATACTGATAAGAAAGCAAAAAAATTGAAAAAGTTCAATGAAGTATTTGGGCAAAGAATTATATCCCGTATAGTGCACGACATATCAGGTTCTTAATAAACCAATCTTGCTTCAACAAACCAACCACTACTACAGGCAAAACTAGGCCCTGGTGGTCACAGCCTCTGCCTGCTGTCAGTCCTCCACAGAGATTCAAAACTGGGATTTTCAGTTGGGCTGCATTATGGCTCCATTTAATATAGATCACCCATCCTTACGTGTAATTTATGGATAAAATAATTAGTGCACAACTGTAAACCTCCATGGAATGAAAGGGAGAGCAAGAATACTGTCTCCTTTATTATTCTTTCTAATTAAACCAGCAGATTCAAAGACTGTGTAAGTGATGACCCTATAATTTTTTCTGTTACTTGTCATCATCTGGCTGGTATCTCAGAAGCATGTGGGTTTTACATGCACAGGATTCTTCTTTTTTTAACTCCCTCTTCCCCTCTGATTTTACTCTGGAGTTTTAAGACTGCATTGTTGTCAGTATTACAAATTCCTCATTGGAACAGAACTGCTCAGGGTGACTTCTGTCAAGCCATCACTATTCCAAGTCAGGGGCATCAACCTCATGAAAGCATTTGGTGCCAGGTGCTGGTGGAGGACTGTTACTCTTCTGAAACAGAAATTCATACCCTTTTACAATCCCATTATTTTAATGATTTATTTCCACTATTTTGGAATTTGCAAATACTGATCTAAAGCATGAACGTAACGAGCAGCTGGCCACGAAAACAGAAACCACTTTTCCTCAGGGAAATCGCTCTAGAACACTTGGGAAGTGCCAGCAGCATTTAGTTAACACCTGACTGAGTTATTAGGGGCTGCAAGCACACGTGGAGCGATTGGAGAGATTGTGCTCTGCACTCAGCTCTCATGCTCTCAGTGTTTTGAAGGCTCCTGAAATGCAACTCCAGCTTCCCATGAGAGCAGAAGGCAGAGGGCAGGGCAGACAACACGGCACTCACGTGGGCACTTCTTGACGCAGAAGGCCCCGTAGGTGTACTTGGCGTTGTGGTTGTGCTCCAGCTGGAAGGTGGTGGGGTTGTACACAAAGGTCTGGGGGCACTGAGTGACACATGCACCGCTGTCATTGAAGTTCATACAGGCCTGCAAAACAAGGGAGACAAAAATATTTCATTAAATCATATAGCTGCTTTGGGGTGGGTTTTTTGGTGTAAAAGATGGCCTTGATTGTTCGGACCTGCTGCGAAAGTGAGGGATGTGATACAGAGCTCTCTAACATTCACTTTGGCTACTTGGATTTCTTGCTAGGATCTTGGCAAATACGTGACTTTTCCAATTAGGGGGTTTGGTGAGCCCCCTTAATTGGCAACAGTTTCCTGTTACAACACTTCCTATAAAACCAAAACAACACTGTAATTTGTTTCATAACTACTCACAATCAACTAATTCACAACTTGATAGGACATTCTAAAACTGCCAAGAGTGAGCAGCTATTTATCATTGTCTAAGCAAATGCTAATGACTTTTTCAGAGGTCCAACCCTTTAGATTTCTTATAGTGTGAGTACATCATCCAGCTGAAAACTGGAATTCCCAATTAGGAAGCAAGAGGGATAAGAACTTCTTTTGAGCTTGCACAGGAGGGGGCCATTTCCCTAAGCGGCAAGTTTAACGAGGTCAGTTCCTTCACACACTGAGAGAAGAAAATAGGACTTTGTCCCACTTAGCATTCAGGCTCTGCCACGCACAGCTGACAGAGGACAGGGCCCTGGCAAATGAGGAGGCAGTGTGTGGATAACAAAAGTAATGGGATGCAGGGAAAACAATTGACCATGCAAGGTTGGTAATTAGGAACAGAAAGGCCCACCGATTTTGACACTCCTTATCAGCACATATCACGTCCATGGTTTTAACCACAGATTATAAGAAAACTCTTGGAGCCATTTCCACAGAGCATACCATGAATGAAAAATCTGTATGAATATGAAAGCTGTAGCCTGGCTTGGATCCCTCTAGCACTTTAAGCAGCCACTGTTAGTGGGCAATGCCTCCTCACTAACCTGTAATCCAGGTTGCTTTAGAAGTGTGAGTCTAGGAGTGAATCCTTCTGCTTTTTTTCCAGATTGTTAAAATACAGATGGTTTTGTGTCTTTGAAAAGTCAACAAGTATAGCAATAACACCTGTGCCTTGTCCCCTTCCCTCCTGGGCTTGGCCGGAGAGAAAAGTGAAAAAGATTCCTCTGTTCTGCTGATTTTACTAGTGGGACCATGGGACCTGTCATGCCAGAAGATTTCAGGAAGGAGAGGCCAATAATGTATCCAAGGACAAAATCTGCTGTGGAAAGGGACAAGCAGGGGAATCCATGAAGAAAGCACGGTCCTACATGGAGCATGTGCTACACAAAACTGCTGATCCTGTTTTTTCTGGTTCTTTAAAATGCCTGTTATAAAACCTGCCAATTTTTTTCACAAAAACAGATTTGTTTTTTCCTTACAAAGATAAACACTTTCCTCAGAACTGGATGGGAAGTCCACCCAAGGAATAGGGTTGTGTCACTTTTCTGGTTCCACGAGGCGCTCAACCAGGCCCTCCTACACATTTCAAGTTCTAGACCCAGTTTGAATCTGAGATAAAAACATCAGTAAAACTTTGCTTTAGCATGTTTGCTCTCATTTATGTCAGCTGATGACTGCTGTCTTGCTTTTAGAACTGAATATGCAAATGACTGGATGGCAGCATATGGAGGAGGATGGATGAATTTTATCTACAGATATTAAAACCATATTTAGAACAGGATGCTGTTGCAAGATGCCATAATGCTCTAAAGGATTTGTAATGTTTCATAAGCTGTACTTTTGCTTATTAATAAATGCGAATTTAGTTTGTTTCCTCAACCCATTTCTTACATGTTGGCTTAAAAGGTACTCCATCATGTCCATTACAATTCTCTGAAAACAGATTAGCAAATGCATAAAGTAAAGCACACAAATACTCCTTGGAGACACGGCAATTCTCAGGAAAAACTCATCTAGAAGATCTGGGAACTTTTAATTTATGACTGAAATGTCTTATATACATTTGCAATTGCTTTGATAATATATGCAAATTTCTAGCATTTTGTGCTAAATGCTGCTAATTTGTGAATAAAAGCACAGGGAAATACACAGGGAAAAAACAAAGTTCTGTGTCTCAGCTGAAAGCTAAGCACAGTTGTCTACAGCCTAAAGGGTTACACTTTTCACCCACTGTGTCTAAGCAAGTAATGACTAGTCCTGAAAATTGCCAGACCCCTGCTGAATTTCTTTTACATTGCTCTGGGGCCAGGAGGGAATGAGAATAAACCCTGGGTGCTTCTCTGCTGGATCAGAACAAACATGCTAGTTGATTTTTAGCATACATATTTCCATGGCTGCCACCATTGGGGCAGTTTAACTTCCAGGCTGCAGCATTACACAACTTCTGCTGCCAATAACTTGTCCTTAACCTTTGAAAATGGGCACATATCAACGCATCAGCTCTGAGGATGTTCTTCAATGCTCATTTGGGAACAATAACTGCATTTTTCCTCTTCCCTCTACCTATTTATATTGTACGTAACACAGGGAAGAATGTTATTTTCCCATCTCTTCAGTTCAAAGCCAACACAGAACATGCAGGGAGTGTTTGATCAGCCATACCATATGTGCTGAGCACCTACTTGTGCAGAGCCACAGAGAAGAGCTTTAGTAAATCCTGTTGGTGCCTAAGCCAGGCCACCACTGCATTTCATCAGCAGCTAGAGAGCAGCATTTAGAGTGTGGTTTTGAAGCACAACACCTATCACTATCAAACAGTCAGGGCTAGCTGGGGAAAGATTCATTTTTGCTGGTTCATTGTGAGTCACTTGTCCACCCTTTCAAAATATCTGCAATTTTCCATAGCCTACTCCTACCCCTACCTGGCAGCCAGCTTCACAGGTATTTGTCTCTTCAATCACGTGGGAAGGTTTGAAAGCCCACCTCTCTGTGCAGGTTCTAATTCTAGGCTTCTTTAGACCTAGGTTTGCTTCCCCTAAAATCATTAGCAAAACTTGTCTCATCAACCCAGTGTGATGAGCTACATATTTTTTTACGATCCGTTTTGGGTTCTAAAGCTGCTAAAACTCTAAAAAATAATGGATTAGAAAGCAGACAAATTTTTCTAAAGGCCTGGATGTTTAGATTGTCTGTTTCTTTAAAGAAAAAGCCATTTCTTCTGTCCATCTGAAGGGTAGTAACACGCATTTGAGGGAGAGTGTTTTGGGAACCACTTTCCTTCCATCTCCATGAAGAAGTGTGCCCAGTAAAAAAAGCTGAGTTTAAATGAAGTGTGGCAGAAACAAGGAACACCTTGCACAGAGAAGCCAAATGGTATTCTTGACTTCCATATGAAAAGCACACAGCACTAATAAAAGCCATGCTCAAATGTAATGACAAATACTTGCAAAAATTTGCTTTCACCTCTAAAAGCTAATTTTGGAAAAGAAAAAGATAAAAATCACAGAGATAGGCATATTAATGGTTCCCAGTCTGTATTTACAGATCTCATAAATCTGTTAATGGGTAATATTAAGTAGATTAATGATGTTAGTAGAATATGAAAAATACTAAATGTTGAAATTTGCATCCAGAATCTGCGGGTGTGCATGCAGTACATTAAAAAGGATGAAATCGCGTATTTCACGGATTAAAGCTTTAAGGATCTGCAGAGCGACTGGCAGGAAGAATCAAAAAGTCACACATACAAAGCAGTCGGTGTCCTTGGGTCCGGAGCAGCCCCCGGCGCACTCGCGGTGGCAGCAGTCGCTGACGTAGGGCCCGTAGCAGCGGCCGTCACACTGCTCTGCACACACCGTCTTGGTCACTGCACGGGCACGAAAAGGGACAGCGTCAGCAGCAGGGCAGGGCACGGGGCTCTCCAGCTGCTCCCTGGGGAGAACACCCACAGCGGCTGGAAAACCCCCAGGAGAGAGGGAACGGCCACAATGGCGCTGGCGCTCAGATCCAGAGTGCCTGCAGGAACAGCTGTATCCAGAATATCTGTGGGACACCTGTATTGAAAATATCTGCAGGACACCTGTACCCAGAGTGCCTGCAGGAACAGCTGTATCCAGAATATCTGTGGGACACCTGTATCCAGAGTGCCTGCAGGAACAGCTGTATCCAGAATATCTGTGGGACACCTGTATTGAAAATATCTGCAGAACACCTGTATCCAGAGTGCCTGCAGGACACCTGGATCCAGAATATCTGCAGGACACCTGTATCCAGAATATCTGTGGGACACCTGTATTGAAAATATCTGCAGGACACCTGTACCCAGAGTGCCTGCAGGAACAGCTGTATCCAGAATATCTGTGGGACACCTGTATCCAGAGTGCCTGCAGGAACAGCTGTATCCAGAATATCTGTGGGACACCTGTATTGAAAATATCTGCAGGACACCTGTACCCAGAGTGCCTGCAGGACACCTGTATCCAGAATATCTGCAGGACACCTGTACCCAGAGTGCCTGCAGAACACCTGTATTGAAAATATCTGCAGAACACCTGGATCCAGAGTGCCTGCAGGACACCTGTACCCAGAATGCCTGAAGGACACCTGTACCCAGAATGCCTACAGGACACCTGTATCCAGAGTGCCTGCACAATGCCCTCTTTAGGAACATGCATGTTGCTCAAGGACTGTGGAGAAGGAATTTAAAGTCCGCGCTCTTACCCTTGAAAATTCAAGTGGAACATTACTTTCAAGTCATTAGTTTCTGTAAACAGGTTATGAACCACCCCCCCCCCCGAATAACAGAAAAGCCCATGTGAGTTTTCCCCATGAAGAACAGCACCACGGAGTAAATGAGTGAAGTTCAGAGTGAGGACACCAACGACAGAGCCAAATGCTGCTCTTGATGGCAATCCATTTGACAAATGGCAACAGAGCAGACTGCAACCATGGAACGCATTTGGAAACACCATTTGCTATTTCTAAATAACACAATCCTGCCTTCATTCACAGGGAAACAACTAGATCTACCAGCTGGATTGCAGTTCCACACCACGCAGGGCTTAGTCTTGTGCAAAGAACAAGCATCCGCCTTCCCTCCCTCCCTCAGCTATAACCTTTATCTTTATTTTATGGAAAAATAAATTAGTATTATCCACATGACTATACCAACCACCACTGCCTACCGCGCTGTCAGCTGTCTTTTGATAAAAGCAGGGATGATACACTTCTGCAATTAACCTTCAACATCTATTTTGTTAAAAGCATTTAATTACTTCTCTGTGAAAAACACTTTTCAGGAAGCAAGAGAAAAATTCCATCTAACTTTCTGCTTGATCCTACTATTTCATTTATAGGTAACTCCTTTAAGTACATTCTGATCCAAACTCCCTTCACGACTTGCGAGAAATACTTAAGGTAATGCTGAAGCTTCTTGCTACAGACAGTATTTATTTAGGACCGAAACATGTAAATAACTAAAGAGAAGTGATTGTTTATAATCTACTGAATAAAACAATGGGCTTTTAGAGCAATTTCCTCATGCTGATACCAGAGGGAAACCCCCAGACAGAAAAGGCTTTTGTGCCTTCTGCAATCTAATTTGAGAAATTTGGAAATTTCTGTGAAAGCACTTAGCTGTCAACACTGTCTGAGAAGAACATTGAAAGGATTTGTTCATTTAAATGACAGTATTGATAAACATTAAGACAGATGTGAAACAATGGCACCTGTGGCTGTGTGCCACCAGCACACTGTGGTGACAGTCTTGGCTCATGAAAATGAACAAGTCCCTTCTGTAGTCTGGGACTGGGTCCTGTTTTCCACCAGCTCAGGATTTGCAGTGCTCTACCCTGGCCTCACAGAGAGGCAAAGCCCTGCCTCACCCTGACCGGAGGGAGGGCTCCAATTCCCAGCGGCTCCCCCTTGGTGGAGGGCACAGACGCCCTTCAGTTCACTCCACCCCACGACCCAAACCCTCTGTGCTCACCTGGGCCACTGCCCAGGGCTGCAGCTGCTCCTGGAGCCACGGGGACACCACCCAAAGGCTCTGCCTGCCCTTCCCCACGGCACCTCGTGTTCTGACCTGGCCACAGCCACATTCTGCCCTGTGGCCGTGCCCCGAAGCCATGCACAGGGCCCGCCATGCATTTCTTGCTGCAGCCCCACTGCAATTGGACGTTTTGCTTAAACCTGGGAGGTTTCGCTGTAAAGCCCCTCTGTGTGGATAATTGGTGCGAGCCACCTCATTAATTCAACTCTGATTTATTTACCCCAGAACCAGCTGCTGTTTGCTGTGGGCCAAGATGTCCAGCCTGTCCATGGAGCCACTGGTTCCCCACGGAGGAGGGGCAGAGGAACAGCTCAGTTGGCTGGAGCATGGTGCTGATAACACCAAGGTTTTGGGTTTGATCTCGGGATGGGCCATTCACATCAGGGCTCATCTGGATGAACACCGTCCCCTCTCCAGTACCATACTTGAACTGGATGCCTTCAAAAAGCATATTTTGCTTCTGATTAGACACCTCTTTAATGAGGGTCTCTACCATGATGCTCAGGATAGGGAACATTGTGGGTTTTCCTGAAGCAAAATTAATAATTATAGCAAGGGTTTGTCACTGTTCTTCCCCAGCTGTTTATTTTGCAGGGAAAACAAACAATGCCAACTGAAATGCCATCATGTTGCTCTAGGAATAGGCTAGAACATATTGTATTTGTCTCCTGCTTCACGGTATGCCACATTTGCATTACAGCTGCTATTGAAGGTCCAGGTCTGAGGAGAACCTGTCAGGTGTCTTCAGTGGCAGCACACACACCAAGACAGATACGAGCTTGCTGGCCTCTGGATATTCTCAAGGACTCGTATTTGAGACACTTTAAAAGGAAAGTTTTTCCCCAAAACAAAACAAACACCAGGCAATTCTGTGTATTGTCTGAAGGCTTGGAACAAGCAGATTGCCCAGATGCCAATAAACATCACTCACCAGTTCAGCTTCGTGCAATCATTCTCAGGGGGTAACCCCACAGAAAATATATGTAGCTGCACTGGTTTAAAGAGATAACAAGCTTTTTTCCCAAAACACTTTCCTCCAAATACAATCAACTGATTTTATAGCTGTAACTCAAGACCTACCTGAAGGAATGAAATATAACTATTACCCAAAATGTCAAACTACATGGCATTTCAGGTGCCAAGTACTCATATCTTCACCCAACACAACTGTGGGGATAGCCTCACTAATCACAGCTGAGACCCCAAGCTTCAAACCAGACCTTTTGAGGGTCAGCACAACCACCTGCCTGGATTCCTACTGATCATGTGCGTGATCCCAAGAATGCAGAGGGTTTGACTACACAGAATTGTCACAGTCAGGGCCAGGACCAAAGGACAAACACCAAAGTCCTGAAAAATGTGCCGTGCATTGGGATAGATTTCTGGGAGAGACTGTCAGCCTCTACCAGTATTTCACAGCAGTAAGGTGTGTCAGGGATGGGCTGAAATGACCACCTTAAATACATGTGCAAACCATCAGCCTCCTTTATATTTTCCCCTCATTTTTAATTGCGTCAAGACGCTATAAATCTATGAAGGAAAAAAAGGGAAGTAACTGAAATCAATGAAAGTGTTACGGACATGCAAAGTTATTAGAGCAATACAAGGGTTTTAATTAAAGATGCTGGCTCCAAGCAGAAACGCTGTGTTTCCCTGACTGATCCAAGCTGCTGGTTCAGCTCTTTCCATGGGCCCCACCAGGCTCCTGCTTTCCTTTTGCTGCTCGGATTTGGCACCTTCTCCTCAGCAACACCAGCTGTACAAGAGCTGGATAAACACACTTGTGCTCAGACCACACTCCTGTACACACACAGAGTCATGGAGCACTTGACATTTGCTAACTGTTTCATGTTTCAGGTTTGATTTTCTAGGTTATATTTGTCTTTTTGCAATCCCTTAGTTGGGTCTATATTCTAATTTAGATTGGTCTCTTTTCAGCTACATTCCTCTAGGACAAAGTGCATAATCTGTCACTAATAACATATTGAATTGTAAAAGTTTCAAATTCCACATGAAACTCTCAACCAACATGAACAGCAACAATTTTAACAACCTAACCATAGATTTTAAAATTTGATTACTGACTTCCAAAAGCATTTGTTATTATGATTTTATTTAAAGTGGTTTGCATTCTATTCAGTGCATGCCCAATACCCTTTGAAAAATAGTATTTTCTTAAAGTGTTTTCACATTAGCCTTGCCTGACACTGAAACAAATTATATCATCTAGATCTCAAATTCTTCCTATTAACATCTACTAATATTTTAATTATAGAAGAGAAATGGATTGTCAGCTTTGTAAAACAGTATCCTGGAATTTCATCCTCTCTACCTCCTAACAGAACAGCGTGGCTTAAATTTCCTATTAATTGTCTTTTTAAATACATGAATTTTCTTGTCACATTTAGAGAGACATTAGAACAGAGTTAGATGCAGGTGGTGTTTCAGACAGAATTAGCAACAAAGACGTTGCTGGAAGGCAACATAAGAAGCTGCTAGGTAGATGATATTCATGAAAAAAACAAAGGGATTTAGACTTTTTTTCCATATGTAATTTGAAATGAAAGACACGGATTAAGATCTTTCATTTTTTATCCTTTCCCAGGAAAATAATTTAAATCTTATCTTGGGAGGGGGGCTCATTAGAATATTTTGTTTCAATCCTCAATAAAAAAGAAAAATTTAAAATAAAAAAAGAAATGATTGAAATGTAACTCTGAGTTGTTTCTAGGATCAAAACGATTTGGCACTGGGGATGTAGTACTGCTGGAGTGTTTTCCTACAGATGCTGGAAGATGCACATCCCCAAGGTGATGGGGTTAAGGTAGACACAATGTGCACAACACCACTCATCCTGCCTCCAACAACATCGGTGAGCCTCAAAGCCAGCCATGTCTTTTAAAGTCAGAAATGAAGGCAGCAACAGCATAGTCCCACTTGCATTTTTGTATTTTGAGTCCTTACTCAAATTCTCCCTCTTTGCTTCGCACAGTTTGGGGGAAACACATTGTGAGAAAATACAATGAAGAAATACCCTTTGCCAGGCTTTTCCTTCAATCCTGCTGCTTGTCCAAGGTGCAGCGAGGTCATGGGGACAAAGAGGAAGTCGGTGAGCTCAAATTAATTCCTGTCCCTGGACAATCAGAGGCTGCAGAGTGGGCTTGAAGGTAAGAGGATGTGGAGTAGCTACTTCAAGCAGAAGAGTGTGATCCGTGTATCTCCCTGAAATTTAGATGGGTTATGGCTTCTCCTAGTTTATTATTTTAACCCCATGGTTGTGCTTAGCCTGTCCCCACTGTTTGGATTTGTGGGGCAGCCACTGTGAAGGGAGGGAGAGCTGCCACTCCTGGAGCCAGCCTTCCATGCAGCCCTGCTGAGCTCCTGCCTTCAGAGCACTGCAGAGAAGCCTTTCTCTCCCTGGCATTACGACATTAATCCACCAAATCAGCTCACTTATCTGAGAGCAGTGCTTTGTAGAGGCTGAGACCATGGGAGCTGATCGTGCCACATGGACCTCTGCAGCCACACAGCTGGACTCGCCACGAGGCTGGAAACACGGCCTGAACCAGGATCATGTGCTCCTTATGGAACATAACTGCCAAGATTTTAAACTATTCTTGGATAAGCTAACCGCAGGAGGTCTGAATACAGCCACTCACGTTTGGATGGATTATGCAGCTTCTCACAAAGTTACCAGTTTTAATAGACAAACAAGCTTCTCATTAGGGCAGAGGGAAAAAAAAAACATTTATTAATTCTAACCATGTTATAAAATAATTTCATCAGCTAGGGTTTAAGTCCATTTCCAGTATTTACTTCAGCACACAGCCCTGAATCTACTTATTTTCCTTAATTCCTCAAGGCCTTCATAAAGACTGCCAGCAGAGGAAGATGCCCTAGCTCAATTCAAAAGAAGAATTTGCTCAGCATCCCTATACCCTGTTCCTACAACCTGTCCTAAGGGGTTTTTACCCACACCTGCAGATAAAACACAATATGAAGCAGTAACCCAAGAACAGGCTAATTTTAGCAGAGCTGTAACTGTGAGCAGCTTCCCCAGCAGCATCAGCCAACGCTCCTGAAGGGAAAGCAGCTCTTGGCCGGGTGGTAGAGCCTTTGCAGGTGTGTGGCTCTGCCCCTTGGGTCAGCAGGGCAGCTTGGATTTCCTGCTCAGACTCATTAGACATTCACCTCAAGCTGTCTGCCAGTTCTAAAATCCCTCCTATCTCTCTATCTCTCACGCCAGGTAGCCCAAAAAACAAACAAACAAACAAACAAACAAACAAAAAAAAAAAAAAAGGCATCCCCGCACTGTTCCTACCAGAGCTCTCTGGGGGAGCTCCCAGCAACCACTCCATTTCCCAGGAAGAGTGACTCCAGTAAAAACAACTGGTTTTCACCCTCTTGTAAGCTGGACAAAGAAAAAAAATTGTAGGAAAAGACAGCTCTCAATTTTCTCTTTTATTATCTGCTAATATTGTGACTGTACTTGTAGCTCTTTAGTGCCTATGTGAAGGATCTGAAAGTACACGAGGAAGAAACTAATTTTAATGCTCTCTAAATTCAAGAGGACAGACAGACATTGTGAAAAACCCTTCACTTACTACTTTCTTCACAAAAAAACCCAACTATTATTCTCTCTTTCAGTACAACTCAAATACATTCTGAAGTTATTATAAAGACAACAATTCTGCAAGATAACTAATATTCCCCGGCTACCACTGAAATTAATGGAGTATTTTGGCATCAGGAACTTTGCAGTGTCAGGTCGTCATTAAAGATCTCCAAATCTGCCTTGTTTTTTCTATTCCTGCAGTATCCGTATCAGTGTATTCCAAAATAACCATCACTATTCTCAAGAGCCGTGCTCCATGTTGCCACCAAGTAGGGCAAAGAAAATTCAAGTTAGTGTAAGCAATTTTAGAAAGCACAAGGGAGGAAAGAAAACCATCGTTCACATGGGTGAAAAAAAAAAAGCAGATCATCTGTTGGTAAAAAACATACAGAAAAAACCCCCTCGTATATTTTAGAATTATACTGAACCCAGAATTCATAATATCCCCTCACAACTGAAAGAAAAAACAAGTAGGATTTCTGCTACATTGTTTTCCAGTCCTTTGTTTCTCACTCGTACACACTTACAGGTCTGGCAGTGATTCTCCGTGGGTCCCCAGCACCGGCCTGTGCAGGATTTGTGGCATCGACCACCTGCAGGACGGACAGAAAGAGAAGGATTAGAAATGTGGCTTCCTTTCATTCCTTTAACATCCAGCAACTGCCGAAGAAGAGAGTCCATCTTGTCTTTGGAAGGTTTTTATGCTTCACCAAGGTTGAGACAGCGCCTGTAAAAAAGGCGCAGCTAAATAACCAGACTGGTGTCAAACATCTATGAAATACAGGTACTTATCAAAATGCTTTACACCCTAAATGCCTTTTTGCTATGCATAGTGACTGGGACATTTTAAAACAAAAATGTATAAGCGAGTCTGGAGGACTGAGGAACAGCATCCTCACTCAGGTCTCGATGTGAGCCCTGCTGACCGCCCCGCAGGAGAAGAGCGGCTGTGCTGGAAAGGCTGTAGAGCTACTCACCCCTGTCCTGCTATTCTGACCAACGGGATCCTCCACCCAATGCCTTTGGTTAAAAGCCACCCCTCTTCCCCACAAACTAGCAAAGTCTGCACGTCAAATGTTCTGGTAAGGGAAATGTGCCCTGGGCAACCACTGAACCCCAGGGACAGCAAAGCTCCCAGGACCTTCTGTTTTCTGGATGCTGGTTCTCTAGTTGCCTGTGGCTGTGCCTCAAAAGGAACCTCATGTTCCTTCAGACCTTGGACATGATGCTCTGCATCATCTTTCCACATGCTGACAGGTTTAGACCCTGAAGAAAAAGAACTGTAGGAGCTTTCACTGTACAATACAGCTGGAGGAGGAAGCGTTAGCAAAGGGAGGTTTTGTAAACTACCTAGTAATTAGCGACTAAAGTCCCCTCGGACTGAAGTGGGAGCTGAGTTCGCGTGTCCATGCCATGGCAAAACGCTGACCCCTGCGACAGGGAATGGCGGGCAAGCAGAAGAGCTGGAACGTTCTGCTCTGGCTGCACCTCAACACCACTGGAGGGAGCGCTCGGACAGTCCCACACCAGCCTGGGCTGCGAGGGAATGGACACCCCATCCCATGGCTCCCATCTGGACATGGCCAGAGTCCGGGCACACCCACAGGTGTGGCAGTGACACTGATTTTTCAAAGCATAACCTTCACAAAGCCAGAGCTGATGGGATGAGCTGAGAAACCCAAGGTAAAGCTCGTGGAAGGCTATGCACAGTCCTTATTGCTGCACTTCTGATCGCAGGACAAACCTTGTGTTTGATTAAACTTTCATCCATCACTGAATACTGCTGAGATTCTGTTAAGTGAATTTCCCCTTTGAACCTGATCCAGGTTCAACCCTTTCAATCGTGTATTAACAGCTGCTGCTGTTAACACTGCTCCATTACACTAAATCAAATACTTGCCACATGCCCTGATGGGAGAGGGCATCGGAGAAAAGTGCAAAATGTCTCTCAGCTAAGGTTGGATCACCCTAAAGACAAACACTGCTCGTCTGCTAGCAGCGTGCTCACACCGCAAGATCTTACAGAGCTGAGCAAACGCACCATGATGGTCGTGTGAAGCTGGACTCTGACACTGATTTTTCAAAGCTAGCATTCCTCCCTCGGCATTCCTGGTGCTATTGATGATGCTGCCTGGTAATTACCACACTGAATGCCAACTACCTTGTTAAAACTACCAGCTCCTTGTCGCATTCATGTTCATTTAAAGCAATTATACTTAGGAAACATTGTTGCTGACATCACCAGCACATAATTTGCTGTCACGTTCTACCATCTGTTTATTTAGATCACAAATGTACTATAACTACACAATGCAAACTCATTCTGGCTGACAGGGAGGGCACTCCATCTGGCATGAATAATGCAACTTTAATCAGTAATAACGATTATTATGATTATTAAGAGACTACTGGAACCCTGCACGGAAAGCAAATATATCCACGTTGATTTATAAGAATAAAAGCTTAAAAAGATGAGGTAAACAGCAAATTAAAGGAAGAATTTTAGCAGATGAGGCTTGATAAGATACAGGTTGTTGGCTGATTTTGGTACTTGCTGAACTGAATAGAAATGCTCCCCTGGCATTCTATTCCCCTGGCTCACAACCCACCCACAACGGGGCCGTGTCTGGCAAGACCCTCTCCTACAGCCAATCCTTCCGAGTCCGATCCCACGCCTCTGTGGGCTCAGAGGTCTGGAGCTCAGGGACAAAGCCATGGGCCCTGCAGCACTGCACGAATCACTTGTAACCACATATTCCTGAGGCATGGAAAGGCAGCAGTTTGGCTGCTCCTGCCCCTTTTTGTCCCTGCATTCACCCCCTTCCAAACCACCTTGTAAACACTGGGCTTTCCACTGTAATACGTGCTGTGGGATAACACAGAAGAAAGTTCAGCATCCCTCCAAGTGATCCCTAACTAGAGAGTCCGCCCACACCTCTCTAAGAGCTGTACTTAAAATACAAATTTTCATATCTGAAGCTCCTAGGTGCTGAGCTGCTCCTCAGTACGCAGCCAAAAATTTATTCAGCCACCTCTATTCCTCCTGGAACTAAAAGCGATTCAGCATCTTCAAAACATGATTTTAAAAATTTTTTTTTAACTTGCATGCCTGCTACCTGGTACATGACTTTGTTTGGCAGTGTCAGATGACGATTTGCATTTAAATAGAGATATTTAACAATAAAGCAAGAAACGGCTGCCAGTTTCCTTTTTTCTCACTGGGAACTCAAAAGTGTCTGTTTCATTGTTTTCACTTTTCTCAGCTGTACAGACACAACCAGGAGCTGAGCTTGCAGGCAGCACACCTCTGAATTGCATTGTTATGTGTCCTTTTGAAGGTCAAATATACTGAGAATTAAAAATAAAAACCAAAGCCCCATCAAATAGTGTATCTATATTGGCTTGGTTGTTTAAAGAGAAAAACAACTTTCTTTGCTCTCAATATGAACTGGTCCAGATTCTGCCCTCACATCCCTCTGTATTTCACCTGGATTTTCCCACTAAGGGAAAATCTGTCCTGTAATAAGGACAGATTGAAACACATTAAAGATCAGTTCTGCAAAGCTAAGACAGAAATAGTCTTGTGGCAGTCAACATAAGCACTCAGGAGCATAACAAGCATTCATGTGAGGAGCAGGTCTCAAATAGATCTGTATGGCAGGCTTAAATGATAATAAATGTATTGGCCCTAAGGTTGATGAGGCCCTTGGAGGAATTATAGTACTACTCACAGATCTTCCTGTATATATTTCTTGAGATTTTTAGACTGTGAGGAAACAGAATTGAAAAAAAAAATAAAATAATGAAACAATTTGTGGCATAAAATAAATCATTCCTGTTATTCCTTGTGTTTCAAATATTCTAATCCCCTCCAACGTACAGCAGAAAGGGCTAAAAGAATTTGACCAAAAACCCCCTCTGCAGGGCACAGCCTTGGCCCATTCACTTGATTCTTGCACATTAGTGAAGGCACATGAGAAAAACCTTGTGTTTTCCTTTTCTATGCAAGATAAGGAAGGGAAGAACCTACAAAGTCTCCCCATTACAGCTGGGACACTGGAGTACATTTCTGCTCCTGAATAGTAGCATTGTTTTGCACGCACAGTGACAGTATGGAGGCTTCCATAATTTTCACAGGTTTTGTTATGAAATCTAGGTTAAGAAAGGGCAGATTCCCACTGGAACATGAGAATTAATTTTGCTTTGGCAAATTGCACACAGAAAGCCAATGTTTTGTCTCCTGGGCTGTCTTGTCTTGGCCAAAACTACTGCAACAGATCTGCATTATGGACTCTGGGCAGAGCACCTTCCTTGTAATTTCCAAAATAGAGTTTTATTTGTGGGAGACGCTTCTGCTTTCCCAGCCAGGTTAAGTCAGCAGCAGAAAATGTTTGCTCACTGGCTTGGGAAAGACCAAGGTTACTTCATCCTTGTGTTTTCCTGAGAATTGAGAAGGGTTTTCCTTTGACTCCAGACTGACTTTATTATTTCAGAAACAGTAAAACCGCAAAGGATTAAGTTACTGACAAGACAAGAAAAATGAATTCTTCCTCTTAGCTCTAAGCTCAGTGTCATACAGAGAAGGAACACTGCTTCCCCATCAGCCATGTCAGCTGCCTCAAGCAGACCACTCTCAGCAGAAGGAAAGCTGAAATAAGAGAAGAAATGTCTCGCTTTGCACAAAACTTGCATTTACAGATGGGTTCTATCAGGTTGATAAATAATTACTCTATGTTAGGATATCTGCAACACACTGATACTGAAGTACAAATAAGCACAGACAAAATAGAACGGCTTAGATGGTTACAAGCCATAGTTTTAAGCAACCTCTTTATTTACCAAACAGTCTAAAATAATTGATTAACTATCAAAACAGCTATAAATCATTTATTAGCTTCTGCAAGTTGCTTACAAACTCATCCTTTACCTAAAAAATTCACTCCTGCAAAAGTGCTGGAGATGCCATAGAGATGTTTCTAGACATAACCAGCCCTAAGGTCCAAGAAACTCCAGGTATACTCTGTGGTAAGAGTCTCGGGCTGTTCTTTGCACAGCTTAGGAGGGACAGAAGGTTTAAACACACCTGTGTGTTGTTTTTCTAGGCAGCTAAACTCCTTAGTTTTATGTATGAATAGATAACAAAATCAAAATGTAATTCCAACTCCACAGCACAGCATTAAGGAGAATTAAAGATACTATTGTTGTGATGGATTGTTCTGCCTTTATCAGGCCATAATGCTTTCCCTGTCCTTGTCTGACTATTCCTATTGTCGCACGTCCGTTCATTCATTCATTCACACTTCTTTGTTAGGTAAAAATAATTCTGCATTTTCTACCTGCCCTGTGCTAGCCTTCAGATCTCTCCTATTGATTTGAAAGTTAATTACCTAAGAGAGTCTCACACTTCCCAGGATTTCCTTCCCTTATGGCAGGAGAGACACATGTGGCAAGGGAAAGTAAAACTTTCTGTAAAAGAAGAAAACGTGTTATAGAAATATCTAGTGCTCATTTTCTCTTCCTCTCTGTAGAAGCACTATGGGATACAGAAATCTAAGAGTCAATTCCTCCTAATTGCTAACAAACTATGTGGCTTTCACTCATGTCAGATGAATTCTCCTTAAGATCTATCACCAGATAGTTTTCCAATGTAGGATTAGTCCCATAAAATTCAGGCTTTCCTTTAACAAGCTGTACCTGCATTGGTATTGTTACTTTTATTGTGGCAAATGGCAGCACTTCAACTGACCTTTCTGTCTCCTCTCTGTATGTTTGCTTCTCCCCGAAGTCTCCATGTCCAGTGGACACAACCTGCACAAATATTAGTGGGATCCCTTCACAGGGAAAATTCACATAGGGTTCATCAACAGGCAGTTACACTGTGGAAAAGCACAGCACCTGTTGTGGATCCATCCATCCATCCATCCATCCATCCATCCATCCATCCATCCATCCATCCATCCATCCATCCATCCATCCATCCATCCATCCATCCATCCATCCATCCATCCATCCATCCATCCATCCATCCATCCATCCATCCATCAATCCATCCGTAAGTGAGTTCCCTAGAGCTCACCCCCACCTGCCAGGAGGGTGCATCCTGCCTGGAGCCCAGTAAGGGTGGAAGCAAATTCCTGCTCACGATCATTTCCAACAGGGACTTCCAGCTCTGCCAGTCAATGCCTCTATCTTCCCCTCATCTTCCTCAGCAGATAAGAAAAGGGATGAACACAAATGGAGAGGGACTCAGGGACAGGCAGCTGAAAAGAAACTGGCCTGGGAAACAGGTCTGGGAAATGAAAACAATCCAAGAGATATGCCCTGAAAGACAGGCATGGAAAGAGATACAGGGACAGTGTGAGGGAGAGCAGGGAGAGGGAGCAGAGATAAAACTCAACCGGCACGGAAGAAAACAAAAACTGAATACCAAAGAGGGATGCATTTCCTTGAGTAATATGGGAGGGAGACAACCCTTGTGTGCGCACAGGGACCAGGCATCTGTTGAGAACTGCAGAATTACAGAGTATTGCCAAATACACTGGTGGCAGACAGTTTTGATTTTAAGAGAGATTGGCCACCGGAGGTAAAGGAATAAATGGAAAGTCAAGAAGAGCATGTCAGCAGCACCAAACGGACTCAGGCTGGTGGATTCATATCTGTCGCTGACAGCTCTGAGCTGATAGGGAGCTCACTGTAATGTTACTGCAGCTGCGACAGAAAAATGTCTTCAGGCCACAGTAATGACTATAGAAAGGGACCTGAGGGGGGTAATGAAGACACTGGTTATTTTTCTCTGTCTGGAGCAGACAGCATTGGTAAGGCTGTGTGACTCGATACATTAATTGGGGGTTTAGTCATCCACACAAAATAAAAACCTTCACATATGACATAGTCTAAAACTTTACACTGATTAAGCAATTAGAAGCTATTAATTATCACTGCTTATAGCTGTTAGCACAGAGCAATGTAAGTGAATTCCCCCCACTGTGATGGTGAATTAGTTCCAGTCAGCATCAAATGCCTTCCTGAACATGCACACAGGGATGCTGAGCAAATGGGGAGACACAGCCAGAAGGCTAAAAGGATAGGTCAAGTCATACCTGCTGCTTGGCAGGCTCATCAAGAACAACAAAGCCTCAGGAATCCTTCCCTTGTAATCATTATTGTTAAAAAAATCATCCACAGGTAACTGCCCATCCTCCCACGGTGTGGCAGGAGCAGCAGAGCAGCCCTGTCTCCGCTAACGGGGGTCTACACTGGAGTCAGAATGAAACACATTCCCTCCCGTGGACCATCCCCAAAGCACACAGATCACGGCCCCAGGCCCCTTCAAAATACTGGAGAGGCTCTAATTTTCCCTTTCCTCTGTGGGGAAGGAGAGGGGGCTATTCCAGCACCTGTATGTGAGCCCTCACCCAGGGTGTGGAGTTACGCATCTCGCTCTCTCCTTTGCTTCCTGTGATGAAGGCTCTCTCCTCGCAGGTCAGCAAGGCAAGAAACGGTCTGGGGGCTGCTCTCTGGAAGGGGAAAGCAGAGCTGGCAGCCATCCCTCCCCAGGACAGCTCTCCTGACACAGGGAGCTCTTCAGCCCCAAAGGGAGAGAGCTGGGCACAGCACACAACCATTCCACCACAGCTCGGTGGCTGCAGAGCCATGGATCTCAGCACCCCTAGGACTGTTCCTGTACTTAACCTGATGATTACTTAATACTCAGAATTTCAACAGAAAAAGTAGAAAAGATCCCAACTAACACCAGCCTGCGGCAGTTTCCACTGGGACACGAGAGACAGGACATACAGATTTGAATGCCTTGATGCAAAGTAGGAAACTGAACCCTGCTCCATCCACACTCTGAAGAGCTCCAGAGCTGCTAACGTGGAGAAAAAGGGGAGAAAAGTCCATCTTACTGAGGAAATTTGAGTGTGAGCAGAAGACAGGTCTGTGAGGGGAAGGCACTGCAGATTCCAGCAGACAGAGACCATACAAAGCCAACATCTTCTATGAATTTATATTCACCTCAGCATTTCCCCCTGCATGGAGCTGTCTGGAAGTGCCTACATTCCCCGTCTAAGCAGCAGTGACTGCGATACCCAGCACTGACACTGCACCCTTCCTTGCCCCGGGACAATGCCCACTGGCTCTCAGCCCTGGCACTTTTTTGGTGTGACAGCACAGGAAATCCAAACCCACAAACAAGCTAACACCAGGGATCGCATGGGCACCTGTGATAGATCAGGAGTCTGGAATAAATCTGGAGTCAGGTCTCTGTCCATGGGAGCAGCAGCACTGACTGCCTGATGCATAAGTCAGCTGAGAACCGAGGGATGTAGAAACAAGTTGCTTTTTTTTTGGGACACAATGTGCAATTCTGGGAGAAAAATTCCCGCACTGTTGGAGGAGATTTTCAAAGGAGGCTCTCAACAAACTCAGACACACAGCTGGGAGTGTTCTTGTGTGGGTTTAATAGCAGCTCCTCCACCCTCAAACAGATCAAGTCAGTCAATACGGCATAAGTCAAAATATTGTCCTGTTATAATGTTCCTGTAATGCAGCCAAAGAAGTAATAAATTTTGAACAGAGGGACATACAGTTTTCATTTTTTAAACGAAGTAATAACCTCAAAGAAAGGAAATCAGAACTTGAAATTGAAGTGGCTTTTAAATTTCATTTTACCCTTTCTTGATGCCATCTAGTATTCCTAGAGTCTGGCAGGGTCTATTTAGAAGTGCTAATGTTTTAATCAGCTTTTGACTCAATTATATGGAAATACTAGAAAGGAATTCCTCATTCCTATGAAATCTAGAAACTGGTTTTAGACAAAATTTGGATAAGCCTTTTAATGCGCTTATCCAAAATGTATTTCTGGCTATTTGAAACAAAACTGATTAATACAAAACAATACTTGGACCACAGAAGCCCTTCCTCTGTTGGAAAACAATGGTTGGACATATACTCTGATATTTAGATTTAGTGTTTGCTATACACAAATATTTAATGAAAATAGCCACACAAATTTCAAACTGCAATTTTATGGACAGTCTGCAGTTGTCAGAGATCTGCTCAGAGGTGATGCTTTGGGCACGATGGCACTGTCATGTAGGTGTAATACTGCAGGAGGTGTGAAGGGATCAGAAAGAAGACCCTGAAGCTGCCCTGGGATTGAGCAGACCTGTGGCCAGAGCTCTTTAGCCAGGCTGTCCACAGGACAGTGACTCTAGTGACAGTTCTGAGAGTTTCTACCAGAATAGGCAGACATAACAAAATCCTTAAAAAACACAGGTGTGATAGCACACAAAGGCTTGGGGTGGTTTTGTGTTTGATGCAGGGAGCAGAACAGTGCTTTGGGAGAAGCCACCTGGGTAGTGCTGACACTGCACTCACCCCTTGAGGAACCAACCAAGCCCATCCTAGCAGGAAGGGAGGCACACAGCAGCTTCCAGCTCCTGCAGACACCATTCAGCAGCTGATTTTATACTCTTCTTCCCCTTTCCCTAAGCAGCTCTTCAAAGGGAGGTCGTGAGAGCAGCTGAAGCTTGCTGTGAGAGACCAATCCCACCCACCCACTCACTACAAATCTGGCAATCACCGTGCAATTAGGCTGTTTGAAATAGAGTATTTGGGAGTTGTTTCCTACTTTCAAGAAACACCGGCGCTTGTGATCAACAAGCTGCCTGTAATGGAGAGCAACGCTTTCATTCAGCCTGAAAGTCTCTCCCTTGTGCGATACACTGCTTAAACACCAAGCTGCTTATAAACAGGTGCTGTGCAGTAATACATTATACACACACAGGTTGCCATTAACAGATAAGCGTTTGCCAACAGTTGCTACACACCACTACGTGGAGCCCTCCTTAAATTCTCTATCTACAGAACCACTGTAATGTTTTATACACAGCATGGTAACCTCTGCCACTGGGTGGGTGACTTTCCCCTCGCAACTGCTAAAAGGAAGAAGGAAGATACTCAGTGAAATCGGTCAGCACTTTGGCAGGGACGGGGTTGGTTCTGCAGCTGGGTAATTTATGTTTGTATTTTTGCAAAATATCTTTCTCAGTGCCAAGAGATGCCCACGCCAGAGGTTGTTCAGAAACTGTTAATGCTGGCTTTCTCTGTGCCCTCCTCTCTGTGCCCATGACTCCTAGAGATCCCCACCTTTGCAGCAGTTACCTTGCTAGGCTCTGGCAGCATAAGGAGTTCTGTCCCTCACAGCATTATTTATTCCTATTTGCATTCGTTACTTATTTTTTATTCAGTAACTCAACTGTGAGAGGCGTCATATTTCCATTAGATGCCACGTCCGCTTGCCTTTCAAATCTGTTTCAAGGGCAGTCACCAATTGACAAATCCCTTCTGAAAATGCTGGCTGAAGGTATTTATTAGAAAGCTAAACTGATTCCCTTTATTCAAAACACACTGTTCTGGGTCGAGGAAAAAACATTACAGGCAACTTCAAGCAGTTCAGCTTGCCATTCTAATGCAAACCAAGTTTACTGTTCTGCTAGATTTCGTGTATTCCTCCATCTTCAGGTATATCTGCTTGGCAGAATCTATTCCTTAAAATCTAATTTTCCTGTTACTGTATTTGTCTTTCAGTTCCAGGTAAATAAATAAATTCTGTCTGGACTAGAGATTCCTTAATGGAAGGAAAAGCAACCTCCATGGCTGCTGAACAAAAGGCAGCTGAGGGACTTTCTGTCTGTCTGATACAAATTTTCTTTCCAACTGAGATGTCCATGAAACCATAATTGCTGCTGAAGTGCAGTGCTGCAAGCCCGTGAAGCGTGTGCTACATGGAAGGGGCTTTCACAAAATGGTTGAGGTTTTAGTGGCTTTTTATGGAAAAGAACAGCTTCTCCTCCTGGCTTTGCCATGGTGATGCTGGCGGCAGGGAACGTGTTCTGTACCCAGACCACCTGTCTGCTGAGGCCCCGTTTGCTGGTCTCCAAACATACATTTAAAATGTTAATTGAACTTCAAGTAATAACCTCAATGAAAGGCTATAATTTAACAAACTCTGCAATAACAAATGTCTTCAGGGTACACTTTCTGCAATGCCATTTTCTCCGTAGGTAGTTTCCAATTTAGATGTACACCAAAAATGATACACTAGCTGTTCTGAAAGGTGGCTTTAAGTATGAATTAGTCACTTCCCTCTTTTCTTCTCACCAGCATACATAAATATATTGCTGTTACTCTGGCCTTCTGGAGAGCAAAATCCTCGTGCTTTAAAAAAAACACAAAATACCATGCAGGAATAACTGGACAAAACATGGTTATCTTGCCTGTGTCCTGGTATTGTGTGCTGGGGGGTTGGTTTACAAATACTCATGATTTACATGTAACTGTCTCCTGTTACAGAAGCATCCACTGGTCTGAAGGAGAGCTTTCCTTGTATTTCCACTGCATTCACCTCTCCTCAATTCTTACGAACCAATGGCCTTTCTACCCCTGAGAGAAAGGACTCCATCCTTTTCCTGCTCTGATCCAAGTCTGAACCAAGACTCCGTATTTCACCAGTGTGGCTGTGGCTTCCCAAGGGCAGCAGGACCATTCCATGCAGGAGTCTGGTTTGGGTGGCCCAGCTGAAAACCCTGGTGTGCACATTAACAGCATTTTATACAGTTTAGGCACAGCACACCTGAGAACTGGTGGAAGGTTGGGAGAGGTTGCAGGGATCTGACAAACCCCTCTTCTTCACAGCTATCCCATCATCACTTCACAGTTAAATACCTAATGGTCTGACCTGAGTACAAATTTCTAGATAAGTGGCTTTGTGTAAAAACGATCCTTTTCTAATACTGCAACTACTGGTACAAAAGCTGAGTTACTGTGCTCTGTGAAGAATTACAAGGTCACTGCTGAACGTTAAATCAAGGGGCTGCCCACCTGTCAGGCCTCCTTCTGTAGCTGCAATAAATGGCTGTCCACAAATTCACCCCATCCCTTGACAGCATCCCCAAACACAGACTCTTAATACCCAAGGGAGAATACAAAGCTTATCACTTATACAAAATTCCATGCAAATAGCAACTCAAGCTTCTAGTGAAAAACAGTGTAAGAATATATTACATATGTTGAAAAGAATGTACATATATCCACATGGCTGATTTTCTCCTATAACAAAAAAATGTGAAGAGATTCTGGCCTTAAACTGGTTTGACATAAAGACATTTCTACCAAACTATGTTTCTACCAAATTTTTCCAATTTCTGTAATATTTTAAAGAAGTATCATTTAAAAAACTCTATTACCCATTTTGCTAGCATGTGGAAAATTGGCAGTAGAACATGACCCAGCAAACGCTCAGTTATCAGGCCTGGTAGGGCAGGTTGAGCTGAAAAAGCAGCTCACAGAGACAGCGCGACAGAGAAAATGAAGAAAGGGGAGGAAAAAAAAAAATTACAGAACCAGCACTGACTCCCACCAACGAAATACAGGGATCGATATGCCAAACTGAGCTGTAATGCTTCCAAGATGCATGCACCCAGGTAAGGTCACTGACAGCCCGGATTGCCAGGAGCACTGAGGACTGACTTCATAAGCAGCTGCACAGCTGGGAAGTCCATTTATTGTTCCTTTAATTAAAATGCAAAGCACTGGCTAAATGGTAAACATTTAATTAGATTTGTCTCTATGTTTCAATACTAATAAAACACATGAAAAATGCATTAAGAGCCAGCTAATTGCAGACTCTCCAAAAGTAGCTGTAAATGAACAATTATAATACAATTGGGGTGTTGTTCTCCAGGGATCCCCAGGACTGACACTTCTTAATATTCCAGACAAAGGTTTAGAAATTATTAAAATATCCCAGGCAATAAAGTGTACAGATGACAGGAAGAGTGAAATCCCAGCAAATTACAGTGAGGAGCAGCCAGTATCAGAGAGCGAGCCAGGCTGGCGGGTAAGCTGGAGTCACTCACACCAAATGACTTTTATAGAGCCAAATGTAAGATTGCATATTTCAGAATAGAACACACAGGCTCTATCTGATGGGGCAGAAAAGGGAGTCTCTAAAACACACACATATCAAAACTACCTGAACACCAGACCCCTCATGTGAAGCTGAAACACAAAGCATATAATTTTTACTTATTGGTTACATCAGTAATAAAATGCCAAGCATGCTTTGGCTTCTGCAAACTGAAAAATACACAGTTCACATTGATGAGGAACTAAAATTACTCTGGGGCTGGAAAGAAATTCCTCCTTGCAAGAGACAGGAGAGCCTCTATCTGTCCTGCTTTTGGAAGAAGAGCAGGAGGTGAGCTGATGACACAGTACACAGGGAGAAAAAGCTGCCTACGAGAGCTCTTTGAGCCAGCCAGAGAAAGCAGAAAATGTAACATCTATGATTTAAAATTGTGCTCAGATTAGAGATAGAGGCAGCTGGTATTATTCCTTTTAATACTGGGAAGTAGCCAACATCTGGAGGGACAGCTGCACTTCTGCAAAAACCCAGAGCACTGCCAGGAGAGTGCACAGAGCACCAGAGCCCTGAGCCCAGCCATCCCACGGCCGCTGGCACCTCAAAGCCAGCTGGAAGATCAGCTGTGGCCAGGGAAGTTACTGAGCTCCACGACAGGCAAGCTGATGACATTTCAGGCCTCTGCATAGAGGAAACAGAGCAAATGATGTTTCAAGGCTCCTTTTGCCCTTGAAAAATCTATGAATCAATAAGCAAAAAAGAGCGAAGTTTTGAAGAGCGGAGTTTTCAAGCAGGGAATACACCTCTGGATTTATTGAGTCACAGGTACACCACGGGATTTACTGAGTCACAGGCACACCCCTGAAGACCAAGACTTTTCTCCCTGTAACTCTGCAGCAGTGCTTCTGCACAGCTCAGAACTGGGGTGTTCTCACAGCACAGGCTGCAATTAGATACAAAGCAATGACAGAGGAGTACCACGCTGCGAAGAGCAAGGAACTGAAGTTATTCTGCCTGAAAAAGTACCCGGCCAAAAATTCCAGCTTTATTCACAGCTGACAGGCACTCAGTCAAAAAGCCAGATCGACAAAGGGATTCTTTTCTAAAGATCTCACTGCACTTCAGAGTCTGAGCAGAAAATTCAGTTCAGGAAAATATTTTAAAATGGACTTAATTTTCACAGGGCTTATTTTGCACAACTCTGGGCACGTGCCAACATGCAGTTCTGCATTTTTTTTAAATAACTCCTTGAAAAGCAACTTTTTTTTTTATACTTGGAAATGTAAAGTGCTTTTTAAATCTCTATTACCCAAACAGTTACCAGCCCTATCATGAACATGCATCCATAGTTTCAGTATTTTTAAGAACATTATTGACTGATCTGAACATATGCTATTGGCTGTGGAAGTGACCTCAATGCAACAATTCAAACTCTACAACACTTTTGTGAAACAAAAGCTCCAAGTAAAGTTCCTCTGAAAATTCTGATTTAATACTATGGTCTTTGTCAAATCCTGCAAAAGGCCTCACCTGACAAAATGGGAAGTTTGTCCGGTTCCTGCTAACAACAAAACCAAGGAGAACATTGAAGACACAGATCAAAGAAGCCAAAATTTCACTGGACTCTCCCAAAAGCTGCTCAGAGAGCTCTCCTAATCTTGAGGCACTTTAGGCAAGAAGCCTAATTCTTTTTTGCTGCTTTATTTCTTGCACCATTGCTGGGAGTCACACCCTGGATTTCTACCTCTGAAGGGCAGAGTGCCAGCTCTTCAGTTAAGGGACTGAATCCAAAAAGTGGATGCACTAACAGGGGAATAGGCTCTTGCAAAGCAAGACTTTCAGCATGCTTGGCCAATACTTGAATTCATGGCTGATTTTTGGAAGGAGAGAAAACAGATTTTCAGCATTGCAGAAACAATTTCAGTAACGTAAACCTAAAGAGAAAATTTTGTTCCTTGGAGAGTTAAGTGCTTTTGAGATTCCCACTGCGAGGTGCTCAGCTTAAAACCCCAGGCTGGCAGTGCTGAATTCAGGTAAACAGAAGAGAAGGCTGCTTTCAAGTTACAACTAATTCCAAAAGCTTCAGCTACAAGATACCAGTATGGGAAGGCTGTGCAAGCAGTAAATATTGCAGTGTGTGAGTCAGAATGCCAGGCACAGAGGCTGTGTCCTGGAAGAGCTGAAGCACACGTGGTCCCTGGTGCCAGGTTTGTTTATGTGAGCGCTGTGCCTGCAGCCACCGCCCCTGTGCACCTGAACGGTGACACCGTGTCATTCAGAGGCCTCCAACACGAGCTCTTCTGCATGCATTTCATCAGAACTTGAAGCAAAAAGGAGAAGCAGCACTCAGGATTCGCACATCTGCAGTATTTCTGTCAGTGTTTAAGACACCATGGCCTTTTCAACGGGCTCCTCAGCACTGATGTGACAACGAAAGCCTGCGAAGAGGGGAACCAGAGGAGCTTTATTCCCAGAGTTCACTGGCTGTATTATCTTCTGTCTAGCACTGACAAGAATGAAGGAGATTGCCAGAATTGGCAGATCCAAGGTATGAAATGGACACAGAGGCAGGGGACTGATTTTACTTCAGAGCATCTTCATTTCACTCCATCCTTTTGTCTTCCTCCTCTGCTGATTGCACTGGAGCAGCAGGGAGAGTTCAAGTGAAATTATCCCTGAAGTCAGAGCATTATCAGCTGTTTGGGCTGGCTGGGGAAGGAAGCAGCACGGGCTCCTGCAGTGTCAGCTCCCTGGCAGGGCTGTGCCCAGGTGCTCCGGGTGTGACACTGCATTCATATCAGCCTGCTGGAGTCACTCTGGCCACGGCCAAAGCCCAGCAAGCAGGGGTTCTTCTCTGAAGGTGGGCCCTTGCCCTTTCAGACATGTAGGCACCTCAGGGGAGGTTTTATGTCCCCTACAGATGGTTGCAAACAACGCCAGCAGTGCCAAAGCACCAAACTGTGCTTGAGGCTGTTCCTGCTGGAACGATGACATACCAGATTCTGACACTCACGGCAGTTCACAGCCTCTGTCCCTGGGAATATCCTCTGCCAGGGACCGCTACTGAGGTGCTCTCAGTGGAACAGCCCTCACAACTCCTGGGGCACAAGCGACCTGCCAGTCCTGTCAGCCACGGCTAAACACAGCACACGATGCTGCTAGCCAGGTCTGACGGGACCACACGCTTCCACAGACTGCCCTACATTACTGCTGCCATGGACTTTGCTGAGCTTCACACAGCAAGTTTGATTGGTTCACATTCCGTCCTGCAAGGGTTTATAGATAAGCAGTAAAACCCAGTAATTCTTTCCAAAATATTCTGACATTAGGATGTTCTCGGTAATGCCAAGCAACATGTACTTCTGTAGTTCCAATGGATTTAACCAAGATTTCCATTGGCTAGGAAACACCTGAGACTTAAACAGTAAATACATACACATGCTGGATTGAGAAAAGCTTGAGTCGCAGTCTGTGCAGAAAAGAACTCTGTAATGCACTGAGCATCACTTACAGCAGCAGAAAAAAGCAAGGCTAGGCACAGCAAGCACCCACACTCCCTAGCAGGTTGTGAAAAGTGACACGTGAGCCAAAGCTGAGAAGAATATACCTTATTTAATGACATTCTACACCAGCTTCCAAGGCTATAATTCAATGGTCATTTCTCCAAGTCCCATGTGTGTGCACAGTGCATGCATGCACCCCTGCACAGACCGGTATTTAATTATAGGCTATTTTAAATGGTGATTTCTGTACCTGAGTTCTTTGTTACCCAAAGCATTAGGACCTTTTTAAGCTTTTGCTGGCTTTTTGTACAATGGGGTTTATATTTTCACCTATGTAAGCTGTGAAGGCAGAAATGGTTTGGATTAGCTAATTTAATTATATTTCACAGGACTTGTGAATTGGATTGAGACGGGATTGAGTTTCTTGGAGGAGACTCACGTTTATTAAATTAAATACGGTCCAGTTGTGCACTGCTTCATCCCAGGTAAGGCAAAACAAAGTAAAATTTGGGTGGCTATCTTAATGAAGCTGCCTTGGTATGTAGTTCTCAATCATCACTGAAATAATGCTGGTTATCTTATTTATCAAGCATAAATGGCAAAGTACAAATTGTTCCTTCCCTATGTTTCAAAACAACTCAAAAGGAATCAAAAAACATTTGAAGAAAATTGGAATTTGCTACATACATTCTTTCATCTAGCTGTGGGAGCTAATATTTGCCTTCTTTGCGTTCAGAGTGTGATTCCAAAAGTACTCAGAATGGATCTTGTTCCAGTTCTTCTGGAGCCACCAGCAGAACTTTTGTTAGTACAAAAAGATAGTCTTGATGTTGGTTGCTTTTCTAAAAGAGCGGAAGCATTTGTCTTGAAGAACTGGGAAATGTTAAAAGAAAACCCAATAACAGGACAAGAGTAAGAACCAAGTCTTTTTCTTGAAGCAATGACTCATAAAAGGGTACAAGCATTCCCTCACCTTCAAAGGTTTCATCAGTTCTGCCTAGAACTGATCATCAGCAGTGATGAGGGTTTTTAAAATGCAAATAAGAGAGCTGGCTGCATTACAACTATGTCAGGTTTCCAGCCAGAAGGCAGAAGTGATGAGCCTCAGCTCCAGAGCTGGGACGTTGAGGAGCAGCGTGGCTTGGCAGGCTCCTGGAGGAAGCCTTATCTCAAGTACCTGTGCTCTGGTATTAAGGGGAGCAGATGAGATTACAAAAGCAAGTCAGCCTTCTATAAAATCTATTACACCGCAAAGCACCCGCTTAAAAACGAGTCGCTGCTTAGAAATTACGGGGACTCATCAAATGGTCCCTACCCAGAGTCTCAACTATTTGTTTTTTTCTTGAGTTCCCAATATACAACGGAAGAAATTAATTGTTTCTTGGCTGTAGTGAAAGCTAGAGAGGCAATCAGTCATTTATACATCCTCAAGGGACACCTTCAGATATGGAAAGCAATCCAGAATGTCCCTATATCCGGAATGCTCAGAACAATTCGTCTATTGTGGTGCCACCTCTGACACCTGATATAAACTTCTCCCCAGCCTGTCTCTGAATTTCAATGTTGGTGCATCCTGAGGGTGCTGTTTAATAGCACAGCATTCATTCTGAATGCACTTTACTCCATTATGGAATATTTTGCTTAAACACTCCATACCCCTGTCACCACCATTCACTGCAATTCATTATTGCGGCAAGAATCATAAGTCATCAAACTACTACTGAAGGTAAATAACTCTAGAGAAAGGAAATAGAGAAACTCGAAGCACCCAGATATTTTAAGTTTGGAATGGAAAGCATTAAAATAAACAGAATGTAATAAAAACAGAGAATTATTGGTTATGTTGTTAAGAACACCCCATCCTCTGCAAATTCTCTCTTCAGGGATATACACACAACACAACAGAATATCTATTTCTTTGAGGTTCACTTCTCATCTAAAGTCAGAATATCTGTGAGCTTGTACCATAATGACACCAGCAACTAATTATGATGCCACAGACAGACCATTATGACTCAAGGACCAGCCTGAGCAGCCAGAACAAATGCAAAGAAAACAAGAATGTCTGTGCTTCCAAAGCACCACGGTGGCTTTAGCAATAAAGAGAAAAAAGAATATGCAGAAGAGAGAAAGCAGATGAGAGAAAATTCAGAAAATCTATGATGTTCACAAACACTCTCCACAGACACTGTGTTCTTAAGATGAGCCTAAGTGGTCCTTCAAGCAGTAAACAAACTTAGAAAAACGCAGGGAACAATGAAAAGAAAATTTACCAATGCAATTCGCCGTAGCAGAGGATCAGTGAAAACTTGTGGCCATATTTATCCCGTTTCATGCTGAGGGGATGACAGGGCTGGGAATAAAAGCAGTACTTACATCCTGAGCTGCCGTTCGTTGGAACCAGGGTGAAGTTGGAGGCCCAGGGGTTGCGCACGATGTCTTGCCAATGGATGGTGTCTGCAAAGCAGAGAAATTTGTTCTGGCCAACATACACCCCTCCATTCAGTATCTCTGCGCAGAAGAACAAGAGAACAACATACTTGTAAGACTTCAGACAGCTGATTAAATCTTTTGCTAAATGAGTGCTGGAAGAGGGCATGAAATGTAAATGAAAAAAAATTCTCACTGTAATCTCACTTAATAATCTGAAAACTGGAGGACAAGCAGCTCACAATATTTGTAAACAGGAACGCTTTATTCACATGCAAAAGAAACCTGATGAAGACTGACACACAGTTGTTTACCTTTCATTTCAGCGTGATCATGTATGGAACATTTTCTATTTTGTGGGTAAAACAACCTTCAACACTTAAATTACTAAAACCTCCAGCAATCAATCACACTATACTGCATTTCATTAACTTGCAGAAACCTTTAAAACTTATAGTAAAGAACCATGTTGTACTGAGCCCACAGGACACGAGAAGCAGCCAGTCAGCATGAGGTCTGGAGATGTGCTGCTGTAATACCATCATCCAAAATACCCAAACACTCCGTAACAACGATCCATGGATCAAATACCATGATCCAAAAATCCTATGGACATGACTTGCTGGAAGCTTTGTGTTAAAGGGAGATTGTTTCTAAACAAGTGAAAGTTTTGGGGTTCCTCCTAAGTTGTGGGGCTTCTGTGTGTTTTGTTGGGGTTTTTGGGGTTTTCTTTTTATTTTCGTATTTATAGCAGTTTGTTAAGAAAAAAACTGCTTTGTTGCCCTGTGTCTAAAGACTTGATTTGTCAAATCTCCACATGAAAACGATCTTACAGTTGTTGATGGTAGCACCAGGGTTTCCTCTGGAGCAAAAACTTAATTTTTTACCCGTTAAACCCTTGCTCAAATTCACAGTCCCTCTAGTCAACCTGTCTCTTTTATTTCCAAAGCAGGAGACAATCCATGTGACTTTCATTAAAGCTAACAGGAGCTATGAGTCTAAAACCTTCAGTGTCAGAGAGTCAGACCTCAGCAGAGAAATGCCGAACGCTAGTTACTAATGGCACCTTGGAATGACATTAAGTGGTGCTATACAGCCAGGAGTGCCACACTTCTCACAGAGACATGAAGAGTAATTCCTGACTATGGTAGCAATGATTTAGGCTGTCTGATAGTCCTCATCTGCCAGGAGAACCTTTAAAAGCTGTAGTGGGAATGCAAACATTTACACACTCCAAGGAAGGAATTACTGCATTTTATTTCCTTTTTAAAATTCAGGGTTTACAGGCCACAGCACGTAAACGAGGCAGCCCCTAATCAAGGGATACATTAAATAAAGGATCATCTGTAAATACATCTTTCCACCATATTAATCAGTATTACTGTTTCTTAGAAACCTCTGGTTTAAAAGCTTGGCTTTTCATTGAAAAGGGGCTTAGAAATGAAAACAATGATAATAATCTTATACAGAAAAAGAGGCCAGATTAGAGATAGAGTAATGATCTGTCTGTATGATATTCTTATGATCCCAGAAGAAAACCATACAGCATCTGTTAACAATTTTGCTCTGGGGAGAAAGGGGGACTTAGAAGAACACTTGAAATCATGCTTAGTGATGATTTCTCCAGCTACACTGGATTCCCTAATCCGTTATGGCCCAGATTTTGATTAAAAATAACATAAAACCCCTGAAAACCAGTACAATTTGCATTTATAGCTTCTTAAACACACACACAATTCTACCTAGCTCCTCTATCAGTTGGTACACCTGAACTGGCATAATTTCTGGGTTTCAGAGCATCCCCTTATGACAACGCCTATCCAAGCTTCTTCCCTCCTAGGAATTTTGATGCATTCTTGCATAGCAGGCAGGACCTCAATGTAAAAGTAATTTTAATAGTTTCAATTTGTGGAGAAAGACTTTTTTTCAGCATCAAAGTAACCAGGAAGTGTACTGTACTCTATAGGTTAAGGCAGTCGACAGATTTCACTGTGATTTACTAAAAGCAACCACAAAAAATGCTCTGACTTGCCTCATCACTGAATAACAAGTGCTGCTTCTGCTCCTTTTTCCCAAAAATAGGATGTAGTACCTTCATTTGCCCTGCACTGCACCATTTTTCACTGGTGACAGAATTAAAGTTTGCAGGGTATTGATGCGCTGAGGTGCAAATAAACCTCAGTAATATCAAAGGTGGGCTCTTGTGGATATTGAGTAACACGGAGTTCAAAGTTCAGTACAATCTTGAGAGTAGTTGTGCTCGACTCTTCTGCTCTCTGGGACCCAGACTCATTTCCACTCCACCTTCCCAGTCCAACCTGCTATCCTGTTTTTCTTTATGCCAAGTCCTCGGCATGCGTAAATCAGCACAGACACATTGGCTTCACTGATTTAAACTCAAAATGCATTTTGCACTTCTCTGCCCTCTCTTAGCAAGAACAATGCCTGGGAAGAGCTAATAAACCCTGTTACATGTTAAGCAAATGAAGCACAACTGTAATCAATATACAATAGAGCTGCTGTATAATGAACTCATCATCATAAAGTCATCATCTCATTTTAATTTACAGCCCTGAAAGTGAGAGATAAAGTTCAACAATGAACAGGAGGAGAAAGGCAGGTGCAGGCGAACTAGTAATGGAAGCCAGGCAAAAAGAGCTTTCTTCTCCTGAGTGCAACACCTGAGGTGCCTCATTGCTGAACTCTTTCCAAGCTGGAGCAGGAGAGAGAATGCCAAGTCCCTGAGTGGATTTTGTGAACAAAGAAGCCAGTTCCTGCCAAAGAAGCCCAAAACCAGACTGCTCAGAGTGAAACATATTTTAAATACCATTTGGAGGCGAGTATTTTTGTCTCCTAAAACAATTTTTGTGACATTGGAAAACCGTTAGTTAGAGTATGACGCTGCTGGCAGCAAGTGCTACCCTTGGGATTCCACCCTGCTCAGGGACATCAAGGTACAAGAGGGGATTTCAAAGCACAAGACACACAAGCTTTCACTGGGAGAAGAGCTCCTAGAGGTGCCAGACAACTTTGGACACCTTCCTGGAAGGTGTCACACTTCAGAGTACCACGATCTCCCATTTTGGCACCAGGGCTGCAGCCCAGACCTGGAGCAAAGGAGTAGCTCCAAGGGTTTTTGCCACTTGTTTCTGAAGTGAATTACGATCTTATCATCTTCCTTATTAGAGCTACTCTACTGGCTTAAAAGCGATATAATTCTGCAACCAAAGTTATAAGAATATAAATCAGCACGTGCCCTTACCACTGACTTCTGCCATTATTTTGCTTATTACTGCCAAATGATTGTGAAACTTACATTTGCATATTCTTAAAATTTTCTTAAATGGTTATTTACTCAGGAAGCTAAATCAAAAATGTGTTTTCTGTTGTAGCTGCTATTTTCCCGTTTTCATTAGCCTAGTGAATCATTCCCACAGACTTTGGTAACCTAGCAAACAATACTAGCAGGAGAAATGGAAAAGTACAGGTCTCCGGCAACCAAGAATCACAAGCAGCGCAAACTGAAGTGCCAGGAACACAGACAGCTACATCACACACAGTTCATAATTAGTCTGCCAAGCTCAAAAAGGGACTCAGAAAGAGTTTGACTGGAGTCACTGAAAACACATTATCAGCCACCAGAAGCTTAAGATCACTGCAAATAAGGCAAAGGGGCACTGGCTCTGCAAGGGTGATGTCTGCTTAGACCAGAGAGGGAAACCACTTTTCTTCTGTTTGTTAAAGGGCATTTTATTGAACTGACTTTTTCTTGTGTACAGTGTAATCCCTCACGGTCTGTTATCCAATTTCTAATGTGGATTAAATTGGCAAAACATGTTCTCATTCGGTAATGTATCCTGGAGTGAAAGTTACTCATGTATGTTTATATGCAGTGGGGGCTGTAAACATCTATTTAGCTGTAGAATTTGTTTCTAAAATTGTTATAAAATTGGTTATAAAACGGCTACTGCTATTCAAGGTTGCAAATTAAAAGCTCTTCTCTGGTGCTATGAAGCCAGCTGGCACAATGAACTGGAAGATGGCATAGTGAGAGGGAAAAGAAGTGGGCAGGGAAAGGGGAGGGAGTTAATTAGGAAAAAATGTGGGGCATGTCCACTGTAACCACTCCAAAAGCAAACCAGAAGATATCTTACCCCTTTCAAGCTGTCTTTTACACCACACCACATACAGGTATATCCTGCATGTAGGTATTGTACAACACATGTTGACAACACCTGAATTTCCAAGGTCAGCCTCACTAGGGCTGAAGCACCTTTGTACACTGCCAGTGCTGCATCTTCACCAGCAGCACCCGGGTGATGGGGATCTCTCGTCTTATTTCACCCAAGATGCTGAATACATTATCTGAAAACAGCTTTGGCCTGGAAATTTCATGCCAAAGCAAGTCTTTTGATCCCTCAGCATAGTTCATTGCTGATGGCCCACTGGGAAAGCACTTCAGGTCCATCATTAATAAGCTCTGTCTTAAAGGGTAATGAGAACTGGGTGCTTTAGGAGACAATAGCTCATCCATCATCAATCAAGATCTGAAGTTTTTATACAGATGATTTAAGAAGAGTTGGACTGTGTAAAATTGAAATGTCACATTTGTATTGGGAGATGGAGGAAATTTGGTAATGAAAATGAGAGTTTTAACCTTCTCCATTTCAGCTCAATGACCATACTCAAATGCTCATGGATGTGGAATCTTGTCCCAGCTAGAAGCCCCAGACAGCCTTCGATCTCAATTATACAATTTCAAGTACAGTTTATTTGGGTCATTAGCTAGAAGTCAGTTTCAAGGCTTGATGGTAACAGCAAGATATTCTTTATTTCTATCAAAAGCAATCAGTGTTGTGTGCAGCCTGTGGGTTTGCACTTCCAGCTGCTCAATAACTAAGAACACTGAGTTGTAGAACTGTAAATCTTCTAATCCTAGCCACCTATTTTGCTGCTTAAATAGAAATGGATCATTTGATTACCTTTCACTGAGTCAGATGGGGTACCCTTCTTGCCACATAGGTGTGTGAAGACAGGCTCACAGGGTTCTAGAAACCATTTAGCTACTTCATTAGAGGACAACAGGCTCTGGGCCACTGCTTTTTAGCCATCTCCCCAAAGGGAATATCTCTTTCATGAACAGGTTCAGCCAGAGAAGACATTTATACTCAGATTATTCCTCTGTCTGTGCATGCCTTGAATTCTTCCTTCTCACAGCCTTATTAAAATAAGACAGCAAATTATTTACCTTATTAACTCTGTAAAAGGAAAAACCACTGCAAATCATCCAGCCCTTTGGGGTGAAGGCCCCAGAGTTACAAGGCATGTTCCACGATCACCTTTTTCTCTAGGAAGAGCCTGTAGGTGTGTGCAAGTCTGTGCCAGGCTACTGGACCCCGTTTCACCCAGCACCGTGAGGCCACTGGGCACAAGATGCAGCCACGTGGCTCCAAAGGGCTCCATGAATGGATAAAGTGATCCAAAATACTACAGGAGAGAGTAGCAACAGCTGAATCCAATGAGTAACACAAAACCCATCCAAAAGGGAAGGAAACACTTGGGTGTAAACTCAGTTTAAGATGTGCTTCTGCTCATCAGAAACAGTCCTGCACTGAAGTGTAATTGGTTTTTTCCTCAATACACTTGGCTTGTGCTAAAGGAAATGGTCTCTGCCCCTAATCCTGCTAGATTCACTGATCTTAGTGGTTTCCCCAGTTAAGCCACCTTTCAATGAACCCAGCAGCTTCTGCCTACTTGGATCTCGATTACCCGAAATGTCCACGCCCAGGTTTACATTTAAGTCACCCCCATCCCCTCCACTCTGGAGGAGGCTTTCTGCTCTGTAATAATTACTTTGCTTTGATGAGGAAGATTCAAATCAAGGTTACTTTTGTTAACCACACCCCTGCCATCAGCATTACATGTCCTTGATGTTAAATAACAACCAGGCAGACATAACAGTGTCTGAGCAGCCCCAGCTCTGCCATTTCCTTTGCAGACTGCAGGAGCAGACTTTGCAGGAACTGCAGGAGCAGCACTACCTGTTTACAGCTTTACCCACCTCATTCTTTTCCCATCATGAGTTTTTGAAAAGCTATTTGACCCTGTTGACTTTGCAGGTGAGGAGCTTTCCTGTAATATATTGGCTCTGTTACAAGGATATTAATTTTCATGACGAGATGCTAATTGCCTCACTTTGTCCAGTCAAATTCTGAACCTGGTGCTAGGAGCCAAGTGCCTGAGTTACTGTTTACTCAGTATAATTCATGGGGTTGACAGGTAGATTAACAGATATAAACCTTACAACTGGAACAATCCAAAGGGCTTCTTGTGGGTTTCTCTAAGTCAGGGAAAGAGGCAGGACAAGCCTGAAGAAGCGATGACTGGGGAGGGGGGACCCCTAATTGCAGCCTGTCTCTGCCTAAAGGAAGTCTATAGGGGAACACAAACTTTTCTCAGAAGTGCCCAAGGACAAGAGGCAACAGGCACCACCTGCAACATGGGAAACACTGATTAGAATTCAGAAGAGTATTCTTCCCAACAGGAGTGTGGTTAGGCACAGGAGCAGACTGACCAGAGCATTGGTGCTATCTCTGTCTCTGGAGATTCTAATAAACAATGAACAACCTGATCCTTGTCTGAAGTTACCTTGCTCTTAGCAGAAGATTGGACCAGATAACCTCCAGACATTCCTTCCAACCCAAATTATTTTGTCCTTCTACAATTCTTAATCACCTAATACCACAGTACTCACAACACTCCATAAGCAATCCATTCTCTCCAATTTTATGAAAGCATCCTTAATTTTAAACTTTTATTTACTGGTAAGCATTTGGTGATGCAAAACACCCACTTGGAAGATGACATATATTTAAAAGCATGTGCATGCACAAAAAAATGCTCCAGAATTTGAAATAAAGAACCTATGTCACTGTTCCCCATTTCATGCAAAGGGGACATCTGGGCTAAGAACCATTACAGCTTTCAGTACCAAAAAACTGCTGCCCTTCAATCTTCTGATTTTTGGTAGCAAAAAGAAAATTGTATTCATTTAAGTCACTGCAGTGAATCCATGATGAGTTTCAAATTACTGTCTAGGGAGAGAGTGACACATCGCTGGCTCACCCCAGAAGACACTCCTGAGCTCAGGAAGAGCAGCAGTGTGCCCACAGCCAGGAATGAGCACTCATTTCATTCACAGCAGCCATGGCTTGATCCTCAGGTATCCCAGCCCTCCCTGATGGGGATACCTGTGTCCCAGTTACAGGAGCACACTCATGACGAGCTGAGCTGGCTCTGCAGGGTGCTGGTGTGTGCCTCTTCAGAGGCCTCTGGTGACACAGCACTCCTGGGCAGTGCTTACCTCCCAGCTCTTCCTAAAAACACATCACTGGGTATGGATTTCAGCAAGGACACCCAGCTGTGGGCATTCCAGTATTCAAAAATCATTAAAACCTTCTGAATCCAAACCAAATCATCTCTCCTCTGCCCTGTTCATGGAAGGAGCAGAAGGGGTGATGATGTGCTGTACACTGGGTGCACCAACAGGGCAAAGTCTCCTTGGTGTCCCAGCTTTTGCCTGGAGAAACCCCAGTACTGGAATTTATTTCTGCAGTCTGGTTATCTTTGACAGTGAGCATCCTGTAGGACATAATCTGGTGTAATGACCCAAAGCAGCTGCATCAGCACTTGCCTTGCCTGTGTCTTTTACAACACAGCCCTTGTTTTCTGCATCAGGCACCCTCCAAATCTGTTCAGTGAAGGCTGACCAGACCTCGGTGTCACTTTGTGTGCCCTCCTGAAATGTTACCTACGCCCTATAGCGTGTCACAGTGATCAGCTGGCACACAACCAAGCCACCCTTCCTGACTCACCATGGTGGTTTCACATCCATTTTTCTTCATAACTTCTCCAGAGCTTTTGCTGTGATTGAAGTGCTTCTCCAGCTGAATGGCTCTGGCTCCTGAAGGGCAGTGTGTTTACTTGCCAGCCCTACAACAACATGAGTGGCTGCCAGCAGAGCTTCCTAGGGCCTCCAGGGCATTTCTGCCAGCTGCAGATTCCTCCACAGATTCTTCAGTGAGCTGCCAGTCAAGGTGTCTAGATGCAGATGGATCCTTCAACCATCCTCCTTCACCTCAGAGCAGCTGTTCTGCCACTCAGAGTTCTGGTGTAAGACACAAGCACCTAAACCTCACTGTCCTACTGCTCCAACAGGAACTAACCCCACCTCTTTCCTTCCCTACTGTCAAGGGCAAGCAGTCAACATTGAAGGGAATCTGAAGAAATATGGGAAGGCAGTGGAGGGAGAGTCCTACTCCAGGACAGACAAAGTGGAAAGTGATGCTGGGGGTCACCTAATAGGTATGAGGTCCATTGAGCCAAACAGAACTCTTGCAGAAAAACCATCTCTCCACTGAAGATTATTGTACATTTCACATCATCTTTCTGGGCCAAATTTGAGAAATGGCACTGAGAGAACTTATTTTTCTTTTTTCCCCCTGAAGTTTTCACAAAGTGCTCTCCTCACAGGACACTCATCTCATTTCTTCACCCAGGATGAGGCTGCCTACTTTGATTCACTTTTGTGTCGCCAAGACAGACCCAAGCATTTTGAAAGCCTCTCCTTGTTAGGACATTTGCTATATAATATTTTGATCAAACGATCATGCAATGTTTCATGTACGCAGGTGGCAGCTCTCAGTTAATCCCTTCCACCATCTGATACACAACTGTGACACTGCCATGTTGCTGTTCTCCTGCATCAGCTCTTTCTGTGTGAGTAAATGCTGCATGGCAGTTTGTCTGGCATTGCTGCTGCAGCCAGGCCTGCTTTCCACAGGGAAGTCAAGCAGCAATAGGAACAGAAACCTCAGCAGGGCCAGGGGCATCTGAATGCAGCAGGGCTTCCCTGCAGCACCCCCAGGAGCTTCAGCTCTGGTATTATCTGGTGGTGTATTTTCCAACTCTTTTCATACAGTCCCTGACAAACCAAGCAGGCTGCTTTCTATCCCAAGCACATCTGGCACTCAGGCCTTAAACTTGGCAAACAGACTGATGGCCTTCTGTCTTGGAGTGCAAGTGCCTCAAGTACATCCTGATTGGCATCAACAAGCAGAAATTCCTTCTCTCTTTGAAAAAAATCGTCAAGATCTGGATGTAGTGGTAATTTCCTCCATTTTCTGAAAGGCTGTAAAAAATTACTGGCTCCATAGAGCCCTTCTCTTTCAAAACTGTCATAATGTGGCTTGGAATAATCCTGGAAGGGTGCCCAGACCCACGTCCAGCTGCATCCTGAGTTTCAGTACAAGTATTTGCATACGGGCTGGTAATTGGCATGCAGCTGGTTTTATGCCAGCTCCAGCAATTGCATAACCCAACTAATCTTTTCTCTGGACTCGAAAGAAGAGTCTGTGTCTGCTGAGCTTAAAATTTCTGTATGGGATCTGTTCAAGTATGCTCTCACATTTCTATGCCACGCTGTTAACCTCTCCTGAGATACAGTGCCGACTCTTCAAAGAGGAATTTTAATTGAAATTTGTCTGAGGTAGGAAGTGCCTCTGCCTTTCCCTGGCTCTCCTGTGCTGGAACTGTGCAAATGACATGAAAATCCTTCCCCTGCACAGAGGACTATGGAGTGACTCTTCCTTGGCTCCTACAAGCTGAAAGACCTTGGATTTCATGTGCCCTCTCAGTGCTGTGGCTGGGGACAGCCAGATAACTAAAAGAAGGCCTGTAAACTGAGGAACATGCATGTTAATCACGGTAATCACTAAGGCCTTCTTTGCAAGTTCATGAATTTTGATAAAAGTCTGAAACTCCACTATCCCAAATCTGATTTCTCCCCTTCAACCACTATAACTGCTAAGAGGTCATTGTCAGTCCTGCTTCTTGCTTTAGAATGCACATTTCAGTCAGGTTTCAGATCTGATGGGGTGTCAGGGAGCCTGCCCACACTGCTGAGCCACAGACCCTGCGGTAACACAGGTAATGTGCTCCTGCTAACAGCTCTCCATCCCCAAAACTCACATGCCTTCTGTGATGGTCATGTGTGACCACACCTTTTTGACCTCATTATGGCTGTTTCCTGTGCATCTGCCTGAAGGTAATAGTGAAACAGTGGAAACCACTAAAATGGGGCTGCTATGTAAGAAAAAATCCAGAATTCAGGCCAATTTTCTTTAAACTATTAACTTCAAACCAGATACTCAGGTGAGGCAAATAAGCACATGTGAATTCATGCCAAAATAACCATTTTGGATACAGGGAGCTAAAGCAATGGGTGACATGGTCGTAAGCAGAAGAGATAGTTCAGGGTGAGTTCATTTACTGTTTTAAGACCACCATCATTCTCCTCAAGTGTTCCCCAGCTCTTCTGCCAGCTCTTAAATATGAGCCCTTCTTGTCCCCCACCAATCCTAATTTTAACAACATCTCACCCTCCATTCTGGCTTTTTTAAAGCACCAATGAAAACCCTCTTCTTTCTTTCCTTCCCTCCATACTTTGATGGTTACACACATTCTCCCAAAGACACCCATTTCTTCCCCCAGCAGAGGAACTGCAGGGAACCCAAACTGCTCTCAGTGATGCTGCAGCAGATCAGGAGTGATGCTGTGGCCTGTTGTGACATGGAAGTAAAGCTACAGTGAGATCTACATCTCCACTAACAGGACATCCTCAGTGCTCAGTAGTGGCATTTTCTGACCCACAGCTGACCCACAGCTGCTCTGTACTCAGGAGCATGAGTTGCCTTCCTGGTCATATTTGATAGCAGAGTACACTTTCTTCCTGGCAAAAGGGTCGGTTTGCTTCCAGTGTTTTACTGCAGTTAAACCAGCCCAAACAGTCTCTGTCTGCAGGCAGCAAACGTGTGGTTTGTCCTTGTCTATGCTGCTGCTAAACTGCAGCTGGCACTGATTGATGGTGTTTGTTTCAGTGAGATCATTTTTAATAATGTAGACAACAGGAGGGAAGAGCAAGTGCCCCGACCCACCAATTCTGCTCTACTAACTGCAATCCTTAGCAATAAGAAAAAGTCTTGGTAATTTTTTTTTTTTTCCAAAGGGCTTCCCAAATAACCCTACACAAGAGAGGGGGAGCATTCAAACAGTCCACGGAGTGTGAGCAGAGTCACCGAGGGGGAACCAAAGCTCCTCTCCTGGCTTCAGGGCCTGGCTCCATAGGGGTCAAGCCTGAACTGCTGCCTCTGCACTGCCCAACATTACCTTTGTGACTTCTCTTACCATGGCCTTTAAGATCACAAATTATAAATAAACAAAAAATTCTACTAGATCTCCTGAATGATAATTTGATAATCATAATGATAATTTCATTCTCCATGGAGCACCAAGCCTAAAATTTAAAAAATGTTGGTAAAGAGATGGGAATATTCATCCAATCCAATATAGGGAGGGACGGCGTTCTTCTGAGTTATTGTAACTCTTTATCTGTCTTTAATAACCTGTCTTTCTCTGGAGCTTTGGGTGTCCTTGCTCAAATTGCATAGGCACTGTAAGGCTGCAGAAGTTATAAACCTGACTCTGCCTGGTCTTCAAAGGCTACAAAACATCTGTTGGCTGGCAAGAGAAATTAATTTGCAAAATTGAAAAAATGGTTCCTTTTTACAAAGGCTTGGATGAAGCAGGGGAGGGGGAGGTGACTCCAGGAAAGTCAAGCCTAGTAAAGGCCTGTAAGCTGTGTGCCTCTGGGCAAATTCCCAAGGCTGAAATCTCAAGGAATTTAATGCTTCTTAATTCCACAGGATCTTTAATTACAGCCAAGAGGAGGCAATGAGATGTGATGTCAATGTTTAAATGAAAATAAAGATAATAAAAAGCCTGTCAAATTTACCACCCAGTCTCCCAGACACAGTCCCACACACGCTGAGCACCTGGGTGGGTACTCGGAGAAAATAACCAATTCCGTGGACACAGTGCCAGGAAAGGAAAATAAAAAGGCTCCCAAACCACCCTCCCCACACCTTCTTAGAGGCTGTCTCCTCATTTTGTCTGAGTGGTCTCTGGAAATGACGGTGCTGGTACATGTGCGTTTTGGAAAGAGCTCATACTTTCACACAAATTGGACCAACATCCACTTAAAAACCATCCTGGTAATTATGGACTTAATTACAGGTTTGGGGCTTTTAAGACACTTCTTTTTTGAAAGCAAAGCTAACCCTTCTAACCCTTCTAACGTAATACCCCTCAATGGTTCAACAAAACTCCCACCGGGGCACTGCACAGGGTGCACGTGTGTTGCCAACTCCGGTCTGCAGTTTTTAGATGTTTGGTTATTTTTCACCCAAAAGCTGCCACTTGCTTTCCAGGGCAGCTTAGGATTGCTGAGGAATTTTTGCAAATAACAAGCAATATTCCTCCTCCACCTTTCCCCAGGAAACGCCGTGGTTTGAGAAGCAGCACTTTCTTTGGGATGGGGCCCCGTGCTCAGGCCTAGCACAGCCTAAAATTTAAAAAAATCTAAAAACTATTAAAATAACCATAAAGTCCAAAGAAGCTGAATTAGAGTTTAGTTGCCCAACTCTGGCACAGAGCTGATAGCTGGTCCAGCAGAGGAATGCAAGCACAGACGCCAGCCGCCTCTCCCCAGCACGGCACAGCAGCACCTCCCCGTAAATTACAATCAAACCTGCCATATGCATATTAGGGACTCAGAGGGATCTCAAGAAATCTCAGTTAGGAAAAAAACCCATAAAGGTACTCACTGCGCTTTTTTACAATAAGACAGAAGAAGAATGTGACCACACATCAAATACACAGGAGAACAACCTTATGATGATAAACAACCACCTATAATTAAAAATTAAGGATTTTTTTTCCAGTGATTTTGATTTCTTTTCAGAAATAATTAACCTTTCCTAGCATATGAAATGTTTCTGCCAGACAAGAATAAACAAAAGACTAAATATGTCTCAAGGCTGAAAAAAAATCAGATCTTCTGTGCAGTCATGGGGTTCCTGTACATTTTCCCTTTAAACCCGTAACTCAGTTTTATATTTACTTTGTTAATTAAAACTGAGATTTATTAAATTTGTATCTTAAAAATCCAATAAAGAAGAAGCCACCATAGGCAAAAGCATTTCCCCTGGTAGAGCTGTTATAGTGGGCTATCAATCAGCCATGAACACAGACACACAAACTGACTGCGCCTATCAGAAAATGATAAACCCACATCCCACTGATGGAGGGAAGTTTTGCTTATCAGCAGCATGTGCCATTATCCCACAAAATACAGAACTATGTTCCATACAGGCAACTTCCAGATGATTTTTTCCTCTGAGCTATACTATGCTGTACTATGATTGTTATTAGTCCTCCAGTAATACCTAGCTCAGAAATTAATTCAGCGCAAGTATTCTGGATGCAGAGAAGCCGGAGGGCTCTATAAATAAGGGATACCAAAAACATGCTGTTCTTTCCCTCAGAATTTTTTCCAATTATTTTGAACTGTTCGCTAAATAACCAATACTCTTTGCCTGAGCAAGCAAGAAACTGAACTAAAAAGCAGACCTGCCCTGAGAGCTTTCATGTGCTTCCCCTGGCTGAGGGTTATGCCAAGCTTTACTCAGGATGAATATATTGCCTGGCTCTTTGGGTTAGACAGGAGGCACAGCAGGAACTGGATGGGACGTTAACACGAATTTCTTCTGTGCTCATCTCTCACTGCTTGAAAATATGTATTTAAGAGAGAAGAGTCTTTAACTTTTAACCTGGATTTGCAGAAAGATGTACTGACTTCAGAAATTTGCATTTGTTTGTTGAAATGTTGTGTAATTAACCTTATGCTTACAACTGATGAATTGTAGAAAATCCTGTGTATGTGTCAGCATCCTTCTAAATAAAACACATCCAGGCTTCTTACACAGTACTGCACTAACAGCTGTAACAACCAAAGCCTGGCCTAATTATACAAACCATTACAGTCAATATTTTGGCCTGAGTGTGGCTTTTGGTGGTGCCAAACAGTTGTAATATGTAAGGGGTGAGACTTGCAATGAAAAATTAACCCTAGGCTTTGAGTTTCTTCACTCTCCATGCAAGTGAGATTTCTCAAAGACTACAAACATCTTTTGCTGTTGCTCTCAATTGTTTTCATGTTTTCATTTGCTGTGATTGTTCGCACATGTGAATTCCTGCATAAAAGAGCTTGTGTATCACTCAAAACCAGAAAAATCCATGTGGATGACCCGAAATGTCTCTCACTGCCTACTTTGGCCTATGAGAGTTTCCACCAAGGATCAGAAATGAATGCCATGAGCAGCACAAGCAGCCTCCACAGCCTTCAAAAAACACCTAGATTTAACTCCAGTGGATTTATCAGCACATTCTGCAGAAATACCTATTGTGTTAATTTGACTCAATTGCTCTTTAAAATATTTTCATTTGAAACAAATATAAATTAATCCTGGGTCACCTCAAAATATTTCTATAATTACTGAAGTTTTTACTTGCTGAAAATGTATCGGTGCTCCTGTATATTATTAATGTATTACTTACTAGTATGAAATGGACTGACTGATTTAAAGGCCAATGAAATGCAGAGAAAGGCAAATAAAAATACAGGAGACTCATGTGGATTTTAAAATAATCAAGGCCTTTAGGAAAATTAATTAATACCCAAATAACTATTTATTCCTGAACTGTTTCTTGGCCAAGATAACTTAGTTATCAGCTCCCAGCCTGGCAATTAGGAACTGGAGAAGTACTTGATTGATACAATAACAGCACTTAAATTAATGAAGCAGATAACGCCTCTAATCAAGGGAAAAAATCTAGAAAAGGTCTAGGTGGCACATTATTATGCTACAAAAGAGTTGCTTTATTGGGATTTCAGTTTGTCTCAGTTTACTAAATGTGGCTCCTTTTACAGAGATTTCATCTTTTTATACATACAGCAGTTAAAATGCCAGATGATCAGTCCCAGACAGTTTGCAAGTTTATGGAACACAAAACTTACAGAAGATTTCAGCTGCCTCTCCCCAGAAGCTGTTGCTGACTATTTAGGGGCAATCAGTTGGCAAACCAGAATTTCAGAACCGTTCAGAGCTGGGGCAGATGGAGAATGCCCTGGTGTGTTTAGATGTCAATGTGAGGTCACTGGGAAGTGTCCCCTTCTCTCAGTGAATTCAAATTCTCTTTTTGCACACTTCTGACCACTCTGCACACCCACAATTCTACAGCAGCACGCAGTATTTTCATTTCTGACAGATTTTAAGCCACACCTGCTGTCACGCTAACCTGGTGCCTCTTCTCAGGGGTGGGAGCCTTTGGTGGGTGCTCATTAGGGAATATTCCAGGCATTACTGTGATTGGCCTTTTGCCAGCTTCCCACAGAGAAAGCCAGTGTAACTGGAAGATATTTCATCATACCCTGACACTCCATATTTCTCCATCACTGACAGGACCATCATCCTTCAAAAGTCCATTTCCAATTCAGCTGTCTGAGAAGAATGAAAAATCATTCCTCTAAAAAGTCTAAGCAAGGGGAAAAAAAAAAGATAAATAGATTGGACCTAATTTAAAGTTGCTGGGAATGTAAAATGACAAGAGAAGACACAAGCACTAGTTTATTTAGGACAGCAGCCTCCGGCATGGGCTTAAATGCCCATTTTTGGTTAAGGCAGGCAAGTGGTCTTTTCCAAAGCTTTACTTCTCGAAGGGATTCACATTGGAGAGATAACCTCGGTACAGATACGATGTCCTTTGCTCTAGCACCTGTCACACACCCCCTTTCTTCTTGTGCCAAGCTCCCAGGGGCCATGCCTGCTCTCTGCTGTGGTAAACAGAAGGCATCTGTCAGGAGTGCCAGAGGTTGTCATTAAAAACAAATGGAGGAACAACAACAAAATAAAGAACACCCAGCGCTTGGGAGCCTCTGCCAAAACCTCTCCAGTTTAAGATGTCACCATTGCTGTAACAAAAGGACTGGATGAAATGCACTTACACATGCAAGTGTTGCTATCTTCATAAATTGTTGGATCAGTTCCTGGCTGCATTAACAACATTGTGCTCTGCTTTACTTCAACAGTAAATACCACTGCTCAAAAAAATCCCACAACTTAAAATGTCATAAGCTCTGCTACAAGTTTATTGTCCAAAGGATGCAAGCCCATGCCTTCTATCAAATATGACACCTTATAAGCCTTTCAAATCAATTGTTACACTTTTCTTTGGTTTATTTATATCAACAACCAGAAACAGCAACTTGCATCTACCAAAATAGAAAGAGGGAGAGAAAAGGGCAGTTGTGCAGGGAACAGAGAGTTCTGGAATGCTCTGCATTTCTATAGCACAGAGAGGGAAAACCCGAAGGATGCAGTTCCAGAAAGAAACTGTCATTGATTCCTACTTCCTACAGAGAGCTGGATCAAATACCATACCTATTTATTTATGACTGGAGGTTTTTAGATAATAAAAACCCCATAAAGCATCCCATTTTTTCCTTCTCCCTTGTATATACACTCATTTTGCAAAATGAGTGTACTCTCCCTTCAGCCCAGGGCGATCTGCAATCCATCCCATTATCACCCAACACAGCACATTGAAAACAGGAAAACTACAACTATAGTATTTGACACTCCGAGGCTTTTTCTTTAATACTGGTTTTGGCACACCCATGAGGTTTCTAGGCCAGAAACCAAAACTAGCAGCAATCTGCTCATGATATTGCTGGTGCAAAGGCCACAAAGGACAAGCTTTTGGTGATAAGAAGCAATTCAAGACAATTTCTAGCATCACCAGCTCTTTCAGCATTCTTTTCATTGCACAGTACACAACGATGAACAATGAAAGAAGGCAGAGATCGTGAGAAAGCACTCAAAATCTACAAAAAGTAGCTTCCACACAGGATTTCCTTTCTCCCTCTTAAAATTCAGACTGAATTTTATACTCCAAAGCAATTAAAATAGCCTCCTGAAATGCCAGCAGTGCCATGAATATGGGGGGGTGTATAGCCAGGAACACATCTCCTCATCAAAGCAAGGCCCTTGAAAAGTTTTCCCAACAGGGGAAGTACAGCATTTTCCTGATGGTATCACTGACTGAAGGAAATAAAGCTGATTGTTACTTGTTAGATTCAATTTCTTGACAAATCACAGGCATAAGTAGTTATGGATTGCACGCTGATTTTAGCCTCTCTTTACTATGTACAAGAGGTGGCAACATGAGAAATGAGTAACTTACTGCAGCTCAGAAAGAGGTGAAACAGCTGATGCATTCAAGGAACCAGATGTTCTTGTAAGTACTTGCAAAACTGAGTTGAAGCCATCTGGTGTCAATGCTTTGCCACTTGGAAGATGTGATACTGCATTCTCAATTTCCTCTGTTGATATCGCTGATTCTAATTGAGGTTTCTTTTCCTCTGAGGGTCATGGGGTTTTTAAGCTTCTCCCAGAAATTATGCCTGGATTCAGAAGCGATACTTTCCAACGTAAAAGGAAGTTTAAATAAAAAAGAACAAAGGCCCTGTCCCTTATTCATTCCCCATATGCCCCAGCCATTGGAAATATGTTGTTAAGTATCAGTAACAGACTGACTTTTTCTCCAAACCTCAGAGCTGCCTTTGCACTTCGGTTACAGGCGACAACTTTGTGATCTTCACACCACAGGGCTGGGGGAGCAATGACCTTTGGCTTGCAAAGCCCAGGGAGTTATTTTAAGACTTTCTGCTCTGTGTCTAGGGCGCCCTTAAGCACTTGTGCCTGCCAGGGCTGTCCCCTGGAGGTTGTTATCTCACACCAGACGCCCGTTTCACAGGGATTCCTCACACTCCCGGGGCAGCCCTACCCTTCACCTTCCCATACCCTCACCGAGGGTTATCACCACGAAACAGGGCCGTGGGGACAGCTCTGCTGGCTCACTAGGGTTTGGCTACACCTGGCCCCCCCGGAGGCCAGCAACGTGCGGCTCAATCCGGAGCATCTTTGAAACCAGAAGCACCTGAGTGCCCTGATTTTATCAGTGCTGAGGCCTTAGCAGGGCACTCCAGCCCGAGGAGCTGTGCTGATTTACTGCACTTGCAAGTCCTGCCCTACATCTTCAGCTTTGCCCTTCAGGCATGTTATTCTTGCCTTGCCCTTCTCTGCCAGAGCTCACAAGTCACCAGGCAGGAGAAAGATGCTCCATCAGGATAAATGCCAACTGCCCTTGAGGGATACTTGCAGCAAAGCTGCTTTGTGCTGGATGGTCTCTGCATTCCTTCTGCAAGTGGGCGCTGCTGCAGGGCTGCCTGATGCCACGCCTGGGCACATCACAGGCAGTGTGAACACGTGCACTGTTTCCAGCACACTCTGCTGGGAACACAGCTTTTGATTTCTGGGGTTTGGGGTTTGTTTTTTTTAGAATCAAATGGGCTACGTAAAGTAAGCGTCAACTTAATGGTTCGTGAAAGCACTTTTCCTGGAGAACAAACATTAACAGTGCAGCATAACTGAACATGAAATTTTCTGCCCTGGAACAGGCTTTGTATGCAAGGTTGCACAGAAAAACCATCTAGAAGACGGAGCTGGCATCATGCTGACACCTGCAAAACAACCTGAACAGTCCCTTCTCCAACAGCTTTCTTGGCAAATTCAAGTAAATCAGGACAAAGAAATTTTGACACTTCTGAACTCTGCAGTATTATTATTGGACAAATGATCCTACCAAAATTTTTCTGCCCACTTTGTTCTGTTACTTCTAGTAACAGCTCATTCCCCGTGCCTGGGCTTTATCTTTCGGAATTAAAGCAAAGAAAGAAGTTAGGCTTTTGTTGCTGCAGCATTCACAGCCCTCCTCCACAGTATTTCATGCAAAATTGAAGCCCTTCCAAATGTGGATTCTTTCTTACTTGGAAAAATCCTACCAACAGGAAGCAGTTACTAATATTCCCTGCTGGCACCCCATTTCTGTAATGGCAGGTTGCTTGCTTTGTAGTTCCTTCTGACAAGGCAGAACAAACCCCCCAGCACGTCAGGACTAGAAGTGTGCCCATGTACTGGGAACACGCTGCTGTTCCCAAGTGAGCGCAGATTGTTTCGGAGAGCTTTGATGACACGGTGTCAGAAATAAACCAGCAGAGAGATTGTGCCTGTCAAGTAATCACAAACACCCGATTTCAGGGCTGCAGGATGTTTCGGCTCTAACAAGGACCAAGCAGACTGAAAGCTGCACCCGTGTGGGCTCCGCCCCTGAGGAGGTGAGGAAGAACAAGGTGAAATCTGAGGTGAACTGAGGTCACTGTGCAGAGGGCCAGAGTTTGGCCTCTTGAGAGTCAAAAAAACTGAGGAGCATCCCTTGAGAATGCCAGGTACTGTGCCCAACTGCAGCGTCCTCTGGCAAAGTGGGTTGGGGAGGCTGTGGTAGAAATAAAAACAAACCCAAGGCTTTTTTTGGGTGCCTGTGGAATTTAGCAGAATCCTGCAAAGCACTGCTTGGATTGGATGGTCTGTCCAAGGTCTGCCCAGACTCCAGTGCTGCACCAGGCGCTGCAGAGCCCAGTGGAAGGGGAGGTTTTACCATCACTGCGCAGTTCGTGTTCTCGCTTCTCACGGCAGAAGGAGCACGGTCCTCATTAATTTCTTCAATGTGACATCACACAAGACTCAAATCCGACAAATCACTCCAGTGACAAGGCACCTTGAGATGACTAATTCCTGAAATCAATTATAACACTGGGAAGAGAAAAAAAATGATGTAGGAAACTTGAAACTCTCTTAGAAGAGAATGTCTCTCCTAAACCAAAAAATGGAGACAGATAAGACAGCATTTCCAGGGACTCACAGGCTGGCCACTCCAGCAAGAAATATGGGTGTTTATTAGTTTTACCAGCACAAGGGCTCACCTGATTAAAAAACAATACAAGATACTGGTTTTTGGCCAAAGCCCTGACTAATTTCAGTGGTGCAGCACAGCCCCAAAGGAACAGGAGATTTTATCATTATTATGTATTTACAAGCTCTTCTGACAAATCCTGCTGCATCCAGAGTGTGCCAAAATAGCTCTGCTAGTTCTGCTGGCCCAACACTCTTTTCTGCACTGACTGCTTTGGCCAAAGAATTATCTCCACTGCACAGGACTGAATTGCTGTGGGACAGAGATAAATTTGTAAGTGATCTTTTGATTTGGGATTAAATCATTAGTATTATCTGGCCTAGTTTCCTGAACCAGTAAGTGAAGACATGTTGTTGTAGATGAGAAAATAATCCAGCTGTAGAGCTGCTGCAGAGAGAAAACAGGAAACAGTTTCATAACCATGTTAGGTGACGCCTGCAAGACCTGTTTTCAGGAGACTGGAAATTCTGAAGTCTGACTTCATTGTCTTTTAAGCTGAAAGTCAAAAATTTAAATTCCTCTGGCAAAAAAAGATCCCTTTTTCAGATCACTTGAAGCATTTCATTTCAGCAAATGTAAATATTTCCTTTTGATTTGCCCTCAGAAAAATTTAATATATATTACAAAGGAAAATATTCAAAGCAAAACGTATTTTTAAAATAAAAAGCTGAGATAGTGCATCAGCAGAACTGTCCTGGGAGAGTTAAGAAATCCCCAAAGTAACTTCTGCTGAAACAGCCTCCCCTACAAAATCATTCCAGTTCTGAGAGAAGCACATATTGCCACTGAACATGATTCACTTGCCAGAGTCCCACTTAGTCCCATGCCCCCCAAAAAGCCCCCAGGACAAGCTCTGAAATGATCTGTCCTTCCACCAGTCAGGCTCAAAACACTCTCTAGGGCATAATGAAGAACAGAAGAACATGTTCCCAGCTGAGAGTGAGAAAAAGGGGTAACTGCTAAAACAGGAGTATTACTGTGAAGGGAATATTTAGTGTATTACTTAATTAGAAGAGTATTTTCTGCTCTTTCTTGCTAGTTTACAGTACTCAAATTGTCTTGCAAAAAATGGACTGCATGAAAACTGAAACGAACAGGTTTTGCATTTTCATCATGTTCAGAAGTAACTCTAATTAAGATCTTTTCTCGAAATATGCAGAATCTAAAAAGCAAGTGTGCATTATCTTGGGAAACTAAAAATATGCTTCCCCAGGCAATAGTAAGGTTGTCCTGTCAGAAAGCTCCCTCCTGCCTTGAAATCTTGACAGCAGAATATGATGATAACGAGATATTAGCAGTTGCAAAAAACTAGCAGAGAGGACTGAAATAAAACATACTATGAGAGAGTCAACTGCTTTTTCACATTATCATTTTGATTAGAAATGCATAAAAAGCCAAGAAACTTTCTCCTCATTACCTTTTCACAAGAAAGGTCATGAAATGGCTTCCTGACGTCTTTAAGACAAAGGATGACAGCACTGTGTGATAAATACTTATTTTCATGATATTTGCCTGAAACTTTCACATCTTAGGGAAGTTTGGCATGTTCGCTCTGAGGGAATTCCAAGCCACTTCTTGAAGATAATACACAACAATTTTACACAGCAAGCCTTCACGTTTTCAGGAGACAGACAAAATAGCTGTCAGGGCAGCTAAGAAAAGCTCCTAATGTGATGATGCCTTTTTGGCCCTAATAACTTAGAGAGTAATTTGTTCTCACTGTCAGTGAGTTCATCTCCATTTTTGCGAACAGAACAACAGCTGGAGCCGCCTGAGACAGCAGAGTCACCTGAGAGACTCAGTGGGACCCCCTGCTCCCTGCCTGGGCACCTGCAACGCTGCTGCCAAAGCAGGGTAGGGGGTGACAGGCTTCCTGGTGGATTGTGGAATGGATAAGCACTTACACAGAAAATCAGAAAACTTTCAGGATTCTAAGCAGCTCCTGTCTCGTTCCCAGCGTAAAACAAGTGCCTCATTAGGAAAATGCAATGGGCTGTGGTGCATGTGTTTGCAACACTACCTGCACTTGTGGAAGGTGTCCAGTGTGTCTGTTAAGTACCAGAAATGTCCAGCTGGGACATGCCAGTGGCCTGGCAGTCCAGTCTATATGGCAAAAGGGCTGGTACTTGGGGACAGGAGGTAGCCTGGCTTCTCCTCCAACACCCCCCTCCACCCACAGGTGGTGCTTTGGGGGTGTCAGGCCCTTCCCAGCCATTTCTGGGCCTGTTCACTGAGCTTGGCCAAACCCTTTTGAGCCTGCTGGCAGTACCTGCCTTTGCAGACTCGCAGGGCAGTGAGTCCCAGGTGTTCACCACCTCCTGTGCAAAGAAATCCTTTCTTTTATCTCTACAAATCAATTTTGTACTTACTTCACTGAGTGCCCCTTGCTCTAGCATCACAGCGCTTAGTGGTCAGTAATCCTAAATCCAACTCGTCCATCACCTTCCTGATTTTTCAAATGGTATTTGCACAGCCTTCAACTCTCCAAAGCAAAGTCTCTGACTTTTTAGATACTCCTTATAAAGCAGCAGCTCCATGCACCTGGATCATCTGAGTTGCCTTCCTCAGTATGTGCTGTAATTCTACAAAAGCTTTCTTTGGATGTAAAACCAGAACCGTAAATTTACTTCCTCATTACAGCTCTAAATGGACCGGGTCAACTAATTTGCCTTTGAAAAAGTACTGCACAAAGTATACCACAGAGCATCTCTCAAAGGGAGATAGGTACATGTTTCCTGCATTCCTGGTCCTCAGCTATTAAAGGCAAACCGTCTCTGATCTTTGCCTGATAAAGAGAACCCCAGCTTTTTGGGGTTCCCTGTGGTTTATTGACTCCTAGGTCCCTTGTGTTTGTTTTTGTTTTTTTTTAAATTTACTTTACACACACCTTGTAGCAGAGTAACTTTGGACACCATACTGCAAGAGGAGAGCAGAGCTATAATTCTGAGAGCAGAATTCGTTGGTGGCTGGAGCAAAATCTGGGACCTAGAAGACTCAGGTGTAATTTTGTTGCTGTGCCACAAAATTTTCTGCTCCCTTGGGCAGGTTATCCCTGTCCTGGCCTCTGCTGGCACTACAGACAGCAAGTCTCTGTCTCCTGATGGTGCTGCACAGCTACATAGGCTGACAAGGTGAGATCTTCTGTTAGAGAAAGAGCAGCTGCTTCATCAGGCAAACAGGGCAAGTCTGGAAGGCTCGCATCTTAAATCCTTCGTCAAAGGCTCCCTGGGGCCAGGAGAACAAAGAACATTATCTTAACCTCAAACCATAAGGTGCTCCTTTACATTCTGGCTGGGGAAAGGCTGGAAGAAGAAAAATGCTTCGTCCTGTGTGCAACAGTGCGGGGAACAAAATCCACCTCCTGTTCTCGGAGGAGCGCTGGGGGATCTGTGGGAGAACCACCCAGTAATTATTTATTGTTCCCACTCGGGATGTGCACGTCACGGCGGCTCTGGGGAGGATCTTTCATCTTCCTGCTGCCTGCTCCTCCGAGGGACAGGGCTCCAGCACCGCCGAGCCTCGAGACCTTGGGCCTCCCACCACTGCAGCAGAGGTTCGGCTCTAAAAAAAGAATTATTAAGCGCTCCTATTAACTCGCAAGTTTGCTCATTGGCTAAACAACTAATATGCACCTTGGCTCCTCGCCCCGGGAGGGATCTTGCTGTCTTCAGCTCCCTAAGAAACTGGTTTATTCATACCCACATTGTCCTGAGAAGGCAAATGTGATTGCTTTTAATATAACATTAATGTTTGGAAGTTTTGATTCAAGCTAGCTACCATTACGGGAAAATCACTGATGTTGGGTTTGGTTTTTTTTTAAAATATGTTGGTTACTCATCTGTGTGCACAGCCTATAAAGAGTGTAATAGCAAGATATTTTCAAAAATACATACATATTTACTCTGGGTAGAGGGTTTATCAAATCTTAAAATTCAAAGGAGAAAAAGCAGTCATCTATTTCCAAAAAGAAAAAAAAAATTACCACAAAGCAGCAGGCACAGCTCTTTCCCAATACCAAAAATGGGAAATAATGCACCTCTTGCACTTTCAGTTAACAAGAAATGTCCCCTTTAGCTTCCTCCACCAAACAGACTCAGTGTTGCACAGTCTTTCTCAAAAGCTGATTTCCACCTCAAAGCAGGCTGCAATCCAATACGTGCATAAACATTTAGTTTCTGAAGACTTTTGTACAAGATGTGGAGAAATGCAGGAGTATTTACTGGAGCAAGAGGTAATGGAATAAAAATACACAAGAAGGTATTCTTTTTATAAAGTTGGGTTTAAATTAGAGCTGCTATGTTTATAGCATTCCCTACTCTTTTCTACATTTAACAGGTTTTTTTCCTTGAAGCATTTGAGCTCTTTCATTAAAAAAAAAAAGACAAAAAAGACAAAAAATAAAGAATTATGACTCTGATATCCCACTTCAATGATTCAGCCCAAAAAATACAGAAACTTCCCTTGGGAATTTCAAAAATTTTTTTTTCTTAAATTGAAGACACTATTCTGTAGCTATCCTAGGGGCTAGAGTGGGAAATCAATGCTTTTGTCTTTTTTTCTCCAGTTCTCACAGAAGAAATGAACCAATACCCTTAACAGTATAAATCTAAAATGTTTTTATTAGTATTATTTTCATGCCTGCAAAAGAAAAAAGGCATGAAGAGTCCTATACTGGTGTAACCTTCAAATAAGAACTGTTAAACTTGCAATCAGTGAGCCAAACCAGAATTTAGAAATACAGGAATGACTTTCAGACAGGTAGGAAAAGAGCATTTGACTAAGAAATAGAAATTGCTCATAAAATGCATGTGTTATAAATAACATTACTGACTTGCCAATCTGTAATTAAATCCTACTGTTTTGTTTTAACTCTGCTGCTGTATACACAAAATCCTCTGCTGCTTTTTCAGAAAACCAAGAATAAATACAAACAGAAAATTGAAAAGAAAACCCTCAAAGCTAGAGGAAAGAAAAGCTAAACAAACTTGAAAAAAGGGGTAGGGTGGATTTTTCCCCTTGAAAGGGAAAAGCCTCTGAGGTGAAGGCATCGGATGAACACATTCCAACGCCAGGCAAGGGAGGGCAAGGCAGCAAGTGCTGCAGGCTTCAGAAGCATTCCCTGATCCATGAGAGGCACCTCTCCATCCCACCCAGCACAGATCCCCGTGGTCTGTGAAAAAACCTTCACCAGCACCTGCCTAGGAGCAATGGTCAGCCTGCTTCCCAAACCAGGGGCATGAGGCCACAGGCTTTCAAATGACTGGCCCAAGGATGAAAATGAAAGGGAAAAAAAAAAAAAGAATAATTGTGTTCTACACAAATAAACCATTTTAGATGGCAGCTGCAGAGCACAGGAACACTCGAGGCAGCAAACTCTAACTAATGGCTGATCTGCATCACTACCTCCCGGTTTCATTGCTCAGCAGCTCCCAGAGCACATTGTTCCCTTTAACCTGCTGTTGACAAATAACACTTTTCATACACGGGATTAAACATTGAGAAAAATCCACAGCGCTTGGAATGGGTTGTTTTTTTCTCAGATTATTCTGACCCCTCCAAATGAAAACTGCCCACCTCTCCTTCCCACCTGCTCAGCACAATGCTCCATGTTTAACCTCTGTCCCTGCTGGGGTGGCTTCTGCTCCGAGCCCAATATTTTGGGCTGTGCAACTGAACTTGGGGAGCCAGAGGCTCTCAGGAGCACAGACTGTGTCCAACAGCAGTACACAGATGTGGAGTGTCTGTGGAAACCTCATAGCACAGGAGGTACCACAAAAAGCGACCTAAGGACAGACTTCAGGAGGTAACAGTGCAATGCCGGCAAGGCAGAGGGATGCAGCATCCAGATGTGCGGGAGCCACAATTCCCACATCATTATTTGGAAATATTTGTCAGCTGGGATGTACTGAAAAAGGACAGTGTAGATCTAGAGACCTTCAGGAGGTCTCACGAGCCTCACGAGGCCTAAACACCCTAAATACCATACTTTGTTCCTCTAAAGAAATGGAGCACTGGTAACTTCACCAGCAAAGAAAGCAAACACTCGGCAAAAGCAGGAATTTCACAGACCCAGTATTTTCAGCTGCAGGCGTTTTTTTCTAATAGTGATATGCAGATGGTAGGGTTAGCATTGTACTGTGCACACCAAAATGGCCCATTTTTCCTACAAGGACTAAGTGCAGGACCAGCCTGCTGCCTCCCCGTGCTCACACAGCCTGGGACACCACTTCGAATGCAGAGCCAGCATCTTGATTTTCCGATAAACAGTACAGCCTTGTGAGGTTGGCCAGTGTTTCATTTTGTATTTCTTAACCTTCTATATGACACAAATATTTATTATTTCCTCTGGAGAAGAAGGCACAATGTGAAAAAAAATGAGGTGGGTTTATGCTGCCGTGAGTGCTGCAGCCTGGACCTGACCTACGCTCGCAGAGGGCAAGGGTGCCTGGAGGCTCCGAGCACAATCCCTTTGGAGAAGCCTGGTGTGCAGCTCCACGTGTCCCTGTGCACCTCCCAGCACCTGCAGCTTGTCTTTTCACACACACCCAAAGGGGAGCCCGTTCCGAGGAGCAGCAGGTCTGCCCGATCCCCCTCGCTGCCTCAATTAGAACGGCTGCTCCGTGGGAGATCAGAAGCGCCGGTCTGGAATCCACGACACACTCCCTGCTCCAGCCCTGATTAAAGCATTTCTGTGCTCTGCAGGTGCCTGTGGGAAGAGCTGCTGTGCCTGGAGCGCTCCCTCCCACCAGCCAGCCCAGCAGGAGAGCATGGAACATCACAGGGGTGCTCACCTCGGGAGCCCCTGGCTCACCGCAGAAGGTCAACACTTCAAAAAATATGATATCTTTGTAGCAAATATACATTCTTCTACTTGAGATGAAACGTGAGGCTGTCCTGCTTAATATTTTTATGAGCAAACTACAGAAAGAAGGTCTTGGGAAGACTTTGGGGTGGGTGGAAGCTGGTTGAATAGCTGGTTGTGTGCAGGGAACAGCTTCTGATGTCTTGAGGTCAAAAGAGAGCCCTGCAAGGAGCCTGCCTCGGATTCTCTACAACCACAGCCTGAGGGACAGACAAGAACATATGCTCGTATGTTTTCAGACAATGTCAAGGTGTAAAAACCCCTCATATATACAGAGGAATAAAATTAGAATTCAAATGGTCCTGACATCTCGAAAAAGTAGTCTGAAAAGAACAAAATTCACAGGGACAAGTGCCAAGGACTATCCTTAAACAGAAATAATCCACTGTACAAACACTGAAGGAGAAAGAGGAGAGTTCTTCAGGAAAGCATTTTGATCCTCAGCCCTAAGATATCGTCACGAGCTGTGACACCTTGTCACAGGAAGAGGTGAGCACCGCTCTGCAGTGTGCAGAGAGGCAGGGAGGCTGCAGTGGCTGAGATAATCCTTTCACACTGCTCAGCCCTGGCAGGTTTGAGCTCTGCACTTCAAAACAAGGGGGACCCGTGGAGAAAACCCAGAGGGGAAAAATCAGAGGTGAGCAGGGACCTACAAGGGCAGGGAGATATGGGGTTGCTTGGTCTAAGGAAAAGAGAATGGAGGAGGAAGGTGATAAAAGTCATTCCTGCATGGAGGGAGGGAATAATCTCCTTCCCTGACCATGGTGAACAGACATGGAGTAAGGAGCTGCAGCAAAAGGAGGAGGGGGACCTTAATTAGAGCCCAGGTTTCAAAAGAATTCTTATTTATGCCATTGGGCCAAGATTTTCGGGAGCAATAAATGGTAACAGAAGGGGATAAGTCAACATACTGAGAAGGGGAGTCATTTCTAGTGGGGAAAATAACCACCGCTCTTGAAAACACAAGCTACTTTGAGGAATGTCAACTCTGACCCCAAAAAATTGAAGTACCTTATGAAAACAGAAGCCTGCAGCAGGTCATTGTGTTAAGCTATTTGAAAAGACACATTTTCTGTTTCGTGACAGTGGAGGTTCATGAAATGCTTCTGAAAAAAATAAACTGTTATTTATACGCTTAAACAAGACAGGAAATCTACAACCTGGCTGCTGTCCTGAGTGATGAACAGCTGATATTCCAGGTCTAACAATTTTGAAAATCACACTTTGGCAAGCATTTCTTTAAACAAGCAACCTCAGGGTAAGTGGGGCCACGGCCTACAGTATACAGCAATATCACGTTACGATTGAGGGAGAGTAATTGAAGCAAATCATACAGGACTTTTTACCCACAAGTATTTGCTTTTCAACAGTTTGCAATGAACCCTTTTAGGCAATCAAGGCCATCCCCTCAAAAAATGTGGGCTCAGCTCCAAGACCTCCTCTCTCTGTAGCAGGGTTTTATCCTTCCTGCAAACTGAATTACATTTAGGACCAAAATATACTACTTGTGGAGCTCTGACAAGCACATTTTGCATTAAGGCATGCTATCATAGTAGCAAATGGAACCTGAATGTGAGATGTCTGATTAATCCTATCTATGTGAAGCAGCAAAGGCTTTAAAAGAGAACCAGTATCCTGTAAAACAGTGACTGGGACTCTTAAAATATTCTGATTCCCAGACATTTATTATTTCCCAGTAATTAAATGTTCTTCCTTCTTTCACCCTAACTTTAGTGTTATAACTTGTGACACAAAAAGACGTAAAAAGGACAAATGCGGCGCTGCCTGCCACAGCTGAGGGGTAGGAAAGTTGGAGAAAGGCTGTTTTGCAAAGCTGACATTTTGAAAATTTCAGACCACATTTGAGGGTAGGCATCAAATCTGCAGAGAACTGATAGGCACCGCCACCTCCTCCCTTCCTAGAGAGGCCGTGGCTCCCGTCCCTTTTCCTACAGAGCTTCTCCTCTGGCCTGCTTCATTTCCTCCTTTCCTGCTGAACAAGATAAGCCCAGGGAGCAGCAACATCCATTAACAGGGGTAGCAAGGCCAAGCTTAACTCTTGAGTGTAAAAGGCCCCAAAACTCCCATGAATGGTTCAAAAATTCCAAGGGTTTGGCTTCGTTCTTTGTTGTCTTTTCATTGAAGATAGGTTCTGTTTCTTGCCTAGTTTTTGAGCCTTTGAGATACACGTTGTTCTGTTCCTTCTCTACCTCAAAGCCTTCTCTTTCTTTTAATGCAAAAGCTGAGCATCATCACTTGAGCCCCACAACTGCTGCCTGGGCTCCACTGACCAGCCCCCCATTTTATACTTCAGTAAAATCCCAGGGTCCAGGCAACAAGTAAGGGGGGACTGCTTTCACAAAGCATTTTGAGACCCCACTTCACAGCTCTCTTACAGCAAAACTTGGCCTTGAATATATATCACACTGGTTTAAAACTGCATTATTTGGGCACCCTTCCCTTGCTGTTCCCCCAACCTTCAAGTTGCCATATGAAATTAATAAAGTGCATTCACTGACTTCTATGATCTGTACCTCCAAATTGTACATCAGGTGTACTTCTTGGTTTAACACAAACATCTAATTATATTTAGAACAAGCTTGACATTAGAACATTAGCCTGGACAATTCTTGGCTTTTAATAAGATGTCACAGTGCCAACTGTGCATTCTGAACCTATTAATGATTGTTTCTCACAGCACTAATACCTGCAGTAGGATCAGCAGCATTATTTTGAATGGAAAATCAGTTCATTTGACCGCTAGATATTGTAAATTGATTATGACCAGCAGACTGATGCTGGGGGAACCGATCATTTCAAAAGCAAACCTGTGTGACCCATCAGAATTAGGCCATTCATCAGCTGGGTTTGTTCTCTCCATGGCACTGCTGCAGAGTGAAGATGAGGAGCAGCTCTGGCCCTCAGGAAGGGGATCCCTAAACTGGTTTTGCTCTGAGCGTGACAGGGACAGCTTGGGTCACGCATTCTGACTGCCCAGAGTGGAGCAACACCCTCAGTTATCTCCCATTCCCTCCCTTTCCTTCCCATCATCGCAGAGCAGAGGTCAGGGAAGCACAAAAGACTCGCTACAAAATTATTGCCAAAGGACCTGGGTGATTTCCTTTGGTGATTCCTGCTGGCAATGAAGGGATGGCAGGATTAATGCAATTTTTTTCCTGGTAAAAATAACTATGATCCTGTATTATTTCATCCTTTAGCTCCTATGAATTACATGAGTTCATTTCAATACATGGGGCTTAAGGATCTTTTTCTTCTAGCAAAAAAAAAAAAAAGATGCTAAGCCCCATTTCCGTAAGCATTATAATCATAATAAGCAAAGCAATGACAGACACAAGCAAATCCAAATAGGAATTATTAGAGCCTAGCACAGGACTGTGGCTATTCCCAATTGCATTCCCAATGACTTGTAGAGCTTTGATTTCATACTGCCCTAATCTTTGCAAACTGGTCAGTAAAACCCAGACAGCTTCACCCCTCAGTTGGGAGCAGAATGTATAATGGGGAGGAAAAAAAGTAATGAATGAAACTACCACTTCTTTGTCTTTTTTTTTTTTTCCCTTCTTTTTAAAACTTTGCCCCATTTGGCCACAGGAAAGACTCATGCAGGAGACTAGAAGCATTTAACCAGGTGCTTCCACTGCACCTGGAATGCATGGAATGGCGTTTTTCCACTCAGTTGTTGCCCTTTACATGTGAAGGCCAAAGTTTTCAGAGCTGCTTGCTTCCATCCATCAACAGACTCAAAAAAGAAGACCATAAATGCACCCGGAGTGCTGCTGGAACTGGGTGCCCCTGTACATGCAAGCGGGTACGAAGAGGGTCGAGATGGCAGAAATGAGATTAGGAGGTGGCAGCCCTTAGGCCAGGACATCACAGCTTGGGTGAGACTGGCACATCAGCCAGGCCTTTTTGACTCCTTCCATTTGATGCAGGGTTTGCTGTGAGGAGTTTCAATGGCATCCAGCGCTTTCAGCTGTATACAGACAATAGAAAAAATACAAATCCAAGTGCCAGTGCACTTTGTCAAACCGAAGTGATCTGCTTAAACATAACCACACCTGAAACACATTCACAGTACAAACAGAAAGCCATTTTAAATTCCTGCCCTTGGCTTGGAAAGTTCACCAAAACCAAGAGTGCCACACAATTCGAGAATTTCAGATTCTGGTTACAGCCAAAGCAGGCTGTCCCTTTTCTCAGAGTACGTCTATCTTTCTGCTGCCAGAAAATGACAAACAAGCCTAAACAACATGCCTGGGGATATAAAACTTGCCCAAAGGCAAGTGTATGTGAAATGACTACTTCAGATATCTGCTCTATGCACTATGCAGTCCAAACTTCAACTCTGAACACCTCACAGGATTTTTATGGAAACAAAAATAAAATAAAAAAGAATGGAGGAACAGTCATGAACGTGCAGCTCTGATTATGGGTTTTGCCCAATGTGAATTGGGCAGAAGACTCAAAATGCTTCACTTCAGGATGGTTTTAAACCAAGCCAGAGGTTTCACACAGGCATCAGTTTTCCCCTCTAAATGTTTCACTGGTCTCTAGGTCTAATGCAGATTTTTGCCCCTGCCCTCACGCCTAAGGGATTGCTTTGTCCTGAACAAAACCACTTGGGACTTTGCAGTGTTCTCGGGGGATTCACCCGCCTCCAATCAATTTGGAAAGTCTGGCATTTAGAAATATCTGCAAACCTCATCCACCTACTCCAGACGTGGAGAAAAAGCCTCCCCCCAACCCCATGTTGTGTGTCTAATCAAAAGACTAGACAGAAGAAATTAAAAAGTTCTTTCCCTAGGCATTTTCTTCCAATGCTCCTTTTGTTGTTCAGCTCTTTAGTTCTGTCCTCACTTTCAATATTTTGTGAAGCTTTGACTGGCACAGAAATTATGCTAAGCATATTTTAGAGTGGTGCTACTGATAAAATATGAAACCCACAGTTTTGGAGCACTAAAAATAATATTGCTTGTATCATTTCAGAGCAACACAACTACGACAGTTTATTTTCTTTACAAATTTCAGCCCTAACAGATGGTGGTGATCTCTTGCTCTCACAGATCAAAAACCACCAGCCAAAAGCCATTCCCCATCAGCACTGCTGAGTTTGCCTTTTGCTTATCATGTGCCCTGATCTGGCTTCTTAAGATTTGCTTGGAGGTTTTGCTCAGCTAGGAGCAGATTTCAAGAGACAGCCAGCATTTGCTAAAACACACCTTAGATTTGGGAGAGCCCACTAAAGCCTGAAAGTCCCCCCTGGATCTCACAGTGCTTGGTGGGATTTTTGCTGTCCTTGGGAGATGATGACTTTGGCTCCTGTGTGCTGCCAAATGGAAGCAGCTTATTTGCTTCTTTGTTACATGCACATGCCATAGCCACTAGGAGCTAATAATAAACAGTGTTTTGCACAAGCAGGCCATGAGTTTCCTGGTCAGTACCAGAGTTTCACAGCTCCCCACAGCCCTTCCTTTGTGTGTGTATAAAACAGGGCCACTTGGTGCTCTGCTTGCCCAAAGACACCCCCTGAACCCTAAAGGACTTGAATCACTTCCTCTGGGTAAACCTATCACTTATTCTCTGTGCTGAAGGTGCTTGCTGAAGCCCTGCCTCCCGCTGAAACCCCTTTTTTAAAAGCAGTTGTCTCCATGCCTCCTGCAGGAACCTCACTTTTAGGGGTTAAAGGCTCCAGCAAGTTGCCCACACTCCCTGCCACTAAAGAAGAACAGAAATGAGTAACTCTCATGAATTGAGTGTACTGCTCACTCTTTCCACCTCATCAGAAAATTAGAGAGAAAAAAAGAAAAGCCTCATCCTCCCCCATAATCATTTCAGATGAGTTCTTATTTCAATTACAGCGCTGTTTCGTTCCAGCTCTTGCTAATACCCTGCAGTTTGCTCACCTGTAGAAGCAATTGTCCCTTACAGCTCTTCTCCCTTGTCCCGCTTCCCCGGGGCTATTTGGGCTTGCTAGAATAGAAAATATTAATATAGCTTTCCCACCAAATTTAGGCAAGAATATTCAGATGCTTTAGCAGCTGCCTTGGCTTCTTAAGATCTTGGTAATCCTTTAATCTCCAGACACTTTTTTTCCCCATAAAAGATTCACAAGCAAAACAAATGCAATATGGATCAAAAATTCAATCAGAATGCTTAAAATGCAATTACATTCATCAGGGTGTTCTGTTAGGTCGGGTATTAAATCTGGGGTTTATTCAATATCCTCCTTTTATTATAAAGCACTGTTTTTCCACTTTGTAAATCATCTGATCCCTAGGCTAAAGTCCTCTTTGCCCAAAACATACACAAAACACGTTGGGAGATAGCTGGTTAGAAATTCCTGCACAAGACCACTCCTGCGGAGACCTAAAGAAGAGACAAATAACACGGGGAGCAAAGACATTTCCACTGGAGCAGGGAGGCTAATTTCAGAATTGAAGATTCTGCAGTTATGGCTTTAATAAGTAGTTGTCAAATGAGCTCCTTCTTGAATTCCATTTCCAAAGCAAATCCATGTGTCTGCCTGCACCTCTCTGTGAGCATTTCCCCCCGTCTTGCAGTTTAAAAGGAGTTCTGAAATTTAATCACATTGTTTTCCACCAGAGCTCTCTGGAAATTTTCGAACCCAACAGATGCTTCTTGGGGGGAATGCCAACCTGTTTGAACCAGAACTTCTTGAGAAAAAGCAATTTCTTTTTTGGTAAGGGGCAGTTAAACACCCCCTTCGTTCCCCCCCACTCCTCCCATTCCTCAGACAGCATGGAGCAGAGCATGAGTGGGATCCCCCTGCAAATCCAAGGAGAAGTCCACGATGATTTGGTGTGCCCCATGGTCCAGAGGCAATAACTTGCCAAGCCTTCGAAGCTCCATACGCTGCCCTCCCCACCACTTTAGAAATTACGCCGTGACACTGAGAGATGCTTTAATTTTGCTGTGTTTTATGCCAATTGGGCACAATTCAGCTACAGGCAGCAGTGTACAGTGGCATTTTGCCAGCTGACACTCAGCTGGGTTTGACTGACAGCTGTCACAATCCAGCGTCTGCAATACTGGAGTTTGGCCGTGTGGAAGGGAGCGGGATCTGTGTGAGCACCGAACTGCTTCCATTGCAGCAGCGTTCCCCCCTCCAGTCGGGGGGCACAGTGTCAGCATCCTTAAAGGTTCTTTGTGTCCTTCAAGGGTCTTCAAATCCTGCAGAGTCAGATTTTCAACTCCTCAGAGGCCCCCTGACACACCTTCTTCCAGCTGAGACAACTGCACTTGTCCTGGGCTGTCACTGCAATGCACTACCAACTGGGAATACTGGAAGGGAGATCTCTGAAGATTTCAGACCTTTCCAAAAAATATGTATTAGTGGGGTTAAAGCCAACTGGAAGATCAATTTTGAAATAATTCTTTTTGAAATAATGATACCAAGCGTTTTGTTAACTTGAATTGAGAATATTGGCATTGCCATTCCATGTGCTGGAATAACTTTTTTAAAAATAAAGGTAATCTTGGGTGACATTCATTTTCTTAATTTAAAATATTTGTTGACAATGATTCAGTTCCCTCAATTGAATGAAAGAAATCCATCAACTTCAGCCCCAATCTACAGAAAATTTTGATGGCACTGACAGTTTTTTGGTGGGCGTGTGGGGGCACTGTGGCCCCTGTTTCTGGGCACATTCCCCTCCTGGCTGCAGGGAAGGGACATACCCAGCCAGCCCAGCCCAGCCCAGGGCTGCCCTGAAGCCCTTCGAGATCTGGGCTTTCTTGTCAGCTCTTCTGACGAGAAGGATGAAAGCATTCTGCACAAGGGAATTGCAACTCTCATTTCCAAACGAGCAATAAACTATAAAAAGGTGTCAATGTAGCCTGATGGAATAATTGGTACATTGCTTCCAGTTAAAGAAACTACTGCTGTTCTGTAACTCTCTTCTGTTTTTCTTTTCCTTTTTGTTTGTTCCAGAAGATGCAAAGACACTGAATCAGAAAGAGAACTTAGGTCTCCAAGCAAATAGCTCTACAAGGAGCATAATAAAACCACTTTTCTCTTTTCATAGCTGAAATCACATATGGAGAAGATGGGGGATGTTTGCTTTCCAACACAGATGTATTAGTGATCAGCAGCAGTGCAAGCAAAATGCAGGAAAAAATTATGTCTAAAAAAAATTTTATATTATTTGTATATGTTTATAAGTGTAAAATATAACATATATAAAATCTGCTAAATGTAGAAAGGGTTCTTTGATAAACTGGTTCCATATAGCTAAAGCCAATAGTTCAGCGACTGACTTCTTTCCCCATGATGAAAATTTTAGCTTTTTTTTCAGCTGCTAAGTTATTACTGTCACACATGGAAAGGGCTATTCCTGGTTTATAGACACAGGAAAAAACTTCTTACTTCTAAAAATTCCCTTGTAAAAATAGTGTGCGTTTTGTTTTTTTTTTAATTAAAAAAATTAAAACATCCCATGAATTTAACTGAAGACAGTTATAGACTTCAGCAAACTATATGTAAAACAGTCCGTCAGAAACATGAAAATCACAATCAGGGCTCTTCGATTAGGCTGCTGGATCACTCGTGTAGCACAAGCAATTCCAAATCTTTATCAAATTTTTCAGGGAGACAAGGGTTAGCCAGACAAAATCCCTGCATGAGATGCAGGAGTCAAGTCACAAGTTGTTCTGGCCACCAGCTCCGGGTGGGGAAGGTGTTTTCTGGTCTCCAAGAGCCCCATCTCCCTGGCTGAGATGTTTACACGACTCAGAGGTATTCGACAGACAAAAGGGGTCATGCAAAATAACCTCAGTGTTAATAACAGTTGTACTCGTTAAGTTCAGTAAGCAGATGAAGAATGATATCAGATGCTCCCAGGAAAACCAACTCGCTTAGATTTCACCTTCTGTGGCATCCAATTTACAAAAGCTTCCTTTATACTATGCTTCATTTTCACATTCCTTGCTTTCTCCTGTCTGAATCCTTCTCTTCATTTCTGTCAGGGTCGTTGCTGAATTCCAATTAAATCATAAAGACGAGTGAGAACAAAGGGAAGAGCAACACAACCAGAGCAGACCTGAGCAGGTGACAATTGCACACTGCAGGTTGTTTAAAAGTATCATGTCAAACAAATGAACTAATTACAACATGTCTTTAGTGAACCCTGGGTAGGATTTCATGGCAGAAAAACTCTATGTCTGACATAAATCTAAAGACAGGAAGAACAGCTTGTACCCAAAACACTGCTCCTGCAGCAACATCTGGAAAACAAAGCTCAGTCAAAAGGGCACTCTGAAAGGTTCAACTCAAGCAAATGCAAAAGCTTAAGTCACAAAGCATGAGCAGTAAAGGAGCACAGAAATAGTCAACACTAGGTTTCCTTCTATGTCCTTCCCTCTCCTGTGTTACACAACGTTGGAAAGAAGCGCCTGATTTTCATGGAAATGGATTCCTGCCAATGGGGAGTAGCAGCAGATTCATGCTCGGAAGAGCACTACAGAGGTGAAAGCACCAGCATTACTCACGCCTGCGACACTCCTGACTGCAGCAGGGAGTTCCACAGAGCAGCCAGCTGCCTACAAATGTATTTATCACTCCTCGTTTCACGCTTGTGGTGTTAGTCTTTCTCATCTGTGGGATAAAAACCTGTGAGGAGGGGAGTTACAGTGAGCATTAGTCTGTCCCTCACATGTGCCATCACTAAATCGGCCAATCAACCCAGAACCCACTGCAAATCTCCCTCAGCACCATTTTCCTGGGTCTGCTCAGTTTATGGCACAGCAGGGAATAAAATACAAATCTGAAGTGTCTGTGCCAAGAGCTGCATTGGGTGCCTGGGACAAAACACCAGTCCATGAGCAAGCACTTCAGGGTAGTACGGCTGCTGCACAGCACCAGGAACAGCTTCTTACAGGAGGGGCAGCACTTTTTCAAGTTTTTCAATAGTTCTTCCTTGTACACATCCCTATATACTTCTTAAATAGCTTGAGGAGGAAAAAAAAAAGCAGGTGTCTTCAGTGAATTGTTGATCCTTTGATAACAAAGCAAGCAATTTCTGGAACAGCCTCAGGGAAATTCACGTTGGTTTTTAAGCAATAAAGCAAATTAGCACCATAGCTTGAAAGGTTAACAGACAGAATAATCCCATGTAATAGTAGGGGAAGAAGATGAAATGATTAAAAAAATCAATTTGTTGCTATCTTGTGACGTTTATTATCAACAACAGCATAAAACCACCTCCTCTGCATTCCATAAAGACTTAATTCCTGCACGCAGAGTATGTATGGCTACTGCCCTGGGCAGACTGGACAGAGGATGGACAAGGCAGGTGAAATAAAGGCACAAAGGGCAGTGGGACAGAGCGGCTGTGGAACACTGCAGCCAGAGCCACAGCCTTTGGATGCACCATGCAAGCCTTTGGATGCACCATGCAAGCCTTTGGATGCACCATGCAAGGCTTTGGATGCACCATGAAAGCCTTTGGATGCATCACAGCCTCTGGATGCACCATGAAAGGCTTTGGATGCACCACAGCCTCTGGATACACCACAGCCTTTGGATGCACCATGCAAGCCTTTGGATGCACCACAGCCTCTGGATGCACCACAGCCTCTGGATGCACCATGAAAGCCTTTGGATGCACCACAGCCTCTGGATGCACCATGCAAGGCTTTAACCTGCCCCGAGCCTCTCAAAGACACCCAGCAAAACACAGGTGAACCCCCTCCCCCAAATGCCTGTCTCAGGCACCTGCAGAGAGCAGTGATGTGCAGACCAAAGGCTTTTGCTCTGTCACACGACATCAGCAAGGATTCCTTGGTCCCCAAGCACAGAAATCCCTGCTTCCCCCGAGGGCTGGTGGCCAAGGGGAAGGGACCAGCTCGTGGATGCTGCGAGCTGGCAAGCTGTCACACACACAGGCATTCCAAACAGGGTAATTTACTGTGCTGCACAGCTGGGCTGTTCTTGGTGGCTAAGCTGCCTCATTTTGAGCTAGTTAGTCACCTTTCTAAATAGGTACTCCTCTCATACAGATGAGCAAGCTTTACCCATGCTCCACGTCCCCCAAGAGCTCCGTGTCTGCTTCAGCAAGCGCCAGACTGAGCTAATGCGTTCTGACACAGGGTGTTACCGAACAGAGACGGCTCAGGCTCAGCTGTGGGCAGGAGCACAGCAAACTCACAGACCTGCCAAAGGCTGCAGACACAACTCCAGCCACCCTGCAGTTAGCAGTGTAAGCACATCTCCTCCGGAGGAGTCACGTCTGATTAATCCTCCGGCACTCCTTCACGGAAACGCCAGGCGGAAAATGAGACGGAGCCATTCTTCTCTGAAAACCATGTAACACCCCACCATTACTCAAAACACCTTCAGAGCATCGCCTCCCACTTCCTGTCACTGCAGCCTTTCACAAGCTAAGGCATATGCACAAAGACAAAAAAGCAGGAAATCTCCATTTTCCCCGAAGCCCATCAAACGCACCCCAGAGCAGACCCCTTCCATCTTCCCACACGGCTCACAGGGGTTCTCTGACTGCCAACACAACACTGAATTCCCACCACCTTTCCCTCCAGGCCCCTAAACCTTCCTCCCCAACAAGTACTTGAAAGGACGATGGGCACAACCACCACAAACACCTTCCCTCCACCACTTCCCACAAGGCTCAGCTGAGCCACTTTTCCTTGGGAGCTTTGGGCAACCAGGATGGAGACAGAACAGAGCCTGTCCTGCCTTACTGCTGCAACGGTGGGGGACCCTCACCCAGCACCCTGCAGTGCCTGGCAGCCACTGCAGTTCCAGTTATACTGAATATCTTATTCGGACACCTCTGTGACACAATGACCCTTTAGGGCCACAAAGGCCCTTTTATGGCTGATGTATCTTTGCCTTCAGTCAAACAACTGGTGGTCACAGAATTACTGGATATTTACTGGTCTCCATGCCAGGGTTTGAAAAGCTATCTTGTCTGGAACATTTAGCAGTTTGGTTTTCCACGTGGATGACTTTACCATATCTGAAACTGCTTGTTCCATCATCCCAGAGCAGCTTGCAAGTCGCAGTGTGAAAGTTATTCTCTCCCTTAATGGATAAAATATGCTTGCCCTGAAGACCATGTTTGTATAACACAAAGTCTCAAAACATGGAGTTTTTTTCTCCTTTTTTGGATTTATTTCTTAGAATGAAAAGATTACTAGCATTGCCTCATATGATGGAAAGAGGAAAAAATTAAAAAGGGAGGGAAAGAGTACAAAAGACTCCATGGATGGGAGCAAAGAAAATGTTTGTTTTGGCAAAACCAAGACAAAGTGTAAATAACGAGGAAAAGATGAATGACAGATCTCACAATGTGACATGGTAGGCATGGTGACACAGCTTACAGACATTGGTAGCCTAGAAATGGGAATCTGCCAGGAGTCCTGTCCAGTTCCACACCCGGGAATGAAGAGAGTTTGAAGGCTCACAGGGGGCTGTGGGGGCCGGGCCGTCCTTTCTCAGGCCCCTGTTCTGCCTGTGATGTTCACAGCTACACTGGACAGGCAGGTAAGGGGCCCCAGAGAGTGAGCAAGCCTTGAACACAACAGTGCAGGGATAGTTTTAACACTGCCTGGCCCTCTCTCCCCTCCTTCCTTTGGGCATCAGGCTGACCCATGGGGGCAGAAGAGACCAAGAGTGAGCCCGAGGCAGCTGACTCCCATCCAAGGGACTGTGTCGCCCCAAATGGCTCTTATTTGCACCAGGACCACCAGCCAGGCTGCTGAGAGCAGCGCCCCAGCCTCTCTTCTGTCCCTGGTTGTCCTGGAGCCACCTTGGGATCTCACCATTCCTTACTTCTTTACCTTAAGGCTGTTTGTAAGGACACTTGCATGTTTAGTACCCTTCCGTGGTGGGATCCTGCATGAAAGCACGTGGTTTTGCAGCTGCCTGTTCCCCTAGCGCACCTTCAAAGCCTTCCACATCAAAAGGTGTAGGAGGCCTGTTCTGAGCAGGGGCTGTGAGACAAACTGGCTTTGTGCCCCACCACCCACATTTTCATTTCAGCTCCTGGAGTACAAAGGAACCAAGCAGCAGTTGGCTTCTTCTGGCACTTTGAACTCAGTGGAGCTGAATGTCCTGCTCGCACTCCTGGTTTGTTCCAGAAAGACAACATTGTGATTTCTAGTATGGAAATGAAAGCAAAGCCTTCCCAGGTGAGAAACCGTGCCTTTGATAAATCCGTAACAAAGAGCCATGCCAGGCTCTAGTGCTCTAGTGCTTTTAACATGGAACGAGCAAAGGTGTGAGAAACTGAAACACTGCAGGAATAATGCAACATTGCTAAGCTATCTTTCTGCCATCTGTCAAGTCTGCAGTATTTTCAAACTGCTCCCAAGTGAATCATTAAATCATCACATCTCACTTCCTGGGATATAATCAAATAGAATACAATTGCTAATGCGGGACAGTTAACCTCTATCAGGAGTTTGTACATTTGTGCAGAACCATAAACCAGTTGTTAGTGCGTGTCAGAAGCCTTCTGGCAACCTTCCTAAGGATTTGTCAAAAAACAATTAGGATCCCTACTGCAGCTAATGTGGAGCCACAGGCTGACTGGTGCTGGACATCACAGCCCTGTCACCAGCAGCCTTTGCAGACAGCAATGATCCAGAGCGGGGGGATTTATTGCTGTGGACAAAAACATCATGTGTTTCTTTTCCCAGCATGTCCATAACTTGACTCCCAGGCAGTCAGTTCCATCGCACAATCACTGTGAAGAACTTTTTCCATCACGTCCATTAAATCTCCAGTGCAGGAATTAAATCTCCAGTGCAGGAATTAAGGAGGAAGAAACATCTGAGATCATCACTTTCTGTTTTCTCTTTTCTAGATGTAACCAATGGAACCAGATTATTTGTGTCCTACTGTCAATTAAAAAAAGATTATTCTTTTTAACTGTGAAGAAAGCAAACCAGGAATGAGCCATCCCACTTATTGTTACCTGTGGATTTTACACCATCCTATCCATCTTTGAAAAATAATTAACTAACTCTTCTATTCTGTAAGCTCTTCACACATCTTAGTCTGCAATTTTCTGCTTTTCTGCCCCCTTGCTGATACAATTTTATCCTACAAGTTTATTGACAGTAAATATCACAATTTTTTGTCTTCTCAGAAGCAAACTCTAGTGCTTTGGACCCTGCTAAAGCTGTGGCTCTTCAGGATAACATGTACTTTGCATAATGAGATACCATTGAATATTAACAACTCAAATACTAACAATTAAAAGAATATGAAGCAATAGGAGCATTTTCCAGATTATGCCACCTATGGATCACCACTGAATAGAAGAAGAAGCAAAGCTGTGAAAATAAAAAGGGTGGAGAAGTTAAGAAGGGGGGGAAAATTGCTTTGAGGTAATAAAAGAAAAATCTGGTAGTGTGATCAAAGGAGAACCACAAGAGTTGATTTGATACAAAGCATGCTTCAGTTTTGCTTTAGACACTCTAAACCGTAAGGGCAGGCCTTGTTTTGGAACACCCCCAAAAGCTTTATTTCTCACAGAAAGAGTAGCTGCAATATAGTGCAGGTTCTGGTTCTAAGAAAGATGTTGGGCTGACAGATCAAAACCACCTCTGGCCACTGGACTATTGCAACAACCAAGACTGTTCCATCAGTAAGATCAAGAAGAGATGAAAATGAGTGTGCCTGAAGGGTGGGAGGTGCTAAAGCCAAAATGGAGCAGAGCTGGAAACTGAAGCAGCAGTCTCTTTACTGAAAAACTGGCAGAGGCTAAGATTGGCTAGTGTGAGGGGTAGGAGATGGGCAGGAGGCTCCTGAGGATCGAGGCCAGGCCTGATAATCAAAGAAGAGAATAAAAATGGTCAAGCCAGCAATCGAGAAAGAGCAGCTACCATGGATGTCAAACATTACTCTGCTGCTTTTAACAAAGTGCTGCTTTCATCAGTTCAGGGTCTGCTCTGGAATTTTGGGGTACAGTCAAAATAGCCAAATCCATTCCCCCCATGGTGCTAAAGGGCATCTTCCACAGTTATGTCACCTTAGCATTTTAGAATCTGTGCATGCACATGTACACCACCACCCATGGCCTAAAGCACCTTTTTGGTCCCTGGTGAGCTCAGCTCTCTGCAGGACTCCTCACCCTGGAGAAGAACCCACCCTGTCTGTGTTACCAGGACAGCCAGCACGGCACACTGGAACCACCACCAAAAAGGTCACTTGTTCAAAGAGAGCTGCTTTACATGGACTAACAAAACCCCAAAGCCCAGCAAACAAATTTCTGTTGCTCCTGAGATTTTCAAAAAGCTTTTTTAATGCACTTCAGGGCTCTGATAGATTAAAACCTCAGTATATTTTCAGAAACATTCAGCCTGTCACATTACACACAGAGTGCAATGCACAGGATAGATGTCATTGCACCAGAGGGGCTAAAACCAGAAATGCAGAGGTAAGATTTAATCCTTCAGCAGCGAAGGGAAGTTTTGCAATGGAATGTCAATGGATGTGGAACTAACATGTGCAAGACTACATGCAGGAGATTCACCCCTGGGGCACAAATTAGCAACAAAAAAAACCCAAAGAACCCTTTGTTTCTAAAGAGGGCCGATAGATTTTCTGTGTGTTAATGTCTGTGGGCTCCTCAGCTCATTACCACCTCTGTCATTGTATCACACTACCTGCTTGCTGCTCTATCACCAACAGAAATTTTTATATTTCAAAAAGGGGAGGAAAAAAAAAAAAAGCAGCCAATTAATAAACAAGAGCAACTCTAACTTGTAATGCTTCACTACTCCAGCTAAATGCCTGTAGTGCTACTCACTGCCCCTTTTCCCACATGTTTTTTAATGAGCTCCAGGAAGAAGTGAGTCCCAGGTAGGATGGAGCACGTGGGACACAAGCTGAGGGGCAGGAGATGCCACCCCCACCTCCACTGTGACTTGCCTGGTTCTTCCAAGCCACAAAAGGTGTTGTTGGTGGCAGCAGCCTGAATATGAGTGATGCCAGCAGACACCTTCCTGCAGGAGCAAATCCTAATGGAGAGGTTTGTATGGGGTTATAAAGGTGTGGGGAACCAGTGCTGACCTCCGGCTCCTGCTCACCTGGCTCAGCTTCTAGACACAAACAGCTCTTTTACGCTTCCTTTGGTTTCTAAATGCCTTTAAAAAAAAAAAAAAATAAAAAAAGTGGTCTGCATCCTCAGCAGATAGATATTTGCATAGCTCCCTTATAACCAGTGAACCATGTCTGTTCACACCAGATGAACATCTAGTCCTGCACTTTCAATGGCTTCCCAGTTTTAGATGGGCTGGAAAATTAAGATTTCTCAGTTTTGAATGCATTCCTGAACCTCTCTTCTTTCTAATGTGTCTACCCTCCCCTTCTTTCCGTTTTAACCTACAATTTTTCAGGTCATTTAGTGCAGAATGCAAACACAGATGAGTTATTAGGAGTTGAACATTGCCAACTGTGCATGNAATGAGCTCCAGGAAGAAGTGAGTCCCAGGTAGGATGGAGCACTTGGGACACAAGCTGAGGGGCACGAGATGCCACCACCACCTCCACTGTGACTTGCCTGGTTCTTCCAAGCCACAAAAGGTGTTGTTGGTGGCAGCAGCCTGAATATGAGTGATGCCAGCAGGCACCTTCCTGCAGGAGCAAATCCTAATGGAGAGGTTTGGCTGAATGGGGTAATAAAGGTGTGGGGAACCAGCGCTGACCTCCGGCTCCTGCTCACCTGGCTCAGCTTCTAGACACAAACAGCTCTTTTACGCTTCCTTTGGTTTCTAAATGCCTTTAAAAAAAAAAAATAAATAAAAAAAGTGGTCTGCATCCTCAGCAGATAGATATTTGCATAGCTCCCTTATAACCAGTGAACCATGTCTGTTCACACCAGATGAACATCTAGTCCTGCACTTTCAATGGCTTTCCAGTTTTAGATGGGCTGGAAAATTAAGATTTCTCAGTTTTGAATGCATTCCTGAACCTCTCTTCTTTCTAATGTGTCTACCCTCCCCTTCTTTCCGTTTTAACCTACAATTTTTCAGGTCATTTAGTTCAGAATGCAAACACAGATGAGTTATTAGGAGTTGAACATTGCCAACTGTGCATGTAATGTGACTTTGTTTCACAAGGAGTAATAACCATATCCACACGAACAAAAAGTAAGGACTCGCAGCTCAGGAAGACATGATACAATGGGGGAGGCCTCAGAAAATGCTCTTCTGCCTAAAAACTTGTTGCAGCTTTTTCAAGTCGTTTTGAGCCGAGGATGTGAGCTGAGAGTAGCAGAAAGGACTAGAACAGTGGAATCAGCTATAATTTCGTGTACAACCACCACTACATCACCAGGATGGGGAAAAAAAAAAAAAAAAAAAGTATCTTCTAGAGGGGAAAGGGTAATAATGAGTGCTCTTCAACATGTCAAATACAAAACACTGCAGAAATGTTGAGGTCTGGAAAAGGGCTAGGCTAAAAGGGAAAGGGCCATGGTCAAACAGGATTGGAGAAAGTAAGAGCTGACCCCTAAAAAGTGTCTTTTTTTTTTAGACAAGCTGATCCTCCAGGCTTAGAATTTAACTTGTTTTTACTGCTGTTTTATTACTTTTTCCATTTTGCCATGACAAGTTAATGATTTTTGCAAAAATGTACCATGACAAATCTGCCCCTGCAGGTGGTTTTACACACACTACGTTCAGGAAAGACTTTGATCCCTCTTCCCTTTTTAGTTTTTCTCCTTGTTTTGTGTTTTCAGCATTTTGTTTCTTTTCATTCCAAGAGCAGATTAAAGGAGAGAAATACAGACACTGAGAACCCGTAGGTTGAACACCATCCAGCTCTGTCCCCCTGAACAAGAGACACAGGCCTAATGGAAGGTTTGAAGCTGATTTCCCTCACATTCCACCTCATGTAACTGCAACGGTATTACTTGGGATCACATTCCCAGATATAATCACTACCTGATACCTGTGAATGGGAATATCAACAGCTGGTGCACAGAGGCTGGGAAGAGAAGATGGGGGGTGAGATGGACTTTATAAACACTTATAACTTCTGAAGATTATTCCTTTTGAAGCTAGACATACATTTTAATCAGCTACTTTCATCATTATTCATGAATGAATTATTAATTAGTCCTCCTGACTAAAAATATCATTTCCAACTTGCTGCAAAAATACACACACACACACACACACACACACACACACACAGACAAACATGAAAAAATAATACAAGAAAAGGAAGATATTGCACATCATTAGCACCAGAGTGAAGGCTGAGTATTTGATCTCAGTTTAATTATGAATGCCTGGTTTGAAAGAACATTTCCACATCAGCAGTCGCTAGCGCTGCTGTGTGCACTTGGGTGTAAGACAAGTGAGGCCGTGCTGGCAACAGCTGATTTTTCAGCAGCTTCACTCCCTGTGCTACCGGGGCTGTGTGCAGAAGTACCTGCACAAATACATCCCTCGCTAAAATGCCTTTTGTCTCGTGGCTTTATGTTCAGAAGTGGGAAAAACCCGACAACTCAGCCTTGAGGATGTTTCTGGTTACGGGGTAACCCAAGGCTTCAGCCACTGCAGGAACCCCGAGGCGGGGACAGCCTTTGACCCCAAACTTGTGTGGGCACAAGGAACAGAAAAGGGAAATCCAAAGAGGAGCACCACCATTGAAAAAGAAAAGGGAAATCCTAAAAGGATTGCTGTCAGTTTGCTTTACAGATGGGGAAAGGAGGTAAGAGCAGTAGAGATAACTCACTCATGTCAGGACTAAGGTGTGAACCCAAGATCTCCCAAGGAAAACCTATTAGGCTGCATGACTCCTCTCACTTCCTTATCTCTCTAATCATCCCGCACGGAAAACCACTCCAGAACATGCACACTCATTCCCTCTCTGACCTCCCCTTTCCTCAGACCTACAGGTATCAGGCCAGCTGGAAGTGAAGCTTTTCCATCAGGGAACCAGAGCTGGGCAGGATGTTTTTTTTTCCCCATAACGAGAGAGACAACGAACAATTGTGCCTTTTTGTTATCTGAATTGGTTTCCTTGATGAGCACATCCCTTCAGAACCCGCTGCAATGTTAATTTCTGAAATGATCAAAAAGCTTCTAAACTAAGGAAATGCTGCACACTCAGGGAAAGAGGAGAAGGGTTCAGAGGAATTGGAAATTACTTGTTATTCTTCAAAAATCTGGGCCATCCTCCCAACGCTGTTATTTTTAAACAGTTTGTGTTTTAAGTACACGGAGGTACATAAACAGTTGCAGAACTAATAAGGTTGCATGACTCCAAAAATCTCTTGTTTTGCCAGAGGCCTTGCAAAAATTTTAACTAGCAAGTTTCACAAACCCTGTTTGGGTTATTTGAACTGTTACTGTATTACACCTCTGCCTCAAGCCTACTCCAGGAAAGTTGCAGTTTCTTAACACGTTTCTCAAAACCAGGGCAAACAAACTAAGGTCACCAATGGAAAAGACCTCCAAGACACAGCTTTCACCTCAACTTATCAGAAGAGGCCAAAGCTAAAGATGTCCCCTGATAAATACACCAAGGAAAGGAGGTTTGGCACTTATTGCAGAACAGCAACTCTTCCCCTGCACAGCAGCAGGGGATGGATTTTTTTAAAATCAGGGAAGGTGCTGCACTAGGATGTTTCTCAGGACCAAAATGGGCTCCACCGCCACTTTCTCTTCTCTGCCAGGTTCTCTTGGAATCACTTTTACAGCGCTGTCCCTTTTCTTTGCCTCCAGACCTCCACAGAGATTTCCTTCCCTTAGGCTTAATCTTGTCGGGCATGCTCTTTTAGCTCGTTTTTAGCCTTTTCAGCTCAACAGGTTTGTGGATCTTGCTCCACTGCCCACCCCTGACTCTGATTGATCTGTGGATCCCCACCTGCTCGCCCAGGAGTGTCCCTGGGGACACCAGGCTCACGGCAGACTCTGTGCTCACCTTCCTGCTCACGGAGCACAGCGAGTGCAGAGCACGTTCAGGTCAGGCTTCTCCAGAGTGGAATCGTACGCATCGCTTTAGTTGTTATTAATATTTCATTAATTTGCCAGCTACAGTAGTTTTCTCTTGAGACATCATTAATAAAATACCACCCAAATAAGCAGGATAACAGGCAGAGTGACCAAACTACAAAACAAGTTTAATTACCTTGGTGTTATACCTTTGCAAGCGCCAGCTTTAAATTGCAGGATTCTATAAAGTAAAGCTTTGATGACGCTGAGGTCTATTGCTTCCTATGTCTTGCCATTTTAATTACTTCTCCGATTTCCCACACACACTTCCTCTGTTTGATTTGGAAGAAGAATGAAAGTGCCTGTGGGTGTTAATGGAGGGTTGCTGAGAGAGTTTGAGCAAAACTGCAGCACAAATCACTACAGCAGAATCACCTCGCCGATATGCAAACCTTGCCTTGAATTCAGAGTTACACAAAGTGGTAACTCTTCCATGGATAAACAAAAAGATGAGATTATTCAATTAGCTGAATACAAGTTCTTCTAAAGTTAAAATATAAATTCTTTTAATAGCTGGCATATGAGACTTAAACTAACCCAAATAAGAAAAGCAGCAAATCACATTTCAAATGAGATCTACCCATCACTACTCATCATTAAAGAAAGGCATTTCTCACTCTAACACTGAACACTTTTAAACTTAAATAGAACTTTTTCTAAGTTTTTTAAAGTATCCATAAAAGCATACGCCATGTGTGTGTGTATGTCTGGGTGCATACAAGGTTTGTTTTACAGAAATTTCTATTGAAACTATAACAGAAATAAACATGCAATGCTGAGGCCAATTCACGCCTGCCTTAATTCCTGGGGAAAAAAAAAAAAAGCACCCACAGAGGTATATCTCTTAAAATTTCTTTCCTGCTGAAAGTGTTCTCAGTTTCAGATTTGAAATTAATTTACTGCACAGTAGGCCCTACCAAACTGTACTCTTGTTAGGCCTAACAAGGGGAAAATGAAGTAGATTTGTTATAGAAAGAAGAAGCTGAACAAGTGAGCACTTCTGCCAAGACAGAAAGTCAGTCAATAACTGAGGTTTTGACGGTTCACAAAAAAGCTGAATCTTTAGTGACAGAATGGTGAAACCATTTTGAAAATGTATAGATTTAAAATAAGCTGGCTTAGAACAAGGAACAATAAGAGACTGACACATGACATAAAGAAATAATTGTAGTCTGCTCTAAAGCTTAGTGTGACTTTGCTCATCTTCAGTAATTCTTGTGATGCACAGCAAAATCAGTTCCAGAGCAGATTTTCATACAGGAGCTTTTTGACAGCGCTCACGATGCATTTCTTGAGTCACACCAAAATGAAAAAACAATTTAAACAAAAAAACAGTGGCAAACATGGCACTGACCAAGTGCACAGACAGCTGCACAGAGCCCTCTCTGACCCCTTGCCAAAGCTACACTAAACTTGGGCATTACCAAAAGAAAACGCAAACTGTGGGGCTGCCAAGTGCTGAGCCCCACCTGGAGAGCCAACACAACCTGTAAGATGGTTCAGGAAACAGTTCCCATCATTCCAGGGCTGTCAGAGTGAAGAAGCTCCGTGCAAAGGGGGCTCTCAGTGGGTGCCCAACATAGCACCCAGGAGCATCGTGTCTGGTTTTAGTGACAAAATCTGAATAAAATGAACCAAATATGGTTCAGAAATGAGCCATAATGATTGGGAATCATGGTTTATTGTGAAACGCCTCTGAATCTCCATCTATTCTCTTTTCTGAAATAGAGCTAAGTGCTGGCCTTATCACAATTCACCCATACCAACAGAGGGAAGAGACTCTGGGTAGGAAAAGGCTCGTAATTCTAGCAGACAGATATGCTGGACATGACCAGTAATGCCACAGGAATTCAGGCAAGAATACTCCATGTGCTCTGAATGGGAAAAGGTACCACCAGCCCAGCAGATGGTGGAAGCCTTCCTTCAAAAACCAAGCAGGCGTTGCCAGTGCACACGAATCGACGGCCATTTATTGGGCTGTTCCTTGTAAGAGATGTATCTGCATAAATCACACCCTTCCCAGGCTTCACAGGGAGATGATCATAGCAAACTGTGGGGTCACGAGGCTTAGCCCTCTAGGAGCCTGAGCATTTGAAATAAAACATGCAAATAATAACATTAAAGTCTGTGGATTCCTGCTAGAGGAAACTCTTGACTAGCCTGTGCTCACACCCCGCAGGGCTGGCTGGGGTCAGCACCTCTGCAGCCCCACGCTGCGTGGGCAGAGCTTTCAGCAGGGATCTGGGGAGATTTTCATCAAGGGCTTCAGTGACGCAAAATCCTGCCAGAACACCACCAACACCGACTAGCTTGGAAAATCCTGCCCTACGTGTGTGAGCATTCATTTATTTCATCCCACTTTTACTATGTAACATGCCTTAAAACATTGCCTTGGGGAGCCTGAAAATGTATTAAAGTGATTACACAGAAATTTATGCAAATTGCTATGGTAATTTTGAAATTACTTAATTCTATAAAATGCCTGCAGTTTTTAGTGTCCTGTTCCGAGCTGGCTCTTGAAACACTCCTCCAGAGGTGTGAACAAGCAAAGGTGGAACAACTGTCTTTCACATCATGTCACAGAAGCACAAGGCAAGGAAACACACACCTTCAAAGGAGCCTGAAGTGCTTCCAGAGGACAGGAAGCAGTATCTGCTCATTAGGGCCCAGAAGTACTTGAGAAATGAAGAGGGACAGAAGCACATGGGGCTCACTGACTGCTGTCCTCACATGGCCTCCCCCCAGCTGTCTCTCTAACAGCAGAAATTTCTTTTTCTGCACCTCCTTCCATGAATTTCCTAACTTCTCTGGAGAACCAAATTCACCGTTTCCTAATTTGGACTGGAAGTCAGTGAATAACAAAAGTTTGTACCTCTGCTATCCTCAAACAAGGTTTCATGGCCAGCTCCACACCAGGTACCCCAGGAGGAGGTGTGTAGGAAACTTGTTAATACAATGGGATGGGATCTACCTGCCATTTCTGATATGGAATATTTCCTGTTTGCATACCAAAATTCCCATCCCTGGCCATCCTGCCAAGGGCTCCTCCTGGTTTCAGACAGCTTTGCTTTTAGCCTTTGTTCCTCCAAAGGTGGCCTGTTCTAGAAGGAGCGGTGAAGCAGGATGGAAAGAGGATGAGAGTCCTTGCTGCAGCATGGAGAAGCCATGGAAATCCCAAGGGAACGCCACTCACTCAGAGAGGAAGGAAAATGCTTGACTGTTTTCTGGGAAGGAGTTGGAATGAATGAGGATGCCCCAGTCTGCTGCAATTCTGGCTCCACACCCAGTAGCTAGAGACCAGTGGACACAGCAGTTCCCTCTGGCCTGAATTTCTATAAAGTTCAAATTCTGACTGACAGTGGCTAAATTATGAACTCACCATCTATGATTACTTAGTCATGATTGTCATGATGGGAAAGACCTCAAGAATCTAAGAAACATTTGCATGTTTTGAATAAATCAGTTAAGAACAGAGATTTTATTGAGCAGCACATTAAAGCAGATGGGCACAGTGGAATAAGCTTCCAGCCTTAATTAGTAAGGAAAACAGTGACCTGCTTTCAATTTAAAAAATATACACAGTAATAATTTACAGGACACAGAGCATCCTGTGGCCTCAGTAAACTCCAGGTCTGGCTGACTGTGAACTACTGTTCAGTATGTCTTGCTAATGCTCAGAGTATGCTTTTAATATGCTAAATGTATCCCTAAAAGGATACTAAAAGCCTTGCATTAGCATATTCTGGATGATCTTTGAATATATGAGCAGTGCTAGAGAAGCCGAGATTAGCTGTCATGGCCTAATTAAAAACGGATAGTGTAGCATATTGACCTAACAAAAGTAATTTTTTCATCTCAACTTACTTCTCCTGTCCTTGTTTAGTCCTTTGGCTGGAGCCAGCACATAGCTGAACTGAACTCCCTTTAACAGCCTTTGGGATGCTAGTTTTTCATCTCAATCTACATACTTGGCTAAAACTTCTTTTGTGCTATCTATCTGTCTATCTATGCATCTATCTATCGTGAGAAAAAGAAATCATTACGTAAGCTACACCCTTCTATCAGCACAATTAGAAATTTTAAATACTTTCTCTCCGTTTTTCTTCTCCTGTACTTTTTCAACACACAGCCATCCGCTGTCATCTTCATTACACACCTGTGGTTTAAACTCCTGTCCTCAACAGAACAGTGGCAGGGTTGTGTGTTTTGTTTTTCTTAGAGCCTCAGTGCAGAGGTGCATTACACTCACAGATGTCTTATCAGTCCCTGGCACTTCCCATAACCTTGTTTTGAAGTCCAGTTCCTTTGAAGGTCAGTCTTTTCACTTGCATCTAGTGATTAAAAAAACCCACTGGGATGAATGCTGACAGGCAACATACGGGAAAAAACATGCTGTCACAAACTCATCATTAAATTGCTATTATATACGAGTCTGGTTAATCAAAAGCAAGTCACCAGGTCTTGCTAAGTGGCTCCTTTGCCTTCCTGCTAGGAACAGTGCTGGTAAAAGCTGATGTGTCCTATGAGGTGTGTAATTCAGGCCTGGCTGTACCTCCTGAGCTGCTCACAAGGCGCTGCAACTCTGGTGTCAGGGATATTCTAAAACAGATCCCAGGATTCTCACGTATCAGAGCTGGCTGAGAATGAACTGTTCCCTTCACAGCTCAGAACTATCAGACACAGAAATCACAGGCAGCTATAATCTTCCACCCCTGGCACAGAAAGCCACATTTTCAATTCCTGCTAAAAGTACTACTTCTTGCCGGTATGCCAGAAATGACAGTGGCTTGCCTGCACTGAGCTGCTTTCTATTCTATTTTAAACCAATAATTTGCCAGTTTCCAGTGGGAAAATAGCACCTTAAAGTAAGGTGCTCAAGTAAGACAAAATGTACATTGGATCCAGCAAGTCGAGTGCACCTGTAATATTCAGGTTTATATTCTGCCTGGGGACCCATGTATGGGTACCTCCATTTTTTTGTAGTCTGCAGCCTGCAAACCTGCCAGGCTCCCAGAATGCTCTACAAACACACCCTTCAGTTCCACCGACAGCGTTCCAGTTACATTCGAGCACCTTCCCCTACTTACGTGGTTTTACAAAGACAGCTGATGCCGCTTTCACACTCAACCCCAAACCTAATGTAGCCTAGCAGGCATAAAAAGGTCTCTGGGGTGCCTAAAATTAGAGGTCCAGAGCTCGGCTTCCTGGGCACAGTGGGATACAGAGGACAGGAAGTGCAGCTCTTCACACCACGGTAGGCGGCTATTGCAGGCGCTGGGCAGATGCACTGCCCATCACAGGCACTGACCAAGGGAACCAGGCCTTTGCTGACCTTACACGTTTTCCACAGGCTATTTCTGATACTTGCACATAAAGCAGCAGCACTCAACATGAAATACAAAGAATAACCCAATACATGTGATGAGGAACAGGGAAGGCAGATGCGTTTTCTGCAAACACTATCCACCACCCAGAGAAAGAACAGCTTTGAAGCAGGGAAGAAAGATGGGGAAGTCTTATAATGCTGACTTTTTTTCCCTTCTCCCCGACATAAAGAGTGTGGCCTGGCTGGTTTGAACGTAGCAGGACCTGCCACTGAAGTACAAAACTGCTGTTCACACTAGAATTGCATGTTAAGTGATTAGGCTCAGTGTGAGTGAGAAGATGTGGACACAAAACTACAAGCAAGACACACACTCCATGGTGTGTGTCAGGGATGGCCACACAGCCTGACCACACTGGATTGGCTCCAGTCGGCCTTGGGGGAACTCCCCGTCCTGGCCTGCACAGTCCTTGGGTTTTGTGAGCGTGGGTTTGTGCTGTCCCCTCCCGGAGCCGCTGAGGAGCCGCCGGTGCTCCGGAAGGGGCTGCTCTCGCCCGCTCCGGCAGCACTGGGGTCACCGAGCTGACCGCCAGCAGCCACAAGTGTCCTTGGGCTGAAAGTGATCTCCAAACGAAATGCCTGTGAAGAGTGGGAATTCCTGAAAAAGGCCCTTCTCTTTGCTTAGAGTTCTTGCTAAGTGGTGTCTATTTCTGGACAGATTACAAACACTGAAGACAGTTGTTGCCACATTTAAAAATAGCCCCGGAGGAAGGCTTAACTGTTCCCTGACCAGCAGCAAATTGAAACTGCTGTTCCTAGGTCAAAAAAGGCAATTATTTAGCAGATCCTAAAACGGAATGAAAGGATCAGGAACATCTCCATATGACATGACTTCAGAAGTGTGTGTCCACCCCAACCCCGAGTCAGCACCCAAGTAACTATCCCAGTGTTGGAGTCCTGGAATCAAATCCCCAAGTTATTACAATGCCGTAACACCACCAATTGTGGTGGCCCAGCACTCCCTTATAAACCTATGAGAGCAGCAGGAAAATGTCCTTGTGTTTGAAGCCCACCCCGTATTTAACTTTGCAGCTCATTTAAACTGTGGCTCTATCGCCAGGCATTTGTTTGTAATCCCTGTTTACAAGCAGAAGGCATTATCTGCTTTAAAAACTAACGCTCAGTGGAGCTGCACCACCGCAAATTCAGCAAGGACAGCATCCCAAGCCAGGGCTTGTACACACAAACTGTGATAGCACCACTGAGGTGTGGATTGAAGGGGGTGCAATCAGACCAAATCAGCGTCTCTGGGGATGGTCTTACACAGGAGTACATGTAGTGTATTTCACTGGATACTTGAGAGATCAGAAGTTTTCTGTTAAATAAACTCTCCTACTGAAATTTAAATGATTGTACAAGTCCTACACAAATCTATCTTCAATGATTTAAAAGCTTATCCAAGTCATGCTGGTTGCTGTTCTGAGAAATTTCACTTCCGAGCTCAGTGTCAAGCCCTGGGATCACTTTTCCAGCCAAGCTGCTCCGTGTGTGCAGTTACACACACAAGTGCATCCGCCCAAGGTGGGAACCAAGAGGAAGCATCTCCCAGCCTCACGCTCTCGGAATTCCTGTCAGACTCACATGGTGCCACTTGGCCGAGCTCTTAAACCCAAGCCCTTCAGCTTCTGTGAGAGCAACCCGAGCCTGTGACTACAACACTCCATCTTCTCTGCCCTCCTGGCTCTTCATATTAAATATAATGGAACTGCACGCTTAGGGACTATTTAAAATACCTTTCCAGGAATAGGTTCAAATAAATGCTTCCCTTCCTATGACCACATTTTAGAAAGGCCTTTTTGAACTGTGGGGTTTACAAGCTTAGTCCTGCCTGACACCAGGGGAGGCACATCTTCACGGCATGTGGGGTGGCTGGCTGGCAGGAGCACAGCGCTGGTGCCACGTGCATTCCCAGAAACATCCCACCCGACAGCTCCCCCACCCAGCCCTGCACAGCACCCAGAAAACCAGGGGAAGCAGTTTCCTCATGGGAGATATGATGAAAAATATAGCAGCAAGAAAAAGAGATGGGGACACCAGGTAGCTGTGGGGCACTTCAGGTAGACACCCTTTCTGAACAGGTCTTTATCCTGCTTGTCATGTACCTGTGGCTTTCAGAAAAAATTCCAGGGGATGCACTGCATATAAAGCGTATGTATGCTTTTAATATATACACATTTTTTAATTCAAGTATGATCAGGAAGTAAAAGAGTTTTAAAGCAAAGCCTGTGGCTTTAGCTTGTGTGTGTAGGAACACAGACACAAACCTTTCTTTTGGGAGACTGCTCATCTGACTTGATTCATGCTGTAATAATGCACAATTTTCTTGGAGGAAAGCACTGAAGGATGTGATGTTGCATAAGGAAATCCCTCATCTACACTTTAAATCATTCTTTTGTCATGGGAAATGTAAAACAATTTAAAAATTAAAATATATCACAGACTAATGATGAAAGGTCTCATCCAAAACCAGTGGCAAAGGCCAACTGATTACATTTTATTTTGGCTTTTTCTCAGGCATGACTGATTCAGGACAAACTGCCTTGCCATGAACAAAGGACCAGAAGGCAGGGCAGCACTGGGGCAACCAGCCCAGCCCAGGTCTCATGGAAGCAATTTCCAGCTGAATTCAGGCAATTCCTGCTGGCAGGGGAGCAGGTTCCTGACACAAAACCTGACACAGCTCAAAGTGGTTTCTCTAAAAAACAGCAACTGTGAGCACAGCAGCCTGCAAGGTAAGGAGCTCATGTGTAAGTCAGGACATAGTCCCAGAGACTGCAGGAACATAAAGAACCCCATACAATGCAGGGGGAAGTTTAAAGTAATAGATGCAAGGAACCTTGAAAGCAAGGAAGTCCTTTGAACACAGAAGTGCTGTAGTCAACCAGACACAGCTTTACTACTCTAAACACAGAACAGTCTGTCTTTAGACGGTATCAGAAGAAAATCACATCTGTGGCCACAAATGCCTCCTTCCCTCTCAAAATCCACACAACGCCAGGCTGCAACTGTGCAAGCAGTCTGACTGGAAGTTGAAAAGCAACCTGTTCTTGAACATGAATTGTGTAATCAGTAATGATAATGAAATTGGGTGGCGCTCAGTCCTTATCCATTCCTTATCCTAGAAATACTGTCAGGGACTGCCACTGCCGTCCTGCTCCCGCAGCCAAGGACAACATTCCACTCCCCAGGACCAGGAAGGAGGAGAAGAGGAGCAAAGGGAAATGGTAAGGACAGGGCTACAGGTGTCTGGAACTGCAGCACAAGCAAGAGAGTTAATTTCTTCTGAGCAGCTTCAGTGCTATTCTGGGATGGAGTGAACTGCTCGGCGCTGATGATATGCAGGAAATTACTTCCATGGCAGTAATCCGAGCAGACTATTTGAGTAGGGATGCCACTTTTGTCCCTCTTTTGAAGATAAGTCCATACTTTGAGATGCCAGCATCAAAATACATTAGGCAGGGCCACAGGGCAGCACTGGACTGAACTAGTTTTGGGCCATTTGTGAATTTGTAATCCCTTTGAGACTGCAGTATTTATTTTCTTCATGCTGCTTTGGTAACGGATTCATTAATGTGCTTGCAGGAATAAGCACGGCAATATGGGTTCAGGAGTACCATAAAGGAAACATACCACTGTTATTAAATATTCACCCGACAGGAGGGTGAGCAGGGCCCACAAGAGGTACCCTCTTTGTCTTAGGAAGCCCCTAGGAAACTTGCCTTTGGTGACTTGTAGGCTAAATTTATTCTACTGGCCAAGCAAGGGTGGACAGCACAATAAAGAGGTGCCACTTGCCAAAGGTCATTTGGGAATGGGGTGCCTGTACCTGCAGCCACAGCTCCAGGGCCTCAGGCCAGGGTCTGCCACCTGGAAGATGCTTCCTGACACATCTGACTGCAACCCCCTGCACAATTTTTGACTGCAGGTCAGACGAATGAGCACAGCACTCTGAAGTGGCTATGAGCATATATTCAGGCTAATTGAGGCATAAATCCAGGAAGCCATGTGTTCAGGTGATTTCCAAGTTCACCTAAGCTTTATGAAACCTATTTTTTAGCCAAACAACTGTAAATGAGCAGTGCCTGGTGACGTTTTATTACATTTTCCCTTATTATGCCTTAGTGGTAAATTGTTCTCGCCAATCAGTGTCGCAGTATCAGAGAGACACTTACAGAGAATCACCTAAAGAAACCAGAGATAAGAGATTTTACTGTCTCTGCAAAACGGGCTTCTTTTCATTTTTCAGTGCAGCTCGGAGTCCTGATTAAAATAATAAACCAACACAATGATCAATTAGGAGAGTGGAGAAGCAGGTATGCTGTCAAAACTAGCAACCACCCTGTAGGAATAAATCAAAGTAACAGCAGCACTAAGAAAGGAGCAGTTTACACTCCATGTTACACCAAGTACTGTCGAGAATCATGTTTTACAGTGATGCTATTAAGCATATTTGCATCACACTAATGAGGAAGAGTGCACCATCAAGGATTTTTCTTTTCCAATTACATTCAACATAACACGAATACTTGATACATTAATTTACAATTACCCCACTATGACAGAAGAGTATCCGCCCACGGAAACACCCATGTTTTTATGGTGCTATTAATGAACAGCCCCTTCATAAAGTTTTCAAAGGCTGATGAAGAAACAGGAGGTTAAAATCACAGATGTTTATATCTCCTTCCCATACACTTTGCTTGAGACTGTTGTGAGTATCACTCACCAAGGGCCAGTCAGAGGAATACGCCTTCTATTTCCATTTCTAAGGGATTATCAGGGGCTCACCCACTTTGCCGTTTGGGATTTCTCTGAGTTTGCTTAAAGAATACCAGAAAGCTCTTGTTGTGTCCTCCTTCTCTCTCACACATCGCTTATGAGCTGGCAGGCACCGTTCACCATTTGGAAAGCAGGCCTGGCGTGAGGGTGGCAGCTCATTAAATGCTGCTCCTCGGAGCTAATAAACTCCCATTAGCTGAATCCTACATTGCAAGTGACTGGCAAAGCTCAGACCTCCCTGCTGCATTCCCTGGCCATCACACAGCACGGTGCACTCCAGCAATTAACAGCAAAACTCATGCTAATTCTGTTGATATTTGATACAGAGGAGTGTTGCCTCAGAGTGGTTGTCAAAACCGTGTTTGCTGATAATAAAGAGTTCCTATGCAAGTGAATGAGGCAGCCTGCAGCCTTGGTGTTTATTCTATTACAGTGTTCGGGGCTCCCAACTCTGAATATTCATGGTGGGGAATTAAGCCCTAATTTTCGGATGCCAACAATAGCTGATGTTTAGCGTCAGTGCGTTTTGGTAGAGCTTTAGGTTGTGTGAGAAATAAAAAGCTAGATGTACAAACCTTCTTTAAAGTAGCAACTGAAAGGAAGGCTCTTAGAAAGACACATTTAGGCAGCAAAATGAAAGACATTCAAACAACTGCATACTTGGAGGGTTTAGGAGCAAATAAAACACTCTAGGCCCTAATTCTGCAAATGTTTATACACATGCTTCTTTAATTGGGAAATCAGTATTTTGCTAATTTACTAACTACTATTTTATGTCAGTGCTTCACTTTCAGCATTTTTCTAAACTCTAGGCCCACAGCCTGTTAAAATACTCCTAAGTAAATAACAAAACAAGGGTAAGCTCACTACTCTGGGGATGGGTCTGTGCCCTGTGAACAAATCAAAGGGTCCACCTTCCTCCAGCTTTTGTTTGTTAAACATCTTAAAAAGACTGACTCGTTGTTTTCAACAAACTGTGAGAAAGACAACAGATTTGATGCCTGAAACATCCATCTGGGACAGAACCACCAGGGAGAAGGATGGCACACAGAGCTTCAGCTCTTTACAGTGGTCAGAAGTACATCAGGGGAGGAGAGCTCCTGGGAGAGGGGCTTTCCCACCTCCCTAGAACATTTGACAGAGCGGGATCAGTGAGGGGCTGCTGGCTGCCCCAACATCCTCCGAACACACACTGTGCCTGCACTGAGCCTTGATCTGTTTGTGTCAGTCACTAGATGAGAGAAGTGGCACAGCCACGGAGTAGCAGAAGGCAGCACAGACCTTGAAAAGCCTGGAAGAAAACCCACAAAAGGCACAAAGTCTGCTCTCCATTTTATGTGCTCCATCAGTTCACTGACTTTCTTGTACGCTCTTCTTCCACTGGGCCCTGAAAGGAGCTAAAATACCATTCTTCACCAACAGCCAAACAGTTACTAGAAGTAGGAAACTGAAGCTTCTCATAAAGCAGGCTCTTGGAAGTCTATCCTATCCCATCTTGTTCTTCTCCCTGGTCCTCAATAACCAGTCCTTGAACACAGTCCTCCTTTGCAGAGCTTGTTGCTCTGGTGTTACCCCAAAGCAACCAGTCTGTGGCTTCCAGGTGCTCTGTGACTTTTAAATGCAATCTCAGAGTCCTTTCTGGCGTTCTTGTGCTGCTAAGGAATGTGTAGCTCCTACCCCAGGCTGAAATTCCTCACCACAATCCTATCTTCCCTTGGAAGAACACATTAATTAAAATGTCACTGTGCCATTTCTTTCTGCATGAGACCATGGGTTTTTCATTTTAAGAATGCAGCAACAAGGTGGGAGAAATGCAAAAGTGGGCTGTGGGAAGATAAGAGCATTGCTAATTACATCTTCCACCCGCCTGCAGTCCCGAGATACTAATGAAATGTAAGACAGAGACCCAAGGCAAGCAACAGGCTGCGAATGGGATCCTGGGCACTGCCCAGCTCCCACAGAACCAGTCTGGATTACTTTAATAGCTGTTCACGCTTTTCAGCTCTCAGTCACAAGGCTTGGACAAAAGACAAAGATTGATTTAACTGAGAGTGAATGTAATGCTCTGCAAGTAGCTTAGACTGCACCAATTAATCAATTACCCAAGTACATTCCACTTTAATACATTCATTACTATTCCAATCTTTAATCAACTGCTTGTTCCACATACAGTGAGGTTCCTGCATTTCTGTGTAAGGAACAATATTCATTTTGCAACAGAAAACACCACTTCCAGCACCAAACATGAAAAATCAGAAGTGTGTTGATGGCTATATGATGAGAACAATCCTGTGACTGCCTTACAGGCCATGCTGGCACTTGCTGTGGCTTTGTTTGATACACCCGTTAAAAATATTTATTGGCAATTGGGAGCAGGAACTGATCGGAAGGATGTTTTTGCTTTCATATCTCAGCTTGGCACATGCAACTGAAACTGCTGCAACCAGCTACTGGATTTCCTAGAGTCAGGAACCTTTCGAACTGCAATTTTTGTAGCTTTTTTAAAGCAGGAATTAAAGTTTGAACACTGTGTGCAGCACCTCCAAGCCTTCAACTGTTCTGCTTCCCTCTCCCCCTCTTCTGGCTCTAGCACAGGGCAACTCCATTGCCAGGGGAAATGGCGCTTTTAAAGCTGCAAAACCTTTTCCCTGACTTTAATGGGTGTCAGAGCCTCTCCAAAACAATTCTGGTGTTAATTTTTTGATTCACTTAATCAATAAAATGAGAGAGCTGTATGTGAGTGCTACAAGTCTACCAGTCTCTTTGCCCCTACAGAAATGTCACCTATTTGTTCCCACAGGGGAGAGTTTCTGAGAATTTCAAATTTTCAAATTTCAAATTTCAAATTTTCAAATTTCAAATTTCAAATTTTCAAATTAAAAAAAAAAAAAAAATGCCAGAAACAACTCTGAACCCCTATCACCAGCCAGAAACTGAGGAAGGTCTTTCTGTAAGGCCCCCCGATCACCAGTGAGGAGTCCTGGTTTCAGGAAACCAGGGCGCAGGGGGGGAGAGGAAAAGTGAGGTCTCAGATTGAAGGTAAAAGTGGATCAAAAATTATCTGCAGGAGCGAGAAAAATGCATTTGTTGATAACAAGTGTGGTGTTTGATGTGCAGACGTACTTCACTATCTAGCCTTTCATCAAGAGCCAGAGGATTTATCCTTCAGGCGTGAGAGATGGAACAGCTTAAAATGGTTAGTGACCACAGAAAGGATTAGCACATTATTATCTTTTTAATCCACAACATTTACTTTTTCAGGATTTATTGGGGCTAATACAAAAGTGATTAGTGTTCTGGTTTTGCCAAAGTAAGAGGTTGTTTATGACTCCATTCCCGCACATGGCCTGTAATAAACAGATAGTGCTGGCTGGAAAGTGGCCAACAACAGAAAGTTTCATCTTCTACACTGTATTCACAGAAATAGAAATGACTTGTGCAATTGCCAGTGAGTCCCAACGAGGACCTGCTAAAAGTAAAGCAAAAGTGTTATATTATCCCACCCTGCAAGCACACAACAAAAGGTGGTGTGGAAAGTTCTTCAGCTTTTTTGCATTTGCTAGACATGTGCTATTTTTACAAAAGTGGGACAAACCAGCCCCCAGCATTCCAGAATCTTGGCCAGCCCACGAGACATCATGACTAAAAAATGCTGAGATGTTAAAAATAATCAATGTTATTTTTTGTATTTGCAGTCCAGTCAGAATTTAGGATTCATATTTTTCACTTTTGCTCTGCATTTGTGGTGGCTGGAAATGGATTTATTTGTTTTTAAATGGAATCTGAAATTCTCAGGCCATCACAAAACTTGAGCACCTAAGGTTTTTTGAAGAATCCTCAAACTGACTTTCACAAACCTGTCCATGTAACTTAAGATGTTCAGTCCCTTTTTCAGAATAGCATGGGAACCTGAGACTCCAGGATTGTGTCCCACCCTTTCCAAACTGGACTTGTGTTCCTAGAGTGCATACCAGTTTAAAAGGTTCTTGGATGGCTGACTCCTACTAATGTGAGTTACATGATTCTCTATTTTTAAACACGTGGCCATCACTACCTATTATTTTAGATCCTGGGCTTTTGAAAGTGATCCTTATATACTGCCAGAAGAAGAAACCTGGTAAGCTGAAGGGACAGACAGACAGACATGTGCCAAGAAGGAACAAAGGAGGAATCTTTCCTTCCCCCATTTTATTCCTTTGCAACGAGTATCTCTACTAAATCTCTCCAGCATGTAAATGCTCCTTTCCACCAGGTACTTTGTGAAGCTGCCTCTCTGCCAGTTCACCGGCTGTGCCCCCCACAGGGTCTAGGGGAATGCTGGAGTTGCTGCTGTACATCTACATGTCACAGAAGTGATGAAGAATTTAAACTGTAGTTCGGTGAGCTGTCACTCTCCTTCCACTCCCTGTATTCATTTCATACCCACATCTCGGTTTCCATTAGGATCGTTTCTTGCCGGGCAAGGCTTTTAAAACAATACTGGGAAAACTCCCGCAAGGATTCAGATAATATACTTCCCAATCACATGGCAGACAGGTGGAAAACATGAAAGGAAAACAGTCAATAGCTGCTTGCTGTCTCACCCCCTCTGAACTGTGAAAATTTCTTAGGGAGCTGTGAATTACTCCCCTATTGTTCTTGCGACATTATTATTTTGAAGTGGTTCATGCCTGTTCTATTTGGTTGCCTGCTTTGTTTGCCTTATCAGTTTGCTGGGTGATGTATAATTAAAAAAGCCCTGTTTTACCACCTCACTCAGAGATCTCTTTAGATAATACACCGAGTGTGATAGCAAGAAAAACACAAGGTAAACTTCAACCACTGCAGCTTCCTTGTGCATTTATTGGAGCCCTCCCTTCTGGGATCCACATCTCTCATCAGCAATGGGCCTGTGCTACAAAAGCCAGTATTTGTTTCCTGGTGACATCTGTGAGCATGACAGTGCGTTGACATAAGAAAGCACAGCCTCTGGTGGCAGGGGAGGATGGACAATCCTCCCCAGCTGCTCAGCATCCGCCATTCCTGACAAAATCTCCCAGGAGATACACCTGGAGATGGCGACTGCAGCTTAGAGCTAGACAATACATTTCTAAATGCCAGGCAGATATTCCACGACTGTTTGTCACAGAGAACAAACTCAGCACCTCCTTCAGCTCCAGCCATTGCCACCGGCAGCCCTTCCTCCTTTCACCTTCAGTCTCAATCTACGTGACACATTTATGCCACCTCTGTTCTCTCTAGCACAGCCTTTTTCTTCTATCACTGAATCCTCAGCTCCTGTCCAGGCTCTTCTCATGTCTCGACCACAGCATCTCTCCTTTAAGAAGCAATTTCACCCTTCTCTGTTTCCTTCTGAATTCCACGGTGTGACTACTTCCCAAGCTCACCACTCAAAACAATCCTTTTTTGTCTCCCCGCATATCACATCTCCTCATCACATCAAATAAAAGCAAATTTTATTCACTTTCAGGATCTTCCAGAGCCTATCACTCTCTCATACACTATTTATGCCTTCTCCCATCTTCAATAGGCCCGTCATGCCATCTTTCATCAAACACCAGATACGTTTTCAAACATCTTTTGTTCTTTCTCCTGTGCTGTGCCTCAAAGATGCGGACATCCAGCAAGTTATCACATTGACCTTTCAAATCCTTCCCCTCAAACCCCCTTTTGCCTTCAAACAGAAATGAAGCTTGGCTGTCTTGGGAGCTGTGGATGAGCAGAACTGATGCTCCATGAGAAGCTGCTCTTTACCCACCTTGCTGGGTCCACTGGTGGCCTCCTGTCTTGATCACACTGAGCTGTTTAGGACAGGGGCATTTTTTTCAGTCTTCTCCTACGAGTTTCTGAGCTACAACTGGGAAGTGCTGCTTACAGGTGAGACTGCTGTAAACTGCTGACCCTTATATTCCAGAAAGGAGCAGCTCAGGTTATTACCATTCACAGAAGTTCTATACATTCTACACATTACCATTCACATAAGTTTATATTTACTTGCAAAATGGTGACCTAACACAGGAACACAGCCCCTAATTTTGAAATGTCTATGCAGAAACTCTTTTGTTCACAAAAGAAAGCTCAGGGTTTATTGAGGAGATTTTGCTGCTTCTGTTTAATACTGTCTCACCATCTAAACCTTGGTAATAGGTCCAGAAATCCTATGTAAAAATCAGGCCATCCACATTCCCGTAATCCATTTAGGGTGCAAAGAGCTCATACACCAGCAGCCATCGCAGCTCGAACGCTGAGTGACAATTTCTGAACAAACAACTCACCAACCTGTGGTAACGTGCACACCTGAACCATCTCCCACATCCTGTCTTCCCAAGGAATAAAGGGAAACCACGGCCACCCTCACTGCCATGCTCAGGAGGATGATGGGTTCGGCTTCAATTCCTTTCCACACTGTCCTGTGAAGCAGAGGTTTGCCCACAGGCGTCACTTTGGGCACTTCACATTAGCTCCAGGTGGCTGAGACAAAAAGAGCCTGTCAGCTTAGGGGCTGAAGGGACACCGGTGTGTGGCACAAAGAGACACCACGCTCAGCCAAAGCTGAGAGGCGCTGTCTGAAAATGGAAAGAAACCTTTTCTTGAGGGCTCCTCACTGCTTACATTTGGCTTGGGGGGCACTAGGCAGGATGGTAGAGAAGTGAATCTGCAAGCCTTTTATTTCTCTTCCCTTCTCCAGATACCAGGGGACAGAGCACCTGGAAAAAAAGGATTAAACTGTCTTTTTCAAACATCTGCCTTGCAGAAGGGAAGGCTGCTACTAAGGCATTTAGGCAATGGTAGTATCACTTCAAAATCAAATTTAGGGGCAGGGTTAGTAGGGCACCCCAGCAGTACAATTAGCAGGGTAAAAGGCACCTCTTCCCCCAAGATATCACATTGCTCTTGGCCAAACCAGTGGTAACTAATGAAAAAGGCCTGTTCTTCACACACAGCTTGCACTGGTTTAACTGAAATCAGTTTTGAAGTCAAGTCAGTTCAGCAGGTATGAAATCCCAAGAGAATGTACTTAACTTAGTGCACAGACATCAATTTAGCTCATCTGAGTTACTGAAGTAGGCTAAATCAATACAAGGCACTTGTAAACGGATTTAAAAGAACATTCACGTGGGGTTTGTTTCAATTTAACAAGTCACGTTAAGGAGCAATTTTATTTAAACCCGAGCAAGGTTTCTTTGTTGGCTATCCTTAAACCCTAGATTACAACTCCAATTACCCACGTAAGAAAGCAGGGAGGAAAGCAACCCTTCTGTGCATCTCTGAGGGAAAATCCCCTGAGCAGAGACACACAGGCAGCACTGCCACTTCTTCCTCTGAAGCAACGCAGTAAGGCTGGGTAGGCCCACTGACAAAATCATTTTTTCTATTTATACCAGAGAGTAAATTAGCAGATTAATATTTACTTTCAGCCACTGCTACCATCCTGAAGGGGAAATGGAGTGGAATGAGGCCAGCAGAGGTCATAGCTCATTCAACCCATCAGTATCATCAAATTTGCTCAGCAGAGCTTTGATTACTTTTCCAAACTTCAAGGCTGGTTTGTGGTAAGACATTTTTCTAGAAAGGGAGGAATAGAAGGCTAAAACTAAGGCCATGTTAACATATTAATAAATCTCTCAACTAGCAAAACTGTTATCTTTATTTAGGAAGCTGAATGCTTCCAAATATTAAATCAAAACCACTCTCTCTGAACATCTACAAGTCTCGTTCCTGGATGAGGTGGGGGCTGCAGTGAGATTTATGGGGCTGGCGCAGGGCTAACCGCACAGCCCATGGGATTAAGCTGCTATGCATTCACAGCCATTAAAAGATCCCTCTCAGCTCTTCTTTGACACACAAAGAGGAGCATGCTGCCCTCGCAGCCTCACCCTGTGCATATTTTAGCTCCATGCCTGCTTTTAAGACATCATGCCTCACTCACAGAGCAGCGCTCGCTAAAGCAGGAGTCTGGCTGTTGCTGAAGCGTTTCAGGACTGTCACCTTCACCTGACAGCAGCCCTGCAGAGCACACCTGGATCAGCACTGCAGAGAGCATCTCACTGGGAGAAACACCAGCCCACAGGATGGGGGCTTTGACATCCCACTGAAGAGCAGCATGGGGGAAAAAATAACAAGTAGGGAGTGTGGTGTCACCATTTCAGCACAAAACGCACTTAATTCCTGCTCGGCCCCGGTGAGACTGGCAGGACATATCCACGCTATGGACACTCCAGGCTTTGGATGTCCTGCCAATGCCAATCAATGTCCAACTCTCCCAAAACACAGCTTGTACCTATTGATTTGACATGAAAGAAAATCTTTTATCAGCCCTTGTGGGCTCCTTCCACAGGCTAGGGCACATTCAGCTGTGTCCAGCCCAGCTTCCTCACCAGCCAAGTTTGGGTCAGGGTGCTTTACCTTTATCCTCCCTGTATTTGCCTTACCCTTTTCTGCACTATGGCTTTTTTGTTGTTATTATTAATGGTTGACTCACCTCTGCATTACATTTTTTATTAGTGTTTGCAACACTGCGCTCAGGATAATGGATCTTTAACTGGCTGAGGCTTGTAAGGAAACTTAGGGGCAGATAATCATGACTATTTCACGGAAAGAAAATTGAGTTAACTCCATCAGAGATGAGAAAGCCACTTCCTGGGCTACACATCCACTCTGCTCCCTGTACAATGCTAGCAAAGAGTAATTCCAGCAGGATTTCGCCTGGGTCCTCAAGCCAAGCAATGAACTCAGTCATGACCTAAAGTTCACCACTACATCAGGTGCACTTATTTGATGTTGCTTTGGCTTAACAAAAAGGAACCTCCATGCTTTTATAAAAGAAAATTCAGTCTGAAACAGATTCTATTATTATTATTCAATTAAAATAATCTGTTTGGTTGAAAATATAATTTAATTCATAGGAGAAAGCATGAAAAGCTCTTAAATAAGCCATACCCTTTCATTTTTAAATGGAAGGTGGTGCCTGGCAATTTCATCACTTGCCCCCTTGTTTTTCCAGCTATTCTGTTCTCACAGAAGGCTTCCCCATCAGACATTTTTTAATTTAAAAAAAGTTCCCTAAGAATCTTCCACTAGCCCTGACTGAAGTCTACACACATGAGGGTGGAAGGGAAGAGCAGCAGTTCATGCAAGAACATCTCGAATCTCCCCATGTAAACTCACGCAGCCCTCGGGTACTCATAGCCCAGAGTCGTTTTGGAAGGGGACTGACCTTCCTTGTGCCGGAACCAGCTCCCAGAGCTTTCACAGCCTGCAGCACCAATCTGAACACACGTCCAGCTGGCCAGTTAAAAAACACCAACAAGAAAAAACAGCCAAAAAACCCAAAGCAACATCACAATCTCCTCTCTCCAGCACGGCAGCCAGGGATGTCTTTGATGCTGCCCTTCCTTCAGTGCCCCCTCGAGTCAGGTGTACCCGTGGTTTCAAACCCAGGGCACGTGGCTCTGCTATTTCTGACGGGCAGAAGCAGAAGCCAGCTCCCTGAGGAATTCCAACGTGAGCACGGCGTTTGTACAAGGGCTGGACGGATGGATGTGCTTTTCACTTCTAAGCCTTAAAGAAATGAGAGTACATCTATGAAAGTTTCACCAAGGAGAAAAAAGAAAAAAAAAAAAGAAAAAAAAAAAGAAAATAAGAAAAAAAGGGGTTTCAGAGAAGACAGCCCCTTGAGCGATTTCCAAACATCAAAGAAAAAGGCCTCCAGCGTGTTCTCCTCATCTGATACCTTTGTTCCCCCACTCCACGCCCGCAGGCGCGTTCCTAGCGATGCACAAAAGGCTCCTGCAGCCCCCGGACAGCTCCGTGTCCACACGCATTACCTGCCTCGGGCTCTGACTCCCTCACGCTGGCACTTCACACCAACCAGAGCTCATTTTCCGTGGCTGAAGCCGGGTGGGGCTGCCCGGGGAGTCTGGAGCCCCAGGGAACTCCAGCAGGTCTGCACCCGACTCCTGGCTGCTCCTCCATCCGCGGTGCAGGCACAGTCCCGGTGAGCACTGCTGTTCTGCCGCTCCCCACGGACACTGCTTGCCTGTTTCCCACTCCCTCACCTCTGATTTCCCTTCTGCAGGGCTGCATTTCTGTTTTTTCTCTTTCTATTCTCTTCCTGTTTGCCCTCGAGGTTCCCTTTCCCGGCCCATCCCTTTGCAAAGGTGCGGGGCAGGTGCCTGCGTGTTTTCCCAGTTTGCAGAGCAGCCTCACGCCCTTGGATTTACCTGGGCAGCACCTCCACTCCATGGGGCAGGGAGTGGGGAGGCAGATCACAAAGGGTCGATTGTGATTGTCAGTCAATTGACAATTTTAACTGTCAATTCCCTTCTTGAAGAAGTTCCTGACAGCCAACTCCTTGCTCCCCATCGGGAGCTGCTGTTATGTGCACGCAAATTCAGAAGGTACCAGGAGTTTTCCTCAGGCTGGGCACTGCAGGCAGGACCTGTCAGTGCAGCAGCGCAGATGGGTTCAGTCAGCTGGAGCTTCTTTCACAGCCTAACACCCAACACCTCCTTGTGACACCAGTGGCTCCCTTTTGCATCCCAGTGGGCAAAGCTTGTGTGATCACACTCAGTTTCAGATCATCTCTTGATGCTCGCTGCTGGCCCTGCACTGCCGTGTTGCCCTGCATTTTGCAGTTTCTCCATGTTTTCACTATCTGTAAGAGTTCTCACGCATATTCCTGTAAACAGAGCCGTGTTTTGCTAACCGTGCTGAATTGTTTCCATTCCATTCCCATGGGCGGAGATGCTTGATGGACTTGTCATCTGCCCAGCGGGGCTGAGTGGACGTGTAACCTTTCCACCTACCCGAGAGAATTTCTAAGAGAGTATAAAATAAACTCGGGCCTCTCCGAGGGCTGTTCTTTCCTGCCTTCTCTGACCTGTCCGTGCGTGTGCAGACCAACCCAAGCTGCAAACACCCTGAGGGGGCTTTGATGAGACTCGTCCCCGTGCTGGGCAGGCTGAGAGTTTGTGACACTGCAGGAAACAGGTGAGCAGCCAAGGAACAAGCAGGCTGCGCTGGAGCCTTACCTGCCTGCCTACGTGACACTCACCCCAGTGCCGAGTGTTTGGGGGCTGCTCTGTCTCCTGTCTGCAGGGGATCTCCCAGCGCTAAATGCAGCAAAGGAAGGTTTTTGGTTCATTGCCTCTCCAGTCCCTCCGTATAGGGTTTCTAGGGAATTTCTCTCTACAGCAAATGACGTGAAAATCAACAGGCATGAAAATATCCTATGTATACAAGCTACTTCCAATATGTAAATCTAGGAGTCTGATCCAACCTTCTTTGAACTCCGTGGGACTTCTTTCTTTTTTTTTTTTTTTTGCAATGAGTGGTGTCCTAAACCCAAACTCATTATTTCTACAGGCTGGCAAGAAAAGCTAGAAAAAGGAGCTCACTTTGGACTCGGGTTTAAATGCAGGTCTGTAAGCACATGCTGCCTTTCAAACCTGTGTGCAAGGACACTGAAATGCCTCTGCTGAGCTTTAAGTTCAGGCACCGAATTGACACCTGATCCCTGGAGTTTCGTGCCATTTTGAGCCCTAGAAGGCAGCAGCTCCACAGGGCTGGAGGCTGCTCCCTCTGCCCCACCAGTGGCTCACAGCTCCTGTCCCCCCTGCAAACGGTGGCAACTGGACTATCCTGCTCAGCAACTTGCCTTTTGCCAAGGAAGGGCTGATAGATTACATTACCCATGTAACACAAGACTTTAATTACTTTACAAAAGCACAAAATTCCTTGTCGGCTGTAGCCTGTCAGAAGGAAATGAGAAAATCAATGAATTCAGAAGACTGTAGAGAGAAGGGGGGCGAGAAATAGAAAATTTTTTAAAAAGGCAAACCAAACAACAAATGCTGAAATTAATGCTTCTTTCATTCATCTGAAGAAGATATACGACTGGAGAAGCAAGGATTTTAATGTCTATAACACCTGGCCTAGGCTGAGACTAATCCAGCTGTTTCTTTCTTTCCCAAGCTGGTGGGAAGCTGGGATATCTATTTTTTCAGCAGTGCTGTCACTATAAACTGTACGATCCTTTTCAACTGTAACACTTACTGCACTTTACTTAAGTTATAGTGCAGCTGAGCACAGATCTGTCTGCCAAAGCTGGATGTTTTGAAATGTCCCCCATTCCTGACCTGTGTGATTGAAATGGAGGGATTACTCTGTTCAGATTTTAACTCCCTGCAAAGCGTGTGGACAGAGAAATCCCCGTGCTGCTGAAGCTCTGGAGTCACGGAAGCCAGGCAAAGCTACTCCATTACCACAGGGTTTCAGTAGCACTGGATTTATCTTGATTGCCCACATTTCCAAAATGCTGAAGGGTGTTTCACACCTCTAGAACACGGAGAATTTCTTGCTTTGTAATTGAAAAATGCACAGATAGAGAGAACTACTGCAGAGAGGTGAAAGAGAGAAACTGCCAAAGAAAAACAGAGTGAGTGGTGTTATTATTTTACATATCATCAGGTAACAATGGCAACATACCTGGATGCATTTTAATGACATTTAAACTAACGTTTGACAGTGTTAAAGTTGAATCCCACATCACACCAGATCCTCTCTGAATAGCATTTTCAATGACACCCTCAAAATTGGTCTAATTAAAGCAGGCAAGCATTATTAGCTCCGTTGTAGAAGTGGTATTCTTCACAAAATAAAGCAGCAGATGGGGAAATTTCTGCAGGGAGAGGAAGGATTTCCTCTATCTATTCCAGACCCAAGTCTCTACCTGCAAGACCCTTCTTCACCCAGCAGCCACGTCATTAAGACTCTGAAAGCCCAGGAAAACATCCTTCTGTTTGCAGATCCCATAGTTAAGACAGGAACGATCTGCTGGGTTATTCAGCCCAAGCACAGGGCCCAAGTGGTGTGGTGTGGCCATTCCCAAAGCCAGCGAGGCTGGACGCTGGCTCAAGGATGCCGGTGCAGACATGCCTTGAGTCAGCTGGAATTAGCTGGCATTAATCCTGGCAGAGCACACTGAAAACAGCCTCCTTAAAAGGGCCTAAGTGGGTGTTAGGCACCAGTTAACTTATAAATTAAAGCATGAATTAAATTATCCACTGAAGGAAGTAAACGGCTATTTAAATTTCAGTTCATTACAAAGTCAAAGCAAGTAAGGCAATTTACACCAGATAAGGATTCGTCCTGGTTTCTCCTCCCGTTGAGTTTAAGCCCTGTTTTGTTGCAGGAGAGGCTGTGTCACATGAAATTATCCCGCTGTATGACACTACTGGCCCCCGTCAATAATTCTGTATATTGCTTTCAGTAAGCTGCTTTAGACCATTTGCAATAGATATGATTCCTAGTTCATGTGAAAGCATTGGGGGAAGGGGAATACCAGCAAACATGGGGGATCCTGTGAATTCCCCGTTAAAAACATTTACCAGTATATCATTATTCTGATGAGCTTTTGCCTTTAAACTTGCCACAGTCATTCCAAACAAGGTTGCACATTTCTAACACTAGAGACAGATTTGAAAACAGTGAAGTGCTCCGAAATAAAGAAATCTAAGCATAAATTGTTGATCAAGGAGTTGCAAAGAATCACAGACATTAGTTATACTATTTAGCATGACAAAAGCATATCCAAATCCCTCAGAGACACTGTGCAAAATTCTAGCCTTGCTGAAATTCAAAAACCAATGTCCCACCTCTGTTACTGGACAAAATAAACTCATGAATATAAATCTCACAAGACTCAAAATCAGTATTTATTTCTGGCCGTAGGAAGCACAGTTTTTTGCCTTGGTAAGACCTGTGAGCAATTTTCTGCCAGCTGGAGGCAGTTGCTCCTCAGCCTGCAGGTCCCTTATCTGGGATTCCTCAGGGCCACATCTGCAGCCGAGGAGAGGCTGGAAGCGTTCCCGGGCAGCGATGCCGAGTGCCGGGAGCAGCCCGAGCCCGTGCTCCAGTGCCACCAGGGATGGGACTCCGGGCTCTCCCGGCTGTCAGATCACACCTGTGATGGCTGAGGAGAGCAGCCGCTGGAACGGGATGATTTTTTTCCCTAGGAAAGAGTCTAACGTGGAGAGAGAGAAGACAGACATGCTCGAGCGGGCACACGTGCATTTATGAGCCTGGGGGCAGCCACAAGCCTCGTTCCTTCTCTCCACAGCGACAGGGCGAGCCGGAGGAGCTCAGGGCTGGACCTGCGCGTGTCCCCAAGGTCTGTGGCACCACAGAGAGAACCCCCCACAGCCATGCTTCCCTCGGGAAACCAGGCGTTCCTGGCTTTTCCCCCAGGCACAGCGGACAGGGCTGGGGATACGGGAGAGGAGCACGGCCGGGCAGTCCCGGAGCCGCGGCAGCTTCTCCTCCCGAGGCCGCGGGCAGCCCTGCACGCAAGGGGCCGCCGGCATTCCCACAGCAATTCCTCACGCCTCCACGTATCCCAGCAACCCCGCGCGAGCCTGCGCGTGCGACACCGCGGCCGCCTGCTCGCAGCCCGCCGGAGGCGACTTACACACGGCTTTGGGCTTACACACGGCTTTGGACTTACACACGGCTTTGGACTAACACACGGCTTTGGAATTACTCACGGCTTTGGACTTACACACGGCTTTGGACTTACTCACGGCTTTGGACTTACACACGACTTTGGACTTACACACGGCTTTGGACTTACACACGGCTTTCTATTTACACACAGGTTTCGATTTACACATGGCTTTCGATTTACACACTGCTTTCGATTTACACACGGCTTTGGACTTACACACGGCTTTGGGCTTACACACGGCTTTGGACTTACACACGGCTTTGGACTTAGACACGGCTTTCGATTTACACACGGCTTTCTATTTACACACAGGTTTCAATTTACACATGGCTTTCGATTTACACACGGCTTTCGACCTACACACGGCTTTCGATTTACACACGGCTTTCGGTTTACTTACAGCTTTCGATCAACACACGGCTTTCGACTTACACACGGCTTTTGATTTACACATGGCTTTCGATTTACACACGACTTTTGATTTACACACCGCTTTCGGCTTACACACGGCTTTCGACCTACACACGGCTTTCGATTTACACACGGCTTTCGATTTACACACGGCTTTTGACTTACACACGGCTTCTTCCCGGCCCAGCCCGCGGAGCGGCCGCGGAGACGAAGGAGCGCGGGGATGAGCCACAGGCAGCACGGCTGTCACACGGGTGTCACACGTGGGTGCCACACGCCGGTGTCACACATCAGTGTCACACTCGGCTGTCACACGCGGGTGTCCCACGCTGGTGTCACACTCAGCTGTCACACGCAGGTGTCACGCTCGGCTGTAACACGCCGCTGTTGCACGCAGGTGTCACACGCAGGTGTCACACTTGGGTGTCACACTCGGGTGTCACACGCGGACACCCCCGCACAGCAGGAACGCCGCGCTGGCTCCCACAGGTGCCCCAAGGAAAGGTGTTGCTGGCACAGGCCTTGTGATCGACCGGGGCAGGGAAAGGCGGTGGCCTCAGCGCCTGCCACAAAAACGCCTGATGTGCCCTCACTCGGGCCCGCAGCGGACATCCAAGCACGATTTCCCAAGGAATTTTAGGTCCAAAAAACACACGGTGAACAAAAGCTGACTCCTCCCGTGCCCTTCCCTCCAACCTGACTGAGCTGCAATAACATAACAGTAAATGAGTTTCTGTCGTGGTTTGACCCTGG
>VZTX01018129.1:0-20224 GCA_013400915.1 Pardalotus punctatus
CCAAGACCGAAGTTCCTCTGGTGGAATGAATGGGCTCTGGCTGCTCTGTAGGTCTTGGTCAACAGAAATCACATGGAAAACATAACATGGTAAAAAAAAAAAAAGAAAAAAATAAATACCACGAAAAAAACAGAAATAAGCCATTTATTGCCCAATCGTTAAATTCATGGACCTTAGGGCAGTGAAGCGGCTACTGGGCTGTCACACAAACCCCTCTTCCCTGTGCCTCTTTTTCCCTACAGCGTCCCAGTCCCTCCGATACTTTTCTCCTAACTTTTTTTCGCCGTTCACTTAATTTTCTGCTGATGCGCTTCCCTAAGCAGTGCTGTGACACACGCTGCTGTCGGCGGTCACGCCGGGGAAGATTGAAGTTGCTGAGCGCCATGGGTGTGCTCTGAGTGCCAATTAAATGTGTTGCAACCTGTTTTAAATTAGTAATGCTTCTCTTAAAAAGACTGCAGAATCATTGTATCATTTAGGTTAGAAAAGACCGGCCAGCACAGCGGCTCTGCCTGGTGTCAGTGCTGTTTGAGCCAAAGCTCCGCTTGGTACTGCGCTGTCCTGAGCTGTCGAGGTGCCTGTTTTAACTAGACACCCGAGTTTCAAGCAGTTTGCAGGATGATCTAGTTGTTTGATAATTTTCTGCTGTAATGAGACCAACAACCACCTCAATTCAGGGTTTTTTTTGTTTGTTTCTGAGGTCTCCCTGAAGTATGGCAGTCAAGTGGAATGGTGGACATTCCTCCTCTATCCTGTGCCTGAACGTGAGCGCGGAAGGGCTGGTGGCCTCCGGCGCGGAGCGGGGCGAGCTGGCGCTCTGGGATGGGGGAGCTTCGCCGGTGGCCCAGCTGCGGCTGCCGCAGGCGGAGGACGTGACCTCGGTGGTGTTCTCCGCCCGCTGCCCCAGCACGCTGTACACCTCCTACGGAGAAACCATCAGCGTGCTGGATGTCCGCTCCCTCCACGAGCCCCTGGAGCGCTTCCACGTGAACGAGGAGGAGATCAACTGCCTCTCAGTGAACGACACCGACAGCTTCCTGGCTGCGGCAGATGACTCGGGGGCGATAAAGGTTGTGGACTTGGAAAGCAAGAAAGTCAGCCGGTCCCTGAGACACTCCAACATCTGCTCCTCTGTTGCTTTCCGACCTCAGCGGCCTCAAAGCCTGGTTTCCTGTGGACTGGACATGCAGGTGATTTGCATACATGTGCACGGTTATTAGTGAAGTGAAACAGTAATTACCCACCTGTGTAGTGAGGCACCCACGGACTTTCACCGAGCATGAAGGTGTTCAGCCTGCAATCACCAGAAAGCTTCCTCACTATTCTGAAGCAGTTTTGGCCCAAAAACTAAGTGTTGAGGCTGTTTGTGCCATGTTCCACTCAGCAGCTTCTGTACCTGTTCTTGTTTTCCTTAATATTTACAATTCAAAAGAGAGCAGGGTAGGGGGGAAATCAGAATATGTGCAAAGCTCACTCGTGCTGTATTAGCTCTTTGTCAGACTGAGCAAAACCAGCAGCTGTCTCTAGGGGGTCAGCTGTGGCTGCAGATGAGATGCAAAGGACAGTGAGGAAAAGGCACAGTGCTTGAGGCAAGCAGGTGGAGCAGTACCTTTCCGAGTGGAATGTATCACTGTGAGAACAAGTGATTTGTATCATTTATCCTTTGTTCTGTTGACCTCTTGGAAGCGTGAAATGTTTTTTGGCTTTTACACTTCTCTATTCTCATCAAGAGGAAACTTTGTCCATTGCATTCTGAGAAGAAGCATGCTGGGAGTTAAGTCCAGAGCTGGCCAGCCAGAACAGATGTTTTTCAGTAATTTCTTTCCAGTGGTTGAGATCTGACCACATTCCTGGTTAGCCCGATATGAAAACTGTCACTTCTCAAAGGTTTCTGTGGTTCCAGCGGTGTCAGGGTGAAGTTTGTGTGACAGCATTGAGCAGTTTCACACTGTGTTCTTGAAACCAAAGTGCATCTCACACCCATTAGAGCAAATGCATGATGATATTTAGTATAAACTGTATTTTTCCATGTTAAAGCCATAATAATAGATCCAGTCTGGGAGGAGTAAACACTCAGTGCCTCAGCTGACTTAATTCTGGTCCCTAAAATGCAGATACGCAAGCTTGTGGCTGGAGACATTTTATCAGAATTAAAAGCATTTATGTACAACTAGGTACAAGTGAGCTGATTATCTTTTGTGACACTTTAGTATTAGTTTTATTTATTTTAGCTCAGCAAGTTGGTTTTTAAGTGAAAGTCAATGTCCCAAAGCAGGATTTCATTAGTGTGTTTTTGTACAGTGAAAAGAGCATCATTCTGTGTTGAGGCTGCATTTAAGATACATCATTTCCCAAAGGGAAGCTCAGCTGCAGAGCTCTGAAGCCCTGTGCTGCACCATACCTTTGGACAAGTCATGAGCTCTATGGGCATCAAAACATGTTCTGAGCTTGCACAGGGAAGCCGTGGCTGATGAGAATTGAAATTTAGGTTGCTGGAGTTCTTTCAGGAGTTCCAATGAAGCAGGGATCATGCCATGAGGACAGAAAATACTTAGTTTGCAGAAAACTTGTCAGCAGTTGATGGATTCATCAGGCTGTTGCAGTGCTGTCTGTGAGGAAAACAGGAGTATTTTCTGTAAGCATCACCCAGCCTCTCTTATTTACAGTAAATCACAGTTGTTGTGGAAGTAGGTTTAATGCAGCAGCAACAGCAGTCACTGAAACAGGAAAGTGACAGGAAATGTATTTCAGATGTTTTAGTGTGATTTGGATTCCAGAAATGGAGAGCCAGGCTCTTTTGTGAACTAAATTTAAAGGCTTCTTACTGGTACTTCTTACTGGAGGTGATGCTGTAAGGAATATTTTTATTTAACAAATTGAAGCTGAGCTTTATGAAGCAAACAGTACAGCAGTGCTGCGTTAGACTCACTTGTGCTTCTGGATCTGTTGGCCTTGAGAATGCTCATTGTCAATCCAGATCCTACAAAAGTCTTGAGAGAATTATTTTTAATTGACTCAGTATAAATCTGTAGTGCTTGAACTGCTGTACAAGAGACACAGAATTCTTCATGGGGGGCTTGGAGGTGGGGTGGCATTGGAAAAGCAAGTCTAAAAGCATGAGCTCCCCCCATCTCATCAGAAAAAGCATGCCCTACTCCATAGCACAAACCAGATCTACTCACTGGATATAAAAATAAATACAAATGTGCCTGTTTAAAAACAACAGCGTCAACTACTGTTTGCATTTTGCTGTCCCATTTTTCAGACACGTTCATGGAAGTGACTATTTTAGGCCAAGTCGCAGAGACAGAAATCCAGAATGATAATGATCTCTATTCACTGCTAGCTTTTCCGTGTCCCTCCTTCTCAATAATTGATGTGCAGTATGTCATGATTACTACTGCTGAGATGAATGCAAAAGCTTTTAGAGCAGCGTTTGCATCGGTCTAAAGGTCTGAGTCATTGACTGTGGAGTATGGCGGCTGGGGTTTGGAAAACAGGCTAGAAAGATTTGCTACATTTATCAGGGCAAGTTTCACCACTCCACCCCACATGCCTTACGCCTCTTGGAGTCATGCACAACCTTTGCTCTGCTAGGGCAAGAAGTGTGGTTGTTCATTTTTACTATTAAAGATCCAATTTTATGTAACACACAAAAATTACTGATTCATCCTATTTTTTTTTCCCAGGTGATGCTGTGGAACCTGCAGAAAGCTCGCCCCTTGTGGACCACAAACCTGCAGCAGTGTGACATGGAGGAAGAGAGCCCGCAGTCAGCCGGGCAGTTCTTTAACCCGCCACTCGCACATTCCTTGTCTGTCGCCTCCTGTGGGAACGTCTTCAGCTGTGGAGCTCAAGATGGTAAAGTCAGAATATTCCGAGTCACCGGGGTCAGGTTTGAACGTGAGCTGGAGTTCCAGGGTCACAGCTTGGGAGTCTCGCAGGTGCTCTTTATGCCGGAGGCGTACTGGTTGTTGTCTGGAGGAAACGATGGGAAAGTCTTGCTCTGGGATGTCAGCAGCAGCATTGGAAAGCAGCAGAAAAGTCCAGCAAAGTCTCTGCACAGGAAGAAGACCCAAGCAGCTGCTTCCAGCAGAAAAGATGGGAAGCTCAACAAAGTGGCCTCAAATGAACATGCTGGAGTTGTGCCAAAGCTCACCATTGAGCATGGAGAGAAGGTGAACTGGCTCTCGTGTGCAGAGATCAAGGGCTCCAGGAGAGTGTTGGTCGCTGACCAGACCAGCTCTATATCAGCCTATCCATTGCCAGAACTTTAAGGCACGCAGGTGTTTACAGAAATCTGGGGGACAGAGCCACTTCTCAGAGCCAGTTACATCCACTGACAGTGAACTGGACAGTGAACCCCACTGGGTCCCTGGGAAGGGATTTGCCGTGCACTTGTGATGTCCCTGGCCTCATCCTGGTTCTTTGTGGCTGTTGGGTTCACAGCCACTGTATCTTGCAGGGTTGGCAGTTTGCTGCTTGAATTTAAGTGAAACGGGTCTCTATATTTAGGGGTAACATTAGTTCATGACTAAGCTGGTGTAATTAAGGCTGGAGGAGGAAATTAGTGCCAAGGAGACACCCACAATGCTAAGGGAGGCTGCTGAACAGTAGCAGGGCTGTCACTGGCTCAGCTCCATGTGGTTTGGGCTGTTGCAGTGTTCCGTGTTCTTTTCCCATGAAGCTGTGCCCTTGTTGGCTTAAACTGGTCGTAGTGGAATCTGGTTTTCATCACTCTGTCAGCAGCTGCATAGACTAGAGATGCATCAATTAACAAGTAATCAGATGAGTTTCCCTGTGGTTGCCAACTGTGTTTTTTCTCTGTAGCAAAGGAAGGGGAGGGGGAGCTGCTACACCTGTTTGCTGGGTCAGCTGTCAGTTAGCTGTGTATCCCAGGGAAAAGGAACTTGTCTTAATAAATGCTTTCTCTCTCACTGTTCCCTTGTGTTTACACTAACTCTAACAGTGCCACACTCACACAAAATTGTGTCAAGAAGTGTATTGTACCCCCATCACAGGGGGAATATGAAGGGCCAAAGGCACAGCTTCTCCTTACCCAAATACTTGTCTTCCCAAAGCTTTGAAACACGAGCACAACTTGGCTTGGTAGAAGCTTTCCTTCACTTGCAAATTGAAGGTAGGAAGACCTAAGTGGGAATGCTGCAGCATGTTAAGTTCATGCTNCATGAGCACAACTTGGCTTGGTAGAAGCTTTCCTTCACTTGCAAATTGAAGGTAGGAAGACCTAAGTGGGAATGCTGCAGCATGTTAAGTTCATGCTGCATTTCCATGAGTGGGCAAATAATTTTTTTAAAAGGGTTTTTTTCCCAGGCCGTCCTTACCCTGTCATGGAACTGAACTCCTAGTGCTGGCTGAGGACCTGCTGCACTGATGGGGGGTTTGTGCTGCCATTTTTCATCAGCTGGGCTTTTACCAGACCCATATTTTTATGGAAAAATTTCCAGCTCTTCTTTTTGCATATCTAGCTCCTGAAAATCATTATCTGGTTGTGTTGCCTCTCTCCACCCTTTAAGGAAGAGATTCCAACTGTCTTGGTTTTGCTCAAAGCAGCTCCTTGCAACCAAACATGACTCATTCTCATCCAAAACAGATTTTACCTTAGTACTTTTTTAATCAAAAAAACAAAGGCAATCTGCTTGTACAGTCTTTCCCAGCAGGAGACTTTGGCCCAAGACATGATCTGCTGGGCGCAACAGCAAAATGAAGCCAAAACACAGCAAAAAACCCCAACAGGAAAGTGTAGCTACTCCCTTTTGTGTTACCTCTGAGTTAGTTTATCTATGAAGACACAGGATCGGTGGGGCAGAGGAAGGGGTCAGGTTGGGCTGTGTGGTTCAGTGTGTGAAATGTCCATGAACGTGTGTTGGTGCATCCATGACCTATATTTGGATATACAGGCTATAAAAAGCCTTGGAACAAACAACCTCCTGCAGGACTCAGATCCCCTGTCCCTGCTGTTGCTGCCGGCTTCAGGAGAGAGGAGCAAGCCCGCTCTGGCTTTTATTTCTTCTGTTGGTGCTCTCCGGGAAGATGGCGAAAGCCAGCATCTCCCTGCGCTCCCTGAACGAGACACTGAACAGGTTCTGCCAGGGCCGGGCTCGACCGCGCGAAGGGGTGAGGAAGGCGTGGAGGGCAGGGGAATGGGACACCAGAGCAGACAATCTGTGGGCACAGCAAACCTGTGCTTCCCTGAAATCTTCTGTGGGCAACAGGGTGGAAATAGATACTGTGTGTATACAGGGAGGGAGCAGTTAATGAGTAGGTTTTGTCTCTTCTTCATTCATTGGGGAGGAAAGAGGGACAGAACTGTCAGCTCCATGGTGGTGTTCAGTTCCATGGCTGCCATCCTGGCTGTTTGCTGCAGGATTTGGGCACTTGCTCCATCAGCCATGGCCTGCAGCTGCATGAAGTGTCGCCAGGCATTGAGGGCACTTGGTCTGTTCAGCCTGGAGGAGACTGAGGGGAGACTTCATTGTGATTTACAATTTCCTCATGAGGGGAGGAAGAGGGGCAGGTGCTGATTGCTTCTGTGTGGTGACCACTGACAGGACCTGAGGGAATGGCCTGAAGTTGTGTCAGGGGAGGTTTAGGTTGGATATAAGAAAAAGGTTCTCTCAGAGGGTGGTCAGGCACTGAACAGGCTCCCCAGGGAATGGTCATGGCCCCAAGGCTGCCATTTGGACAACGCTCTCAGGCACAGGTGGGATTGCCAGAGTGTCTTTGCAGGGCCAGGAATTGGATCCTTGTGGATCCCTTCCAACTCAGCATATTCTTTGATTCTGTGAAATGTGGGGCTTGCTGTTCTAATGAATTAGGAGATTGGAGCTGAACTTCTGATTTTCAGACCACTTGCCTCAGAGTCTGGAGGGTTCAAAGATAGGGATTAAGTGGTTATTGTTAGCAAAAAAAACCCTAAGAATGAACTTTTCTTGTAAGTTTAAAGAAAACAAATCACCATCACTGGGGAATCGGGACATAGGTGATGCTGATTCACCCTCTATTTCCAAAGCCTGCACTTGGCAGAGGAACGTGACCAACAGGTTCACAGACTTCCTGTAAAACAGTCCAGCCTCAGCTGCCACTGCTGGCACCAGTCTGCGCTCAGCTATGCAGCAGCAGGCACCAGTGGCAGTGGCTCAGAGCAGATATAAAGATAAAAGCATGGATCTTCAGGAAGAAGAGTCAAAAAAGGGTCTGAAATTCTCAGCAGTTAAGAGACAGGCAGGATACTGTCCCCACTTCATCAATTTGCAGATTTGGATTTTTATATTACGTGAGGGTGGTGAGGCCATGGCATAGGGTGCCCAGAGCAGCTGTGGCTGCCCCTGGATCCCTGGAAGTGTCCAAGGCCAGGCTGGACAGGGCTCAGAACAGCCCAGGAGAGTGGAAAGTGTCCCTGCCATGGTAAGGGGATGGGATAAGACAGGCTTCAAGGTCCTTCCAAACCCAAACCATTCTGGATTCTACGATATGTTACCTTTAAAAACAAACTATGCAAACAGTGTCAAGACATTTTAAAGTCAAATAAGGTGTCAAACATACAACTGTGGTTTACCTGCAGTGAAAATGCTCCCTTATCAAGAGTATCACAGCTGATGGGATGCAGTACTTCTGCTTAGGAAATGAATGATTATGTGTTGACAAACACACAGCTAACAGACTTGGAAAGAGACCTTCCTCTTGTCAAGATACTGTTGATACCGTTGGTTCACCCACAGCTTTTATGACTCTGATTCACAGGATGGTGAACTCAAAAGTAGCTATTGGAGACCTGACCAAAAGAGAGAAACAATGAAAACCATTTCTGAAAGAAAAAAGTGAAAATTAATTCTGTGGGAAACTGCTTGAAGAAGGGTGTGTCTAACATACCATGGAGTGAGTGAACAGGGAGAGCTTGGAGAAGTGCTGGGTACTGCATTGGCCTGGAAAATAAAACCCACATGACAGCACTAAAATGTCATTTTCTGTAAATGCCTGAATAGCAGAAATAAGGTTTCACATGGAACCACACTTCCAGAGAAGTGGGAATGCTGGAGCTTATACTGCATGGTTTCCAAGTATGTTCTGTGTGCTAACAAGAGGGGAATTTTAAAAGCTTTCTGGTAAAGAATGGGGATGTGGTTTGTGTGGACACTAGTCAGAGTTAGAGGTCACTGACTCTGTGGTACCTTCACTTACACTAAAGGAAAAAGTGTTTGGAGGTCAGGAGGGAAATGAAAGCAGGAGGTTTAATCCATTCTTCCTCTTTTCATTCCAAACTTAGATCAAGAGGCAGCAGCACTCAGTCTATCAGAATCCAGTAACAGCTGTGGGAGATCAGTTATGGATCTACTATGGTGTAACTGAACAGATGTTTTTAGATCCAAAATTGGCAAATGCTGAAATGTTTGTTGCAGGTGCTCAAAAATACAGAAGATTAATTTAAAAACAGGCAATATTTAAAAAAATAAAACAAACCAACAAAAAGTGCTGGAGAGGCACAACTGGTCAAATATTAAAGCGCTGGACTAAAGGCTGCTGAGAAACTACTTCTGCACTGAGAGTAGTATTAGTGATGAGATCTTGGATGACTTTACTCTTACTTGTAGAGGAGGAAGTCAGAGAATGGGCTGTGGAGGAAGCTTATTTACCATGATAAAAAGCTGCAAACCAGGGAGCAATTCACCGGCAAGGACACTCATTATCTGACAACCCAGCTCTGAAACTCATTCACAGCAAAAGCCCCGACTCACCTCACCTCTGTTTCTGCACTTGCTCTCTCAGTGCTGACAGATTCGATCCAATTATGACACGTCAATCCTTCCAATTCTTCTGAACTCCCTGCATTTCTACATGACACCAGCTCAATTTTCCAACTAAAGTTCTATTTTAGTCCCAAAATTCTTGCTGAAGCAAGAGGAGTCCTACCGCAGTAAGATGAGCTTTCACCGGGCTGCAGAGGAAGCCTCGTAGCCTCAGGAAACAACACAAAATCGTTAGACAAGGATCTGCACAAGCGGCCAGACAATGAATTAAGGTCAGGGATACTTACTAAAATATGCCACTGCTGATGTCTTTTTATTTTCTCTTCATTCAGGTCAGCTGCAGACAGAATGCAAAGCAGGATTTGGTTTAGAAAAGGGGGAGGCAGGAGCAGGGGCAGGCAGGGAGAGGGAGGAGCTGCTGACAGGAAAACGTAGCATTTCTGGTCTGACTCTTAAAACAACACACTTTAAAATATCATGCAGTATGTATGAAAGAATGGAAAACTGTTTGGAGGGTTTTGTTTTGTTTGGATTTTTTTATTTTTTAATGTCACCACCTGAAAGCTGCTGCGTATTTTGTCCTTATAAAAAGTTCAGCCGAAGATACATGTAATAAGGCCACAACAAACAAGCCAAAGACGTGAATAGCATGTTTAACACAGGTAGGTCACAATTCAGAGCTCAATTCCCTGAACATTAAAACAATACAATAACAATAGTAACAGAAGCAGTGGAGGAAACTAGGGATGAAATAAGAGAAGATAAAGAAAAAAATGCAAGGCCCTGTCTGTAGTAATATTTGCTGATGGTGTAGTTATTGTTAGCTGATACAGCCTGAAGTTCTGCCAGTAAAATAAAAAGAAAAATCACAAAAAATTCTGTAAGGAATAGGTGATGTTCTGCTAGTAAATCACTTATTAAGTACATAGTACTGAGATAGTTTTTCAATATTTAGGAAGGAACTTTGAATTATTTATGTTAGCTTTGAGATCCTCAGGATTCTCAAGAGCACACCTTGATGGCAATCAGGTAACTGAGGAAAATGTGGAGAAAAACGTCTTTCCAAAAACCACCCAAAGTGACAGAAACCCAACACACCCTGAATCTCCAGGAAAGAGAAATACTTGCATTCCCTTCTACCTTGTCTCTTAAAACAGTGAGTTCTTTTAAACCAGGCAGTTTTCTTCAGGAAAAATGGAGTAGCTTAAAACTCAAAACCTCATCTTTATAATTTACAATTTTAAATAAGGAAAAACACAACAGATACCAAATAATGAAAAAGCAGTTAATAACTACAACCTGTGAAGCAGTTTTTATCACAGTTGTTCATGGAAGGACAGTCCTATAAAGGGAAAATCAGATCAGGATAAGCTGTTGGGAGAGAGCAACAGTGTGGGTGGCTTGTTTATTATTTGCATAATTTTTAACCAGAGGAATAATGAGAAGTTCTGCTTAATGTTAAATGAAAATAGTTCAAAAGGCCATGACATTCCAAATAAAAGCATAAATCACCTCAAAATGTGTTAAGAGAAAAAACTGTGTCACTAATAATGCAAACGGTTGAGAGCTGCAGATGTATCTACATACTAATTTTGCAGGTCTATTTGGAGGTTATAATATCTCTGCACAAGGAAAGGGCCAAAAAGACTTGAGATGTGACAAAAAGTCTTGTCTTTTAGTGGTGGTTGTTCTCACAAAGCTTGGGAGGAGCCTCAGAACGGGATCTGCAGCAGTTCACAGTGCGATGTCACGGCAGAAAGCCCCAAATGGTTTCCAAATTCCCTTACCCTTGTTCTCCACCGCCCAGGGTAGAAAGCCGGCTGCTGTCGCTGGAGGCGCGGTTCGCGGAGCTGGACTGCAGCTTGCAGCGCCTGGCGCGCGGCTTTGACCGGCAGGAGGCGCTGCTGGAGCAGGACCTGAGGCGGGCTGGGCCGCGGGCACCGGCGGCCAGGTGAGCGCAGCCAGGACAAAATCCAGGGATCAAACCCGGCTCCAAGCCCGCCCGACCGGCCGTGGGCACTGCCGGGGGGACGAGGCACCCGCGGCCCCTCAGGGCAGCTGTGCCAGCGCCTCACCGCCCTCACAGGGAAGAATTTATTCGTAACATCCCACCTAACCCTACCCTCCGGCAGTGGGAAGCCATTCCCCCTCGCCGTATCACCACAGGCGAGCCCGCCTTCCCCCTGAGGGCCCGCGGCCTCTGTCTCCCAGCAGGCTCGACGGAGGAGGTGGGACAGAAGAAGGAGGAGACAGAAGAAGAGGAGGGAAAGAAGGAGGAGAAGGAAGAGGAGAAGGAGGAGAAAAAGGAGGAGGAGGAGGCGGAGCCTTCGGCCGGGCGGCGGGAACGGCCCCGCAGTGAGGGGCGGAGCGCGGCCGCCATTGCGCTGCCGCCATTGCCGGGCCCGGAGCGGTGGGTGCCGGGCCCTCGCTGGGAGCCCTGAGGGGCCGGGGGTGACGGGGCCGGGGGTGGTGAGGGGCCCCCTTTTCCCTGGGCACCCACGTCCCGGGGGTTATTTTTTTTTTATCAATAAAAATCGCGGAAATAAAAACAACCCCGCCTTAACGTGTATTTGTCTCCATGGCGAGTTCTCTATGAGGAATGGCAGCTTTTCTTTCAAGGGCGTCCTGTCTCTGTTTAAGAAGCTTGTAACTTAAAAATTAGCGGGTTTATTCTTTTGCTGTATGTGTCTTTTGTTTTCTCTCCCACAGTATTGCTGGGCCAAGTGGAAAAATCGTGTGAAGAGGCAGATGATCCCCACAGTTTCAAGTCATACAAGAAGGTGCTGAAATCTTAATTCTTCATTTATCTTAATAAAAAAGGTATTTTATCTTTATAGTTTTTATAACCAAGCAAGTGAATGAGGAAGGAGCTGCTCTGCTCTGATGTATTTCACCTGACATTCACGCTGAAAGCAAATCTGTGCCAAAAGCAGCACTTGAAGGACACGGTTATACTGAAAAAATGAGTGAATGGAAGGTTAAGGTAACTGGAGTAACGTACCCAGCATAGCTTATAGACAGGGAGTGGTGGGAGAAGAGGGGGTTAACAGGAGTGGCTGGAAGAACTCTCATCTTCTTTTCTCCCCTCTCCTTACCATCTCCTTGCTATCCCTAAAGCACCTGTTACAGCTCACAAGAAACTGCAGTAGGAAAACCTGGTAGAGTGTTTCCATGATTTCTGTAAAGACCTGCTTCTTCCACAGGAATCTCTCAGGTCCTGAGCAAAAGTAACCACTTAAGCAGGCATCTAAATCCTGTAACATTTTCTTAAAGTAGCTGTAAAACATTTTGTATTTTCTTTTATTTTACTTCCATAAGGAACATAAATGTTTCTTTTTGCTTTCAGGCCCTGATGTTGTCCTAGTGTTTTTCCTCTACCTCAAGTCAATATGTCGAAGAAATCCAAGGACCCTCTTTCCTTGTCCGACTGCCTCTGCCAGATTTGCATGGAGATCTTTGTGGAGCCTGTCACGCTGCCATGCAGCCATACCCTCTGCAATTACTGCTTCCAGATGACAGTGGAAAAGGCCAGTCTGTGTTGCCCCTTTTGTAGGCGCCGGGTCTCTTCCTGGGCAAGGTACAATACCCGCAGAAATACTCTCATCAACTGGGAACTCTGGGAGAAGATTCAGAAGAATTACCCGAAGGAGTGCGAGCAGAGGATTAACGGACAGGATTTGGATGAGGAAAGTAAGTGAGATGTCACTTGTCCTGGGATGTCTCTGCTTTGCTATGGTAATTACTGTGGGTGGACTTCAAATATTGGGAAATGAGGAGTTGTGGGTTGGCAGGTGTGTTACTGCTGGGCGAGGCAGAGACAGAGCTCTCCTGCAAAAGAGGAAGAGAAGAGGTGGGCAGTGCTTTTTTCATTTGTGGAACAGAGGATAAAAATGACATTGCCTGGTCATTTCATTGGTGTGGTCATACTAGGCCAGGATGCTCATACCTTTGGTGCAGGGCGTTGGTGTGTGGCTGCCTGGCCTTGTTCATTGCTCATTTGCAGCTGCAGCATCTGCAAGCTGAGTGTTTGAGTCTTTGGGGGTGTTTCTTTATCACTGTTAAGTAAGTGAAGTGGTTAAAAGATTTTTAGGTGGTAATTAGTTTGGTTGAAATTCTGGGGGTTCAGTCAATGCAAGAATCTCTGAGCTGAAAATTGTGGTGTCAGAGAGAAGGAAGTGAAATCTGATTAAGTTTTTGAAGAAGGATTTTGGGGTTTATTATGTTACAGGCTCCCTGGGGGGAGGTTTTTGGTAGGTTGGCTGTAGGGCAACTTGTTCCACTTGAAATATTTTGAGGTGTTTTTAATCAGAAAGAGTGAAATACACAAGTTATGGTCAGTGTAGCCACAGAGAATGGATGAGGGAATGGGTTGGGTTGGGAGGGGCCTTAAAGGTCATCCCATTCCACATCCTTATCACGGGCAGGGATACCTTCCACTAGGCCAGGATGCTCCAAGTTCCATCCAACCTGGCCTTGGATGCTTCCAGGGGTGAGGCAGCCACTGGTTCTCTGGGCAAGTTGTTCCATCATATTTGCTTTATATACAGCGCTTGGAAAACGCCACCTGTTCCTGCCACTTTGTAACACCGTGCTTTTCTACTGTGCAAACTTTATTCCTTGGTATTTTTTCCTTTATTCCTTTCTTTTTTAAATCACAGCACTTGATTTAAGTCAAATCATTCCCATGACAGGGTGTGGAGGTAATTTGTTGTTAAAATCTGTCATTGCTGACTGTTGTGATCTTGTTTTGTTCCTCACTTTGTTTTTTTCCTCTCCTTTCTCTTGATTAGTCTATGTCCCCAAGCCCCAGCACCAGCTGAGCAAGCCTGGGGAGCTGAGACAGGAATATGAAGCAGAGATTAGTAAGGTAAGTTGAAAAATACATTCAAAAAACAAAAATGCTTCATATCCGGTTATTTGAATTGTTCCCACCAACAGTTATAGTGTTATTTAATAATAAAGATACTTAAAAGGGCACTGCAGCTGCAAGAACACACTGGTCACTCCTGAATCATGAATTAAATTGATGGAAGAGGAGAGATTTCTTTGTATTTGACACAAGGTGACATTTCTCAAGTTTTCTTGATTTATACCTCCTACCTCACCTCTCAGTTGATGTAGAAATTTGGAACAGTTTGGGCTTCGGTTTTATATTTGCCTTCTTGATTTCCCTCCAAGTAAGAGACCGCAATTAGATGAACTTCAGTAATGAACATACATAATTTTCTTTCTTCTTTGTTCACTCTGTTACCTGTGCTCATTTGAAAATCAGAAAAGATTCTTAAGAATTCTCAATTTTGCCTATTTAGGGATCCTTCTTCCAATTCAAACACAGTAGTATTAAGATTTAGAGTCAGAAAATATGTGGGAATGCACCTTTCCCTGAGAGCCCCTTGCTGGTGGTTACAGGAGCACATGAAGCAGAGGACTGGGGACAATTTCCAGAGAAAGGTTTATTCCTGAAGTACTTTGCTGTCCTCGTGGAGTTGCTGGTAACTGATCTGTCAGTCCATGTCTGCTATAAGGAAGGCAGATTTAAAATTCTTGGCCTGCTACTTTGGGTTTTTGCATGTTTCAAGAGAGCAAGACTCTTCTAGAAGAGAGATGTGCTGTCTTTGGGATATATGATATAAGCAGGTTGAGCAAATGCTGTGGGATAGGTGGCATTCAGCCTTAGAAAGAATCCTAATCTCAGTTCCTCTGTAGATCCATGTATTTGGAGATCTTTCTTTTTGTTACTAGCACTTTGAAAAGGTGAGGATTGGGGTTTGACCTTGCAGGTGAGCAAAGTTAATGGTATAATCTTACAGAAACCAAAAGGTTTGTCACCGTGGTCTAACCCAAAGCTCTACACACGGGTATCCATGTGATTCTTACATCTTTGAGACTTGTACAATGAAATACTGCTCTATTTTTGTGAGCAGTGAATGGCTCACATTTAAGGAGTGTCAGCTGAGAGGTCCTGGTGTAAAGTGTGGTCCTGCAGTAGTAACTAGGTTGATTTTTTAAAACATCTGTTTTAGGTGGAGGCAGAAAGGCGAGCACATGAACAAGAGGAGAACAAGGCGAGTGAGGAATACATCCAGCGGCTGCTGGCAGAGGAGGAGGAGGAGCACAGGTTGGCAGAAGAGAGACGGAAGGAGATGGAGGAGCAGCTGAAGCAAGATGAAGAGCTGGCCTGGCAGCTCAGTAACAGTCTGGTGAGTTAGGATCGAGGGTGACAGCAGCAAATATCAATATAATGCAAGCAACTTGGACTTCTCAGAGCAAATGTTAAAATTTGGCATAATTTAGATTTTAGTTGTAGTTGGAAGCCCCCAGTACTTTAAAGCCTTGACTGACCATTAATTTCTGAAAAAACAGTGGGAGGGTGAAGCCTGTGTAATACTCACTTGAAATCCAGCATCTAGCACACGTGCTGCATGTTTTCATTCTGACACATTTCAAAACATGGATTTTCTGCTGTATGCTTCCTTTTCCTCAGGATTTAAAAAGTCCTTCTTTGGAAGAAATGAATGTCTGTGACATGTACAGGAGAAAAGGAACATACAGTGAAAATGTACCTTACCTTTTGGAGGTTTTTTTTGTTCCATTCATTTGTTTTGGTTAGTTTTTTTAATTTTTGCTACCCAGTGATAAAACCTGTGTACTTATTTGAGCAAAGCCTCCTGTCCCTCTATGCTAAATCCAGGAAGGTGTACGGAACATGTAACATTTCCTTTTCCATAACCAGCTATTTCTCACAGTTCTAGAGCTATTTGGGCAAAGGTAACTAATTCTGCAGTAAAAACCAAAGTAGTTCCCTGAGGTTTCTGCAGTTTGTTTTTTTTTTTTGTTTGTTTTACCTAACACTGTTTTTACTTGTCATGGAAGAATGAGGATCCCGAGGGACATGTGCTTGGCAGCCCATCACCAGCACACAACCTCTCACTTCAGGCATCCCCAGCCAACTTGTGCAAGGCAAAGAACAAACCAAGCAACTCTGGAGACATTCACAAGTAAGGAATTCGGCTGAGTGTTTCTTTAATTATTGGCCTGTTTTAGTGTCCCTCTGCTCCATTTGTAGGCCAGCTTCTCTAGATTATTGGGGAGAATGAGAAGTGTTGAAGGTTAAAAGTTTCCTCATAGGAGGAGAAGGGAAGCACTTGCCCTTCTTGGTTTTGTTTGTCAGAATGAACCTGAAGATCTTGATTAATGCAAAGGACTGACAGTTCAAGGACAAAATGTTTAAAGGGGTATCCTTTTTTTTCCTTTTAAGGTATCTGTCTCCAAAGAATCATGAGATGTTGGGATCAGTGTCATTTGCTAGTGCTACAGGAAGAGGCGGGAGCAGCTCTGTCTCTGCGGTAACCGGAATCATTTTTTTATAAATCTCACAGTTAGTAATTTTGGGATATTTTGCCCTTGCCTGTAGGATTCCACTCCTCTATTCCCCTTGCACATCAGAGCTGGGTAGGTTATATTGTCCTTTTCAAACTACCTTCAATGTTCATGATTCCCAGTTCTGGAGCCTGCTGGAGGAGAGTGCACCCTGATTCACATCATTCTGTGGCTGTCTGATCTCCCTGTAAGGCCTCAAAAGAAGATGAGCAGGCTTGCACAGTTGGTCTGAGTCACCGATAAGAGGAAAATGCTGCAGTTGTAGTTTCAGTCCTTTAGCTGGGCTTCTGCAGTTACTTTAAATATTTTCATTATTATTAAACAGTTAGGTATTTTCTAAAAAGAGAAGTATCTGAGTTGCTATCTCAGAGCACTCAGGGGCAGTGCAGCCATGAGAGGTGAAATTGGCATTTATTCACACCCGTGGGCTTTTGATAAATTTACCTAATTAGTGGTGTCTCCCTTTTCTTCAGGAGGCCAACAGCAATGAAGGCAGCAGTTCTGCATTGCAGGATGAGCAAGAGGAAATGCCAACCCTGTCTCCACAGCTGACCAGTGTACATAAAGATTCTGGTGCTAAGGATTCGTTTTTGGAATCATGCATGAACTATTTCAGTGCCTCAGCTTCAGATGAAACTGTCAAGCAGGAAAAAACACCAGGAACAAATTGTTTAGAAGATGGAGTTCCAGATGTACTTCATGGAGCCACTGAAGGGGGAGGGTCTAGAGCAGGTCTCTGTAGATCCAAAGGAGAAGATGATGGAATTGAGTCAGACAGTGGCAATTTAACACATGTCCAAAGCGTAAACCTTGAAAAGTCTGCTGAAACTTGTACCTCTGTTCAGTCAGGAACAAATTGTGTGATGTCTGACAGCCAGACTGTGTTGTGTGATCTGGGGAAGGAGGCTGGACACGCAGGTCAAGAGACACCAGAGAGGCCGCAGAACACTAAGGAGATTCCCAAAAGGAAGTTGCTGGAGGCCCCAGCTGATGCCGTGGTTGACTTGTGCATGCTTGATAAGAGGAGAAAAACCTTTTCAGAAAGTGTAGATGACCAAGAGGAGCAGATGAGTGACTTTAACTTGCAAACACAAAGAGCCTTTGAGCAGGAGTTCTACGAAAGGCGTAGGCAGGAGGAGCAGGACAGGCTTCTGGCTCTGCAGCTGCAGAAGGAGCTCAATAAAGAGGAAAGGACACTAAATCGACAGAAGGGTTCTCCAGATGAGTATCTTCTTCGCGCCAAAACACCTTGGTCTGCAAAAGACTCTTCTGCCAGAAAGGGAAGTTCCAAGATGGCAAAAAACTCAAAGGGATCAAAAAAACAGGCTGAAACCAATCAGCACAAGACTCGGAAAGGTTCCTGCAATGAAAACTGGCAGTCCCCTGCCAGGGTTCGGGTGAAATCCCCCAGCATCAAGGAAGGAAAGGTTTTGAATTGTGTGGTTAATACGAGTGACACAAATGATATTTGTTCACTGCCTAAGAACAAGCAAAAGACAATCCTGCAGATGCTCAAAAGCCCTGTTGCAGAGTAGATCAGCAGAGCCACGGACATGTGGTGGAGTGGGAATGGGAACTGTGGTGATGTTCTCCTGAGTTAGGCAAAGCTTCCCTAAGCAGTTCTAAGTTGTTGCTTTGGAGGGGAACCACTTTGGGCAGAGGTGAGTTCTGGGAAGTTTTAGTAATGTACACCCCCAGAATGTAACATTTTTAAATTGTTCTTTTCTTGGATATTATTTTCTAGCACTTGCAGCACTTCTTGCAGGACTCGGAGCATTTCTTATTTTCTAACTTGCATTTACATGGTTTGGAGTGTGAATACTGGTAGTGTTGAAAAACCAGGATAACTGATGGTCTGATCTTAAAATGAGAATCCAGAGTACTTAATGGAAAAGATGCACATTCTGTGGAGGAAATGAGAAAAATAAGTCTGTATTCCCAGCTGGCTGTCAGCTGCAAGGTTAAAGCTTCCCTCAGCACAACAGAATTTAGGCTGTTTCTGGAATTGCATTGTTCACACACCTGTTAACACAAGAGTAACCAGACAGTCACTCCTTCCCTCCCATGTGCTAACCCCTGCCTTGGACAAAGAGGGAAGAAACAGGTCACTCTCCACTGCCAAAGCCAAGGATCTTTCATGGATGCCAAGGATCTTTCATGGATGCCAAGGCTTGTGGGCTCCTATTCATCTCTGTCCAGAGAGATCCCTTCTGCAGATCCCATTTCTCCGGTTATGAACAAGATACTTTTGTTTTCTTATTGTTCATGTTCTGCAACTTTATTCTTGTACAATGGTGTTGCTACATTTAATGCTGTTTAATTTTCATACTCAAACTGGTTTGAGTATGATTAAAACAATAGTCGAGAAGCCAGTTATGATGGAGAAAGTTAAAAGGGAAAAAAGCAACTGAAAACTGGACATAACTGCCCTGCCTGGTTGTAACTGTTCCCCTCCATTTTTAGAGGTACTACCAAATCCTCTTCCTGTTGGGTTTAAAACTAAAATAAACAAAAAAATAATTTAAAAAATTGTTATTTAGATGTGGAGGTGCTGAGGCATGTAGGAAGTTGAGGCTTGTGAAGGGTCAACCAGATCCTACTTTGCAGAGGACGTTTTCTGGCTAATTGTTTTATGAAGCCATATTTTGGCTTTTCTTTGCTTCTTTGGAGCTACTTTTGCACTGTGTGTTTGAAATGGAGCCAAGTGCCAGCTGCAGTGCTGAAGGGTGTGTACTAGTCACCAAAGTCAGCAAATGTTTGAGTTTTGTCCTTTTTTTGAACTCCATTAATGACTTTAATTCTGTTTTGGGAAATTCATAACAAAATACTTCAAATCAGCATCTTCTGATGGTTTTAAGTTTAAAAAAAACAAATCTTATGGTAAGCATGACCAGCACACTGAGCCAAAAAGATGAATTTTTGGGGTTTTTGCCCTTCCCTCTGCCTGCATGTCTCTATCATTGATGGGCTTCTCATAAATAGATGTTCTGTTCCAAGATGTTTTTTGAGAAAGTTACAACAGGTGACCTTTGATTTTTCTGGCAAATGCTTTGATTTTTCTCCTACTTCCTCAGCCATTGTTCTGGAAGCCATCCTTCACTATGGGTTCGATTTTCTTTAGTCCTTGCTGCAGTTGGGATTATTTTCTGTTTTACCCATGATGTCAAAAACATCCCTTCGTTAATTAAAGTTTTTTTTAAGGCAGAGCTACTGACTGTTTCCATGCTGGTGACCCTCAGCCTTTCCAGTCAGGGTAAGCCTGTAAAAAACAAACTCCTTTTACAAAGCAGATGAGGAGAGAGTGTTTATTTCCTGCCAAAACTCTTTAAGTCTATGCCTGACTGCCAGCTTTGGTACCTGGGGACTCACCATGAATTAATTCTGGATGTTAAAGGGGCAGGGGAAGCATTAAGGGGGAAGAGGGCAAGGGAGAAGGGAGAGTTTCCCCTTCTGGCAGCACTGCACTTAGTGCAAATGGCATGAAACCACATCCCAGTACATAGATTGCTGCATTTCACACCAGCCTCGCTCCCTTTTCCTCCACAAGCTGTTCCATGGATTTTTTCCCTTTTAGTGTGTGACTGTGTCTCTCTTCTATGTAAGACTTGGGACGTGCACTGAACTAATCCCAGTTAGAAGTTCAACAAGGGGGATGCTTGCACAGACATCCTTCCTCACCAGCAATGGCAAAACCTGCTGCTGTGATTCCATTGAAAAGTCACAACAAAAATTACAAAATCTGCCATTTCAAAGGTTTAGATAGCTCTCAAGTTGTTTTTGGGGTGTGTGTGTATATATTGGAGGGTGTGGTAAAGGATTGGGGGATACTTGTGTTTTTCCAGCTCGCTGAATGTTGCCGTCAGTGTCAGAAGGGCCTCTTACATAAGTGTCAAGGTTTGACCCTGGCCAAATGCCAGGGACCTACCACGTCTGCTCTCTCTGCTCTCTCCTGCTGCAGCTGTGCAGAGGAGAGGAATCAAACTGACACAAACACACTGGACTCATGAGTTGAGATGAGGCAGTGGTGGGGTCAGACACACAAAGAAAACGGGCAGACAGATAGAAAACTTAAAGTT
>VZTX01018132.1:16378-83939 GCA_013400915.1 Pardalotus punctatus
CCCTTCCCCCCGACCCCCGCCTCGCCTCCCGCGCCACTCGGAAAAACTGGGAAGAAGAAAAGCGACAGATTTGCTGCCGCAGACGAGGTGAAAAGTCAATTTTACAATTTGTAGCTCTCCAGCGAAGAAAAACGAGCATGAAAATTTGGTTTGAACGCCCTGACAATGCCATGAAAAGGCTTAAGGGGCCGATGCGGCCCGGGGCGCAGCGCGGGGCTCAGCGCGTCTCCCCGGCCTTGCCCCGGGAAGGCTCAGCCCCTCCCGGGGGTCCCAGCACCGGCCCCGATGGGACCCCGCACCCGGCGGACAGCGGAGGGGCTCATGCATTATAGATGCTGACCCCCAGCGCGGCCGGCCTGCTTTAGAGTGGGAGCAGACACGGGGTATTCAGCGACTGGACCAGAGAGCGGGTTAATTTATTCAAGATGTTCATTCATATGAAAATTGTATTTTTGTACATAAAGAGCTTTATTCTATTATTATACCTCTTATCAAAGTGGGGGTTTTGTTTTGTTTTGGTTTTTTTTTTAAGAAATCGTACTTTACCCTGTAAATAAAATTTTTAACGTTTGTACTGAATTTCAGCAGCGCCTCTGGAGTTTTGTTTCTTGAACTCAAGGGGTTCGCTCCTCAGGAGGAGACTGGGGTGGAAGGGATGGGATGACCCCAAGGCAGCAGCCAGCACTTCTGACACCCCACTGGCCATGGAAACATGTGGCTACCTGCAAACATCTGCTGGCCCCCAGGTCTTGTAGACAAGGGATTTGAGCCCTGTTCAGGAGATGCAGGCAGAGAACAGGAGCAGAGTGGTGACGCCAGCAGTGCTGCTGTTTCAGGCTGTCCTTGCCATGGTTCATAGCAGGAGCTGGAAGGTGTCAGGAGCTTTTGAGTGAGGAGAAGGTGCTGCACCCCTGAACAGGGTACAGAGCTTGTAACTTACCCTGAACCTGCAGCTTTGGCAGGAATTGACTGGCATGAGCCACCTCTTTTCCTCAGGTCACAAGATGGGATGGAGGCTCTCCCAGTTCACTTATACACAGGGAGAGGAAAAAGCGTGGCCAAAGGCGTTGTGTCGTGGTCTCAGCACCAGCTCTGGCAAGGCTCTGGCTCTGAGCTAGAGACTGAGGGTGCCAAGAGTACCCTCACCTTCAGGAAGTCTGCTCCACTGTTGCAAAATCCCAAGCTTCCCTTTCTCCTGTGATTGTCAGTGGGGGAGGACTCTGAACTCCAAAATCCTACCTTGCTGAAGGCCTTCTACTCTTCCTGACTCCATCCTCCCTCTCTTTAGCATTGCTCAATGCTCCCATGTTGCACTGGGCACACAGACCCTTAAAAGCAGGTTTTATCCTCTTTGCCCTGTTTTACAGGGAAAATGAGGCAGCTCAGACATGTCTCTACAGCCGTCTCCAAAACACGGGTGAATTGGAGCTCTATGTGCAGCTGACAGGGAGTTTGTGGGGAAGGATGGAGAGATGATGCTGTACAAGCCCAAAAAAATCAGTTCCTACAGATCCCTGAAAGGACTGCCACAGATTATGGAATGAATTGACTTCCGTTTTTCGATGCTTCAGTTTCCCATCTGTAAAATTGGGGTACCACCATCCCCTGATATCATCAGTGAATTTAATGATTTAATTATGCAGAGCTTCCAGAGCACTCAGATGCTCTGGGCTGCAGAAAAGCCCAGGAAGGAATTCTTCAGGACATGATCATACACTGTGTAGGGGAAAAGGCAGAGGGCAAACACTGAAAGCATCAGACAGAACACCAAGAAGCTGTTCATCACACAAGCAAACTCTCTGCCTGAAAGTTAACCCTCCTGTGTAATGAAGAAGGTGGAGATATTATTAAAAATGTAATTCAGGATCATATAATTGTCACAAAAATTAGAAGAATGTCTGAATTAAGTTTGCACAGATACTTCAGTGTCAGCATTTCCTCCTTTTTGAGTGCCTGAGCCTGCAATATAGGTATATGTTTCTTTAACGCATTTTTCATATGCATGTCTATATAGACACACACCCACCTCTGCTTCTCAGTAACAATAAGTGCTGAAAATTAAGTGTTATTTTTTTGGAAATCCTAATAGTAGCATAATACTTATATTAATTAAAGACACCATCAACCAGTGTAGGGCAGTTCCTTAATTATGTTCTGTTAAATAAAAGAGATTTGTGAAATCTAATTCTGGCAGTAACAGGTCTTGATCTGTGACGCAGTGAAGCTTTGCTTGCACCTGCCCTTGAAAGCCAGGAGGTTTTGTATGGAGGAGCCTCCAGGGGCTGAAATTTAGTACAGTCCATGGAGGCGGAAGGTCATCTAAAGTCACTGGGTCCCAAGACACTGGACTTCAATCTCAAAGAAGAAAAAAAAAAAAAAAACTCCACAAAACTTCAAAATATCCTCTATTCTTTTTTGTTTTCTTAGCTGCCAGCGGAGATCTGTGGACATTATGCAGTATATAAAGACCATACATCTACCAGGACTCAGTGTATGATGTTAATGTTCCTAATGGGCAATGAAAGCTGCAAACTGCGTGAGGACACAATTAGATTCATACATTAACATGAGTCAGAGAACAGTTTTTCCCCGGAGCGGTGATAGGTTCAGACATAGTTGAACAAATCTGCCGCCGGGACAGATGGAATGCCCATATTCAGAGGCTGCAGGACCAACCTGCACCCCCTGTTACAACAAGGGGTTTGTATTTATTTTTATCAAAAGAATAGTTTGGTGAATTGGAACAGGCTTCTCTGGCTGGAAACAGGTGGCTATTTTTAATTGCACTAAAATCATCTCCTTGCATTAGTACAGGGGAAAAAAATAGGTGAATTAAATACTACAGCTGATGAAAGCAGTAGTAAATTTTTTGGAAATACTGGATTGTTCTATGGTAAAAAATATCCATAAACAGGCAACAATCTCAGTCCCACTGAAACCAGTGGCAAGATCCTTATTGACTTCAGAAATAACTGAAATAGAATCTTGATTTTTAATCTTGGCACCACACTGCATGTAGGTATATGCATTTTTTTCATATGTCTGCGGATAGGTGTTGGTAACCCTTCATCCCTGTTGGATCCATTCAACCACCTCCAGGGCATGCAAGCATTAGGGACCCTCTGCCAGGAGGTTCTGCAAGTCCTTAGGTCTCTCTTAATTCCTCTTTAGTGAGGAGAGAAAGTCTGAGATGGCTCCATTGATAGGGAATCCCTGCTGGCTGGGAGACTTATTTCCAGCACAGACTTTCTCGAAACACAGCTGGGATTATCCCACTTTCTCCCTGCTGAGACTTACTGTGTGGAAACAGTCCCCTACCAACTCCACAATACTCCTGGGCTCTGATGAGAGGGCCCACAGCAGCTGGAGCTACTCTGTTCCAGCCTTTTCCAATGGATTTGAAGCTCTGAAGATTCTCTGTGAACTACCTGTGCTCGACAACTGAGCAAATAACTGCAAATCAGAAATTCTGTGCAGGTTTTAGATAACAAGTGTTTTCTGTGGTTTCAATGCCATGTGGTGCCCTGCTTAGTGTCATCCCTGCTGTGGTGAGGCTCAAATGATGCTTAGGGCTCAGTTATGAACAAGAGCATCCTCAGAAGGATTTTCATTATTGGGCATCAATCCGTCACAGATTTTGATTTTACTCTGTACATGACCTGTAAAATACAGTCTGTGCTACCACCTCTGAGCACATGAAACTTAATATTATAATTACAGATCTGTGGGGCTCAAGTGTTCCATTAAGACTGGTTTGTATAGTAGGTAGAGATTATCAGAGCAGAAGCAGGTGGGAACTAATTTTCAGGAGCTTTTTTTCTTGGTGGCATATGCAATTAAGAGAAATCATCCGGAGGAGCAGAGCTGCTAAGGACCAAGCAGATTTACTGTCTGCACTGTATGTGAGCAGAACAGAGATGCAAAAATACTGCATAAATATTTCAGCTGATACTTTGCCTCTTATTTTTATAGTCTTCAAATAGCACCACTATAAGTTTTAAAGTCTAGATTAGTAAATTAAATGACTTTTTAAAACTGGGTTTGTGCCCTATAGCCCAGCAGCAGTGCCCATTAAAAATGAATCCCTGTTCCCTCTTCCTCCTCAACCAAAAGGCCTAATGGTCAATGTGAAGAACTACTGAAGATCCCACAGATGCCACTGAACCATGGTGAAATAACAGATCCCTTAAAAAGCCCTGTGGGATTCAACCCTGTTATTAATCCCAGGGCAATGTGGAGTGAGGCTGAGCTGAGGGGGTGAAATAGCCATGCCCCTGGAAACAGGGGTTTCCCCCATGCTGAGGTTACTGTTCTCTCAAGAGACATGGCAAAGGGTTCACGTGAGGCACTGCTGGTGCAGAGCAAGGCTCCGCATGCTGAGAAATGCTCCTCCATTATCATCACTATTATTTTTCAGTTGTCAGTCTTCCAGTTCAAGATCCACTAGACAAGAGTGAAAAGACTCTTCCCAATGGATAATGCTCTTCTCTACCAGCGTGGAAATGCTGATGGCACAGCACTCGTTGTTATTCAGGTCTCCCACTTTTGCCTCTGTTTGACTGTGCACAGCATCTGTTAGAACCTCCCATCTCACTGATAGAAAATCTTAATGAAACTAATCGTTTGAAAAGGAAAATGAACTATCATCCTTGAGAGGCTGGGACAGAGATGCCACCCTTCTCCATGCCACGTGCATGACTCCACAGGTACAAGAAATGCTTCTCACTTAGCTCCTACCCAATTTGTTTTACTCACTCACTGCCAGTAGGACTTTGGCAAAGGTCAGTGGGACTTTGGCAAAGGTCAGTAGGACAGACCGTACAGCATAGCTCTGCACAGAGTAAAAACTTGAGGAACCAAGACTTTTAGAGAAGACATTAACTTTATTCTTTGAGTAACCATAACTAAGTGCCCACAGGCAGTCTTGTGTGCACTCTGCCAACGGAAGTGTGGGAATCAAGTCCAGAAATTTGGTGTCCTAACACAATAATCAGAAAGATAATGCTTTGGGTGTCTCAGTAACATCCCTGCTCTGAGGCCATTCATTTAGTTGCACTATTCATCCCCGTGATCCCTTGCTTTCCACCCAGGAGATTCATTGTGCTTCAGGGAAGGACCAGCCTGTGTCAGTGCATGGTCTCTCTTCCACTCTTCTTCATGAGTGAGAGGTACTTAATTACAAATTGAAGCATGCAAGGGGACTGATGCCTCTATTTCCCAAACAGGGATTTGGCAGAGTCCTCAGGACTTCACTGTCTCTTTCTTGGATTATTACATTCTGCACATTCCAGGATAATCTTTTTTTTTCAACCCGAAGATTTCACAAAATTGCCTTCTAGGAAAGCATTTAAAGCTGTCTAATGGCAGTCCAAGGCGATTATGGACCCTAATGGTTTGTTGCACAAATAATGGATTAAGTTCCATCTGTAGGAGTTAATTTGACTTATTTTTGCCAACAAACCACTTGTTCTGCTCTTCTCTGTATGGCAGATGTCAGCAATCTTTATAAAATCATACCCAGGAGTACCTCCAGCAGGACTGCGTATGGCCATGGAAGAACAGCACGTGGCCTTTGGATGCAAATGTAATATGGACCAGGAAAAGCATCTCTTCCCCTGTGATTTTCCAGTTTGGTCTCTGGGATTCAGAGAAAGCAGGTAATATTTATCTATACATTGTTTTGCTCAGACCCTAGAAAAGCTAGAGAACTTGCCAGTAAAGACTAGCAACTACAAGCAGCTAGTCAATCCCTCCCTTCAAACATAAGACCTTGATTTACATTTTTTACTTTTTCGATTGACAATCCCTAAACGCAGAAGTTTCTCTACTTCATTGGTAGGAGTATTCAAACCAAAGTGATTTAACTCCTGAGATAAAAGAATATGGTATTTTTTTCCCTTCCTATTTGAGTACCATCTCTCCTGCAACAAGTCTTTTGTAATCTGAAAGGAAAACCCTTCCTGTCACAACACCAGTAATGGATATTGCTCTCTCAATTACCCCTTGCTTCGCCAGGAGAGCAACTGATGCGCATCGTGTTTATCCAGCTCACTGAAGTGCTTTCATTATCTAAGAAAAGAGGTTAATTAGTATTTAATCAATCTTTTCACAGGGTACAGTTTCCTCCTCTCCTATTTGCAATCCAAAAAGATGTCAGCTTCCAAAGCCATAATGCCCACTTGATAAATCAAGTGGCAGCTAATGAGGTCTGTGGTCTCAGGGAAGGAAGGTCTGGGCTACCTGTCACCAGCACGGCTGTCACCTGCGCTGCTGTCCCGGGAAGCACTTGTTGGGATGCTGGGAGATGCAGGGAGCCATAAGGGATGCAGAGAAGGGAATTGTCAGCTGAGGGAAGGTGCTGGTGACGGTGTACACCCCGGACTGGACTGTGAGTGCATGCCTCACTCTCAGCAAGCTCAGAGGAGTCACAATATAAATCTCACAGAAATTCTACCCTCAAGAAGGAAAGAGATGGAAATTCTTTTGTTTTCTTTTCTTTTTTTTCTCTTTCTTTTCCTTTCTTTCTTTCTTTCTTTCTTTCTTTCTTTCTTTCTTTCTTTCTTTCTTTCTTTCTTTCTTTCTTTCTTTCTTTCTTTCTTCTCTCTCTCCTCCCTTCCTTCCTTCCTTCTTCTCTCTCGTCTTCTTTCCTTCTTTCTCAAAGATAACCCAGGAGCCATCCCTGCACCTGTGTGGGGTTGAACTTCAGAGGTAAGTAAGATCCACAAATGATGCTTGGTGTCAAAAAGTTATAGATAATAAAAGCATTATCTCATTTCAAAGAAACATATGAAGAAGGATGGAGTTTCCTTCATTAGGCAGTAGGCAAGTTTTTTGTTCTTCCCTGAACAATGCTGAGAGAAAACCAAACCTCTTGCTCTTCCCATTTCCACTGTGTTAGTCCTGTGGCTGTGGCTCTGCACAGCTGTGCTGAAGCTAAACTGGGCTGAGACAAACACCTGTCAGAGCAAAGAAAACTTAATTTTGGCCAGTCTTAGTATCTTGAGTGATCTGGTCCAAAAAAGCTGTTCCAAATGCCCAACCTTTGCATCTTTAAAAAGACCCAGCAGCATTTGCAGTGATATTTTTTCTGAGATACCTAAGCAGAGAAAGTGGCCCATACATCCCTATGCTCAAGCCCCTTTGGCTACTGGGCTATTCTCCCCATAGCCACTGCTGCTGACAACGAGGGACTGAGCCACATGCCCTGTGGTAGCCAAGCTCTGGATTTCTTTCCCTGACTTTGGGAAATTCATTGTCTTTAGCATCGTCTGTAGGTTCAAAGTCCGCTTTCACTCTGCAGGGCGCCCTTTCTGGGTTCATAAAGCTACGTTCAGAAATCTTTGGGCAGACCCAAAGCTGACAAAAGTGTCATTAAATACTGCTGCCAATGAATGAAGCTACCAAAGAAGACATAGTCCAGTTTGCATCTCAGTTACAAGAAGAAAGTGCAATGACAGAGTGAGTAATTGGCTAATTGTCTATACGAGCTCTATTTTAACAGTGCAGTCGTGCGATCGCACCATCTGGGGGGAGCTCGGGGAGGGAGCCCCAGCGCACACAAAGCCAGCGCAGTTCCCGACACACAGGCCAGGCAACTGCCTCCTTCCCAGGCGAGAGGTGAGAGCTGCAGCCCCCCAAGAACCCCCAAATACAGGCTGAGATGCTGAACCTCTGCTGATGGTGAAAGCTGGGGGGGGTTGCCAAGAAATATCTGCGTTATTTTGGAGTGCACGGGGCAGCCCACCTGAGTTGCACGGTGCAGTAATAGTGTTAGTGCACAGCGATATCTGCCTGATTGCAGGGCGGCTAATGAGCACAATTAGGTGGTTGATGTCAGGAGCCAGCATCCCTGGCCCAGACGTGCGAGGGTGCTGCCGGCGGCAGCCAGGGAGCTCGGCGCACTGGTGTGATTTCTGGGACATTCAGAAATGATGGCATTTCCCCCTCCTTGTCTTGAAAAAGCTGAATTACTGCCTTTCAGTTCCCATCTATTTTCCTCCAAAGTTACCATGAAGAAAAAAGTATAAATCACACTTCTAAGTGGGGCTGGCACTCGGCTCACAAGAAGGAAAAAAAAAAAAAAAAAAAGGGGTAATGCCATAATGTAAAATAGTTAAAAGCTTATTAGAGCCGTTCAGGGCAGTATGATTTCCACTTTGTTTCAGAACACCCCAAGCCCATCCTTTCATGCTATTGTGAAGGCAGCAATTCAAATCTCCCTTTGTCAGTATGAATGGCCCCTCTTAAAGCTCTTTTATGCCAACATATTCCCTACAGGCATATGCCCTTTAGCTCTATTACTGATTTACCCAAGTATTCAGCCCATACCTTCTGCTTTTCTTTTTCACTTACTGAAGTTCCACATGACACGAGCTGCAGCCTCTGCTTTGGTGCCTGCCCCACACCCGGCCCCAGCCAGGATGCTGCTGGCTCTGCCGCTATCTATCTCACCAGGAAAAGCCACCAAAAAAACTAACAGAGAAGACTTTTCAAATGATTGATTTTTCTCCCCCCTCCCCTTCTACCTCTCCCCCTTCTTTTCATCTCTACATTTGTTAGCGCAAACAAATGGGAGAGGGTATATACCACCACCACCCCCCCAGCCACAGGGGAAAAAGAGCCTTGCAGGCTTTGAGGGAGGAAAAATTCGAGTGTAAAAAACGCAAGTGGGCCTATTACCTCTACTTACCCTAATTAGACTTGCTTTGAAGGGCTATTCAGAGATTTTGAAAGGCTGTCCTCTCCCTGCATCTCATTGTGCAATGTTTGCAGAGACATTTGCATCTGTTTGTGCTTCTGAAAATAGCAATGGATGCTTTCAAGAAAGCAAAGCCACCTCCGAGCCCCTCGCACCAAGCCAAGGGCCGCAGCAGTCGAGGTATGTGTGGCCGGCGCTGGGCGGGGGACACCCCGGTTTCAAGGGTTTCAGGGTTCTCCACCGGTCTCCATTTAAACAATTCCCTTTAACAATGCAATTTTAGGCATAAAATCTGCTAACTAGATTAAATCCAGATGACACAGGACGTAGAAATGGAATAAAAAAATCAACGCTAAAGTAAATGGTAGGCATCCTAACAGGATAGAAAGTGTGAAATCCATGCAGAGCTAGAGAGAATAGCTGGCAGCACAGCCCGGGCTTTCATACGCATATGGCCTTGACCATTTGACTCTGGTCCCATTGAGGTGATCAGCTGGAGACGTGAAGGGGCATCTCTGGCAACACACACGTCCCGCTCGCTCCTTGAAGAAAGCCCACGAAATAAAGCTGCATAAAGGTGATTGATAGTAAACATTTTGTAATTTGGAGGGATTAAACTTGCGGGATGATCTTGATCAGGTTCTCAAGGCATTGCCAGAATGCAATTACATTAGAATAGCCGCTGCTGGATCGCTGCTGGCAAAGCCACAATATCCGCCAAAGAAAGGGGGTGTGAATGGGACAAAAGGGTTAATTTGAATACGTGCTGAAAAGACTGGAGGTGGACAAGGAGCTCTGCAAGGACTTCATCAGGAGCCATGGGCAGAAGGAGACGGTTTTGCAAATACAGAGGGCGAGCGGAGAGGATGTTTGTAAAGCACACTTGGAAAGGGGGGAGAAAAGGAGAAGAAAAAAGCCCCACAAAGCTCAAACTGCTTCTTTCTTACACTGCCCTTGGCTACGCTCAGAGGAGCACTTTAGATGGATTAATCACAGGGAAAAACAATGGCATAAAAGTCTTCTTCTCCTCCGTCTGTGCCCAGCCGCGCTGATCTTTCCCCATCGGCGCATGGTGAGCGCTGGCTTCTGGCCTGGGATGGACCCAGCCCGGTCACGGCAGGCGAGCATATCTCCTGGTCTGCACGTTTGGGAGCTGGAAGTCCCATCGCCTTCTTCTGAGGGACAACCGATTAAATTTATGCTATCAGCAGGTTGAAGATTTTATCAGATTACTCCTTCAAAAATGCTTAGTGGGAATTAAGCATGCAAATCCACTTGGCCAGCTCAGGGGACAATACACTCCCTCATGACGGTGAAATTCTCCTTCTAGCCCAGGCACCCATGACATGGGCTTTTCCGCTCATCTTTTTAAACTTTAAACGCACACTGGCATCTGGAAAATGCTCCCAGGCACGGACCAGGCTGGGATGCACTGGGTGGGCTGGGAGGGGGCATGTCCCACCTCTCCGAGGTGATGGAAAGGTGTTGCACTGTCACTTCCACCCCATCCCCATCCCTGTCGGTGCCATGGAGGCAGTACCTGGAGCACATCCTGCTTCCCTCAGGGGTGCCGCAAAGTGCAGAATCTGAGCAGGGGCTGAAGCCAGTGGGGATGGAGGACACAGGTGGAGGAAGCCCACATTTCAAAAGAGGAGATGGGAACACGATGCCATCGCTGCTGGCTTCTGATTTATGACAGATCTGACACTCTCTGTGCAGTAGCCAGAGGCTGTATGAGGATGTCGCTGTCTCAGTGAGGCAGAAAGCAGCAGCTGGGCATGGGTTTGGGGCCAGGCAGGGTGGTGACCCTCAACACCCCAAACCAGCACAAAGGTCCTGGAGGGATGTGGCTGTTTGCACAAGCATCCCTTCCTGCAGGGAGCCACTGCTTGGGGCAGAGTGGCCTCTCTTGGGATTTAGGAAGTGTTCAAAGTGAAGCATTGGCTGTGCATAACAACAGCTTACAGACCCCTGAGCCATCCTACCTGCCCCCACCATCATACCCTGCCCCTGGGACAGTGCCAGACCCAGTGACAGTGCCAGACCCAGTGACAATGCCCGCCTGGCCGTCTGATCCACCTGCGAGCGATTGCACCCTCTTGGAGGTCAGGTCAAGGCTTGGCATTCTCCAAAGCACGGGGGTTTGGGCTGCTCCAGCCCCCTTTTGATATTTGAAACTCCAAATGAAGTTTCAGCATGTTCTGCAGAGACGCAAGCAGGGCTGAACTCTGCTGTCTTCCTTTGGGACATCTGGATACAGCACATGATTTCCACACTGTATCTCTGCCACCAAAGCACTCCCCAAATACAAACTCAGCCTATTTTCTTTTTATATTTAGAAATTCAGAACCCACAGGGAAACCCACTTGCCATTACCCCACTTCAGCTTGCTCAGCCACCCCTAAATCCAGCAGCGACCTCATGACAGAAGGACCCAGCTTTGCTCCAGAGCCCCCCAGCCATGAGTTTTCTGGGACAACTTTGCCCAGAGCATGTGTGCCTGTGCTTTCTCCCCGGCTGCCCCTCACTGCCAGTTTGGGGAGGGTTTTTTCCACTGGGTTTTTGTTTCCTTTGAGAACACCCCGTGTTTGTGTTGCTCTTTCTCCGCGGCACAATGCACCTCTCCATTTCCTCGGCCGGGGGCTCGCACAAGCGTCAGATCTCGGCAGAGCGAAGTCTCAGGGGTCGCGGGTCACCCGAGGGCATCGGGGACAGACAAAGTCTCTTCAGCCGCTAATGTAAGCCAGGGTAACGGCACGCTGAAAGCGCATCCACTTGAGACTATCTACAAGGCACTCAGCCCTCTCTAAGGGCTTATAATGTTGACTCTCCTGTCATTGGATCCAACCTTACTATAAGCCCTGGAGGTATGAGGGGCTTAGAGACATTCATTGAGAAAAATAAATCCCTCTGCTACTATTCTCTTCATGAAGATAAATATACCACAAACAGAACAAGGAAAGAGGCTGAACTCCTGATCTCTGCTCCAGCCGCTTTAAAAATTGCCATTAAAAAACCAACACTTTATTAGACTCCTTTATTATTTGCCATTAAAAAACACAACACAGTTTATGAGTCTCCAAAGTGGTTTATTAGTATATTTTACAAGCAAAACTTGCCTTCAGTTCAATGCTATTTCTAGTCCACTCAAAAGAGAAAATTTTGCAAAGAAAATGGGGTTTGCTTGTATTTGAACGCACTGTTTCTTGAGGCGTTGCAACCTGAGCTGCTCCAGCCCGGGGAGGGTTTGTATTCCCTGCTGCAGGGGTTATTGCTCAGCTCCAAACTGTTGTGTTTTGCATTGGTATTAAACCTGGGAAGGCTCCTTGGCCAGCAGGACTGCAGCTTGTCCAGGACTCTACAGACACTGGGGAATGCAGAGCACCAGTTCCCAGCCTGGAGAGACTTTCTGGGCACCATGGCTCATGATGCAAGACTGTCACCCCTTCTCATGATCTGCTTAGACTCCATATTTCTGTCCAAAGCTGTGACAACTGGAATGAGGGTCTGGTGTAAAACCTGCTTGGGAGGGATGTGTTCAGCTGGTACTCAGCCCCAAGGGAAAACAGCTGCCATGGTGTAGTGCTTCCATATCCCAACTGGAGGTTAACCTCCATCCCCACCCCTTCTCTCGCATCAAATCTTGCTGGAGTACCCCACAGCCCTGGTTGCACTGGTAGAGCTTTTTGTGGTTGTGAATCTCAGCAGACTTGCAGGTTTTTCCTGAGAAAGGTGCCTTAGTGCCCTGGGAGTTCAAAGAGTAGCAGGCTGCCTCTAAGTCCCTGTCTTTGAGTGCATCTAACTTGGCACGTGCCCAGTAGATACAGGGCCCAGCGAGGTGCCTTCTCCAGAGCATCAGCTGCCAGGATGGAGGAGCTGTGTGGCCGGAGCTCCCTGCCTCGTCCTGGTGAGCACAGGTCAGAGCTGCTCTAAATCTGTCAGCCTGGGAAGGGGATATGTAGGTCTCCAGCAGATGCAAAGCACTGGCAGCTCTCTGCTCAACACATCTGGGCTGGTGTAAGCATTTCTTCTTCCACTCCTCCATGGCTGGCTCCCTTAAAATATCACCCAAACTACTGATTTTTAGCAGAATTTTATCTTCCACGGTAAGCAGACTTAGCTCTGGATGAAGATGTGAGTTTTAAACCACCAGGTTTTGTCTCCAAATGTCAGGTGCTAAAGCAAAGTCTGAGAGCATTTAGCTTTTAAATGTATCAAATTCTTTCTTCTTTTAAGAAAAATATCCTGGTGAATAAGGGTGCCCTTGCAGACAGATTTCCCTCCTGTACCTCCACCTGTTCATTTTATGGCATGATGGGGACAGCAAGTCACTGCCACTTGCAAGGGTTCAGGGGAGGAGGGGACCAGGCTCTGGGCATGGCATGTGTACATGGTGAGGTGCTCTGATTTTGAGGGGAAAACATGCACAAAGGGGGAAAGTTGTTGCCTTGGGGAGGGAAAAGGCTGAACTGATCAAACTGCTGATATAAAAGAGGAATAATGGGATTTTGTGGGATTCACATTGATGTTCAGATGAGAGGAGACTGTCGTTGCCTTTTTTCTTTCAAGCCACTGAACAAGAATTTTAAAGCCCCTTTAAAATCTGCTTTGGCTGAGCTAATTATTATCACAGGAGTTATTAGACAAAAGCTCAATGGCTTTTCCAGTGCCTCTTCTACAGTTTCTGAGCTGCCTCGACAACAAGAACCAGAGCTCCCTTTTATCATTGCCATATTCCTTCTGAGAGTTTTCAACTGCTGATCCTTATGTTAAGCCTTGCAAGAAACACAGACAGACAAGAGGGGTGCCCATCACCCTGGCTCTCCCTCCTCTCACCCCACAGCCTGCAGCAACGCTGCTCCCCATTGGCACAGCTGGCCTGCACACAGCTGTTTTATTTTCTGAAGTGCATCAGAGGAAAAATAAATGTCACAACAGAGTATCCAGTTTTTGAGTAGTGAGACAGTGACCTACGGGAAGCAGCAGCCAGCCTGGGACTGGCCAAGGCTATCCAGTGACTTATTCAAGGAAGCCATTCACATCTTCTCCCCAAGGAGAGGGCTGCCCTGGGAAGTGATCAGCCCCAGCACAGAGACGTGCTTGTGGGTTTTCCATCTGAGGTTCCACTCCTGGGACACAGTCTGGGCTCTGAAGCCCCAGTACTTCAGCCTTTGTTCTCTACCAATGCCTCAGGATCTTCCCAGTTTGATAAACTGAATTTTTTTCCTTAGGAGAAGCAATAATCACGTGGTTTTTAAACAGGGGTATCCCAGGAAAAGTAAAAAGCAATAAATAAAGCAATAAGGAAAGAAAATGAAGACAACCATAAAGGCTGCTTGTGGTGGGTATTTCTCCAAAAACTCCCCAGCACTGAAGGGGCCTGGGACCTCATTCAGCCCCACTGAGACAGACAAACCTTCACTATTCCCCAGGAGGGAGAACTTCCTCACTCCCAAACAGAAAGGCAGTGCATGCACATGGAAACCAGCTGTTAGTGCCCTTGTAGCTCTCCCATTCCCCATCTCTGCCCAGCCCAAGAGCTGTGGCGTGCATTGTGGATCCCACTATCCAGCAGTGAAAGCACCTTGTCCCACAGCTCCACCTCAGAGGTGCAAGTTTAGCACTGTTTTCCCTTCTTTTTAGGAAACCTCTGCTAAGAAGAAGCTGCTGATCATGTAAGCAAGCTGGGAATAGACGGTGGCACTGGCTGGAAGCTATCCTACAGCAGAATGGGAGTTGCTGGCTCCATCCTGCAGGTCCCAAGCCCACAGGCTGGTCCCTGCAGGACTCCCAGCAGCAGTACCAAACCTCTGCAGTGATTTCTTTTGTACCATTTTCAGACGGTCCTTCAAGATAAATGGACTTTTTTTTCCTCCCTAGCTGGACATCCAAACAAAACCTTTCCAAGGACTCAGGGAGAGATGCCTGATGAGCAGACAGGAAACAGGAATGATTGATCAAGTGCTGATGGCCACCACTGGCACCCGGGCTCAGGTTTCAGGAACAGCCCGGTAAGGAAGCACCTCTCACCTGCACAGCTGCCAGACCCTGGGCTGCCTGCACGGGCAGCTCCCTGCCTTCCTCTGCAGTGGGTGACCAGAAAGGTTCCTGCCCCTGCAGCAGCAATCCCTGGCAAAGCAGGTACTGGGGCAGCTGACACATGCACTGGCTGGGTGGAAGGAGGAGGTGTGGGGCTTTCTCCATCACTGGAGGACTTCTCTTTTAGCATAATGGAGACCAAAGAACCAGCCTGCCACATTCCCTTAGATTTACTTCACCAAATAGTCATTTTAAGAAAGAGAGGGAAGCAGACAAAATTTTCAGTGCTAAATGGCCTAGTGTTTGCCTATGGGAGGGGTGTTGGAACTAGATGGTCTTTAAGGTCCCTTCCAACTCAAACCACTCTGTGATTCTATGATTCTGTGAAATAAATCACAGGTGAGCTGAAATGGGCTGTTCCTTCAAGGCCAGGCAGTTGTTGTCAGGTGTCCCTGTGGCTGTGCCATGGGGCTGGGACTAGGAGATTTAAATTCCCACCTAAATCATGGCTAACTCATGTCATTGATGGAGTAACATTTACTCTCTCCTAGACAGGCTCTGAGCACATCCACTGCTTTTTGCAGGGCCAGAGACCAAGCATACACCAGCTCATGGGGGGCTGATGAGTTCACCATGTCCCCACAGAGCAACAGCTCCAAATTTGCCAGAAGGAGCCACCATCATTTCTACTTGCATTAAGCAATTGAGGGTTTTATGATGCTGTCATAAGTTGTGTGTCCTGAGCTGGCCAAGGTGGGAATTTTGAAGAAAGTTGAGGCACATTTTCCCCCACAACCTTTCCAATTAATATTTTAAGTGTTTTTTTAGGGTTGTCCTCTCTTTCTGCCCAGAGTTGAGTTTAAGATGAAGCGCTGAACCAGACAGAAGGAAGCAACACCTCCTTCTGATTTCCTGGGTATGGATAAGTGCAGAGCAGCATCCCTGATCCACAGCCTACAAATGGTCCAAGACAACTCCAGGCCAAGACAACTTTCTGTTTCTGCAGAAGGGCAAAGGCTCACCACTCCTCTTCCCCCTTCCCTTGTTCTGACTCTTCTCCATCTGTTTCTGTTCCTGGAGGTGTGCACTGGGGAAGTCATGGGCTGCAGGGCACTGACCGCTCCCCCACACCAGCGACACCGGGATGTGCAGATCCCCTGGCCGGCCCCCGGCTTCTCTCCCTTCCCATCTCTAGAAGTCATCTATTTTGTTGTGTGTACACACAGAAAACAAGGGGCTGCCCCTTGTTCTCCTCCAGCCATGACACATCAAATTATCCAGCCTCCAAATATCCCATCTGGCTGTTAGTTTTTAGCTTTTTTTCCCTCCTTCTAGGTTGTTTCTGCTTTCCTCCTCCTCCTTTCTCTGCTCCCCAACCCATGTGTAAAAGTAGCAGGGGGGCCTTTATTAAAGGCAAAGCCCCACGGCAGCAGCTTCCCAGCCAAACTGCTCTTGTATTACTTTTTGATGAGTTTTCAATTTAGGCCTTTGCAGACAGGGGGAAGAAGGCGACTTGAGAGACAGAGGGGGGAAAAAAATGCAACAGATGGGGCCGATTGTGCTCTCTAGGCAAATTAAGGAAGACATCTGTAGCTCCCAAATACTGGTGGTCTAAAGCAATTAGTCCCCTGTGAAAAGGGGCCTCTCTGAGCCTCCTCCAGCCAATCCGCGCCCCGGCAGCACTCACGTTACAATGGCCTTGACCACAATTCACTGAGCCAAAAAAAAGAAAGATTAATCCAGGAGGAGCTGTGCGGCCAGGCTGGAGTTGCTAGGCTTAAAAGGGAGGGTTATGTCCGTTTCTGCCTGAGTTTGGAGCAGAAAAGCAGGGCGGGGGGATTTTTTTATCCTTCTTTCTGATGGTCACCCACAGCGTACCTGGTCTGTGTCGGATGTGCGGAGTGACCGTGTGTGTGTGTGTGTGCACACATGTCCCTGTACCAGGAGAGAGCTGTAATCTGTAAATTGCTCAGGGACTTCAACTTTCCACTGGCTTGTTTGGAAAGTGATGAATGAAGATGCAAACCCCTGTGGTTGGAATTATCTCCCCCAGCCCCCTTCGGTCCCACTCCATCCCGAATAAAAAGAAGCTGTTATATGATAAGACCCCTCTGCAAGTGATAATTATAATGATTGTTATGATGCCAGGGTTCTGCTTTTACAATTGGAAATAGGAACTCCGGCTGAGCTAATCCGGTGGTGTGGTCCCTTATTTCATTCGATGTCAGGAAGCCGAGAGTGGAAAATTCAGAAAAGGACTTTATCCGAGCTGGTTATGAGCCCCCTTCCCCCTCCCCTCCTCTCCCCTGGCTCTTTTATTCATGCATATTTATGATCAGGAGATCTCAGTGGAGAAAAAAAACACATACAGAAAACAAAACCGGCCTCACAATGGGGAGAGCTGCTCATGGGAGGTCACAGCACCTTTAAATTACACCTCTTGGCTTTGTTCAGCCCCGCACAATGGCGCTAAGAGATAGGAAGAATAGCACTCTGCGTCCTGGCACACCACAATTCTCCCCGTGATTTCAAAAAGAACAGAGAGCCCCAACTAATTTGATATCTTGTTGCATTTCTGCTAACCTAAGGCCATGCCTCATCCCAGCCACCGAGGTTTGGCAGGGGCCGGGCTCGTACAAAGAGCATGGCAGCGGCTCTGCACAGCACTGGGGTTTGCCAGTCAAAGCAGATCTGTCTTGGTCAGCTTTGAATTTGAGCTGAGTTAACTGGTTTGGAAATACAAAAGCACCACCCGCCCACTGAACCTTTGCCCCTTTAAATTAATTAATTTAATTAACATGTTTATTGTCATGGCGTCCGTCAGAATGGGATCTTCCTGGGGCCACACCAAAGTCCAGCCTGCCCTCACACACAAAGGAGATGGGCTCATGGTTTTGGAGACGAGTTGGAACCAAATGACTTCTCAAGGCACTGAAATTTGAGCCTATAATTTATTTCTCACCCAACTTTTTCCTAGGATAGGGAAAATGGGTGACCTCCAAAGCTGTGGTTCACAATGGAGGACATGAAAGGAGCAAAGTGGAAAACTTCTGGAAATAAGCTGGTGTCCTTAGGCTGCCATTGTGCAACAAACTGTTAATTGCACCAACCTGAATATTTGGTAATAACTGCCTCTGAAGGCAAACAAGAAGGGAAAAAGTGAAGCTGGTGCTGATAAAGAGCAAAATAATGACCTTCAAGGGAGAACAAGCCTCTCTAGGGAGTGACATGCCAATTCTCCAAGAAGACCAGGCAGTCTGTGACTGCCAGCCCATAAAATCCAGATTTTTCCCTCTCTCTTGTCCATCATTGCAGTGACAGTTTGCAGATTAAAAGCAGGACAGGGGAGCAAAATAATCTCACAGCATTTTCAGGTCCTGCATGTTGAAAACATTTAAATGTTGCAACTGCTGCCCATGTTAAATACAAAATATATTACATGGCCAAAGGTTTGCTGGGAATTTTTAAAAGCTATTTAAATTTACTAAATGCTTAATGGAGTCATTACCATCCTATGACAAGCTGGAAGAGCATAATCTTCAATCTCTGCACCCATGGGACACACAAACCTTTTTGGAGTCTGACCACATCCCATTAGGCTGGTTACATTGCCACACCTAAGAGACACTAAAAACTCTTTGCTGTAATCAAAGTAAAAATTCTAAGCCCTGAAAAGACATATAAAAAAAGCAGTATTCATATTTTATTACCTCACTCTATTATTCACAATGGCCAGAATAAATGTTTAAATTTATTTGCATTTTAATATCAACAAAGTTATCTCCCTTCAAGACTAAGAGCCTCCCAAATCTGCCTAGGAATGCCATTAGAAGAAGAAGAAGGAAGCTCTCCTATCCCTGAGGAAGAAAAAAGATAGAGAGACTTTCAAAGTGCCTTCCAGCAGCAAGAGAATGCTGCTCAGCACTATAATCGTATCTGCTGCAAGCATCCTGCAGGAAGCCACACACCCTCGCCTGTGCAGGAGGCTGGCTGGGACAAGGTATGGATTTCTCTGCCCGGGAGCCGGGGTATGGCTTGACTGACATCACCATGGGGACTAATGACAGAAGATTTCCCCAAAGACGCTGGGGGCTTTGAAGAATGGTCTTTCATTCTGTGTTGAACATACAGATAAAATGTCCACGGCAGAAAACTAATCAGATCATCTGTGGTTTGCTTTGCTGTTTGCTCAGGTCACTATCCCGTGGTTACAATTATCTCAGTCAAAAACCATACAGATGTCCAAATTGGCTTCCTGGCTTTTTCCTTAAAGAGTTCTGCTTCAGAGAATAGTGATTTCTACCAGGAAGTTCTTGGCCAAGTCTCTCACATTTATACCTATCTCCAAGGAGAGAGTCCCTCTCTGGCCTCCAGGCAAAGCTGGAACATCCCACCACCACACATTGCCAAAATAAGCATTTAAAAATCATAACTCACACACCAGAAACAATGATTTATATACATGGAGAGGCAAGCAAGCAGGGAAAGGGGGTGAGACTCACAAGATGCCTGCAGGATTAGATATCCTCAGATTTTTGAAACAGTTGGGAATTCACTGTGCACATTTTTGGTGTATCTCCGGGAATTTCAACATTTAATTCTGCAGCTTTCCCAGTGAGCCTAAGTGCTCATGTGCCTCACTTCATTCCCAGGTCTCTTCTGGTGGCTCAGGATCAATGTCTAGTTAAAGCAACAGCAGTGTAGCTGTGGAAGTTTTTTGCTGCTTGCTCAGGGCATCAATCTTTCCACTGTAAGAATTACTTTTTAAACAGTATAACCATTAATAATCTACTGAATTACACTGATGGGTTTAATGAGGATGCATGACCATGAGAAAATTTTACCTGTGCTGGAACATGATAGGGATATCCTTGGAGGCACGGAAATGCTGCTGGTAAGGGAAATAAAAGGGTTCCCAACCCCAAAAGTCAGACTCTCTGCCCATTTTTGTCTCAGCAGAAATTTGGAAAATTGTTTCTGCGTTTGAACTTATTCTGGTTTGCTCAAGACTTTGATCCTGCAGAAGCAGGATGGGGCTTTGAGCAACCTGGTCTAGTGACAGGTGTCCCTGCCCATGACATGGGGGTTAGAATGAGGTGAGCTTTAAGTTCCCTTCCAACCCAAAGCATTCTGTGATTCTCTGTTATTTATTATTTTTAACCACATATGAGTTTACAAACCTGAAATAATAATCCTAAACATATTTAATACCTAATATATCCTTAAATTTGATTAGTGTGAGGCAGGAGGTCATGACAAGGAAATTCCCGAAAGTTAAGTAAAAACTTTAGGAACACTTTACGGGCCGAACTCAGAGATGTCCGGTCAGGGTGAGTTTAGGTGGAATATTCGCCAAATGGCTCATCCCAGGCAGCTGTTTGTGCTGCCGAAGGTGGAACAGGCGCATCCTCCCCGAGCCACCTCCGTCCCTCCGCCCCCGGCCCGAGGTACAGCCCGGGAGTTCCGCGGCAGCGGGAGAGGTAGGCAGAGCTTGGATCGAGCACCACCCTCTGGCACAAAGCTAAACTGGAGCCGAGAGGAGAAAGGGTTTCTACCCGGGGAGATAAATAAAAGTTCCGAGCACGGCATCCAGGGCTGGGCTCGTCAGCATAAGAAGGAGCAGGTCCAGAGGGGGACATGGAGATGCTCCGAGGGCTGGAGCAGCTCTGCTCTGGACACAGACAGACAGCTGGGGGTGTTCACTGAGCCTGGAGAAGAGAAAGTTCCAGGGAGACTTAGAGCCTTCCAGTGCCTAAAAGGAGCTTACCAAAAAGATGGAGAGTAACTTTTTACACGGGTAGATAGTGATAGGACAAGGGGGAACGGCTTTAAACTGAAAGGGAGGAGGTTTAGATTGGATATTAGAAGGAAATTCTTCCCTGTGAGGGTGGGGAGCCCTGGCACAGGTTACCCAGAGAAGCTGTGACTGCCCCATCCCTGGCAGTGCTCAAGGCCAGGTTGGATGGGGCTTGGAGCAACCTGGGATAGTGGAAGGCATCCCTGCCCTTGGCATGGGGCTTGGAACAAGATGATCTTTAAGGTCCCTTCCAACCCAAAATATTCTGTGATTCTATGAAAACTCCATTTTGTTGAGGCAGGTTGTGTATGGCACTGCAGCTCTGAGAGGGGCAAAGATGCTCTTGTGCAATTACAGTAGCCACAGAAAATTAATTAATACCTCTAAGAGAATCTTCAGGGCTTAGAGTCTACAGGCAAGATGCACCCCCAGAACAAAAGAGCAGCATGAAACTTTTAAACCTGTGCTCCTAGGACCTGTGTTTGACTGCCCCCAGTGTACATCAGACCCACACCATCCCAGGTAAGTCTCTGCCTGGCACAGCCGCAGCAGCAGCACCCATGGCCAAAGGGAGCCTGTACACTGGAACCGAAATTGGGCAGCATAAACCAAAGCAAAACTAGCAGAGGGGGAGTCTGTTTGGCAGGCATTGAGCATAAAGCTGTGGAAAAACTACTGCATCTTAAATGGGAGCATTTGGTATTCCCCAGGCAGCATCCCAACACTGGGAGGGGAAATATCACCACAAACCCTGGACTGATGATTTGTGCATTTCGGATGCCCCATCCTGCGCATGCTGAGGCTGCCAGTCCGATGGCATTGGGAAAGCTGTGATTCCTGAATTGGCTCATTTAGAAAGAATTGGTTAGAGTGCTGTCCCAGTGTCACTGGCACCAGGTCCCATCATTAAACCCTGCTCAGCCAAGCTCTGAAATAATTTCTCAGCTATTTCTCTTCTTTTTTTTTTTTCTTTTTTTCTAATTGAGAGGCCACTGAGTGACCACAGTACTTTTATGTTTTGGCCCCCCCATCATCCCAAACGAATTGGGGAATGACTTAAAAAGGAGACAGAAAATGTTCCTCTGTTGACTTTGTTGTCAGATCCATGAAAAGAAAAACATAGCCACCCTGCATGGTTTAGCCCTGAAATGCTTCATCTCCTGCTCCTTTCCTGCAGCTTGGGTTTCACTTAAACACTGCCATGTCCTCTTTTCCTATTTTTTTTTCTTGAAGAGGATTTTACAGAGATTAATTACAAGTTTCATACATTATGAAAGAGATTTATTTGTGCCAGACATATAGCAAGGCCCACATTGTGGGGCGTTGTTATAAACTCATTATACAAGCTCAGGCTTGGAAAAATCTCTATTTTGTCTCACTTCCAGAAGATGGAGCCAGAAAGCTGGGAGTAGTTGCTCCGGTGTAGGAAAGCCACCGTCTCCCCCTGCTCATGCACAAACCCTGCTCCTTCTCACGAGCCACCCTAAGGTGATGCAGGTGGCTCACAGTGGGGACAGGAGATGCCATGGGGTACCAGTGGGTTGCTGGAAGGGGACTGATTTTCCTCTTTTCTGCTGCACAACCTTCTGTGCTGTGTCAGAGGAGGAATGTGCAGCTAGTTAGCAGGATGGGATCAGGAGACTCGAGTTTTATTTGGCAGTCCTGCTGCTGATTTTGTCCAAAGCAGAACAAGACCCTGACCCAGTCAGTGCCCCTGTGTTTGCTGGAGGGGCAGATTCAGGAGCATGGGATGCTAAACCTGCCTGTGATGGGAAGCAGAGATGCCGCATAGCACGCGCTGCTGTCACTCACAAACTATAACTCAGTGCCAGGTTTTATCCTCTTTTCCAGCTGACAGCATATCCTGGATCAGAGTGTAGTTTCTGGGAAAGTATTCCTCAAACAACATAACCTCATGGATATTTTCAAGGCATTTTGGGTTTTGATTCATAGTATAACTTCAGAATTTAGGGGAAGGAAGTGAATTATTTGGACAACGTTTTCATAACAGTTATCACCTATTTTTTGGCTGTCTGCAGAGCTATCCAGAGATGGTTTGTCATTTTCAGATGTTTCAATTACAAAGATAACATTTTAAAAAGTGAGATCTTAGTGAAAGACCTCTTACTGATTTACTTCTTTTGGGTTTACTAGTTTTATTTTGGCAAGAGGACAGGTTAGACCAGACCAGTGCTAGGAGGAAAACTTCAGCACTGTCACCTTGGAGGTTCGATGAGTCTGAAGAAGGGTCCTGGTGGCTGCTCTGTCCCCTTCTCCTTTTTGCCAGGGTTTAGAGAGAATCCTACAGCAACAGGCAGACCAAGCACCTTGTGTGCCCTTTACAGCTGCTAACAGGGGTCTCACCCCTGCTTTATCCCATGGGATGCTGCCAGTGCACCAGCATGTCTGGAAGTCTGTCTAGGGTTGAGTGATGCCCATTTGGGTAAGCACCAGTTTGGACATCACCCAGGGCAGAAAAGCACTGGAATGTTCCAGCTTTCCTTCCTCATGCCAGGTAGATGCCTGAAATGGGCTGCACCCCTTTTTTTTGGCTACCGTCCCTTCTAGCACACATAACTTCTCCAGCTAAATATAGCCTGACTGACAATTTGAAGGCATTTTTTTGGCTGCAGTACTTTCCTCTTTCCAGTAGCAAGAAACAAGTTGTGTTTTGTTTTGTATATTCAGGTAACAACATTGTTTGAGTGCTGCTGCTGATTTATGTCCCTTTCAGCAGCAGGACTCTGGAAAACTACTTGGAAGATATGAACACCAAGCATTTTTTCATTTTCTCATCAGATTTCAATTGTTATGATATATGCCCTCAAGAGACTCAAGTAGGGGAGAGGGGGACAGGGGAAAACCTTTTATGGCATATTGTGATCCATATGGAAAAAATATAGATTTCCCACACATCTGATTCAATACAGTGTGCACATTTGTAAGGCACATGTGAATGAAAGCCAAGAGAGGGGAATTTTTATGAAAGCAGACTGATTACATGGCAAAAAATCTATCGGTTGAAGTTAGATTTATTTACAGCATAGTGAATTGGCTGCTCAGAGGGGCTGGCACTGCATTGGCGATCAAGATGTCTGGGGAAATGTTGAGTTATGTTTGATAAAAGCCACCCGGGACAGCAGTCCCTGAGCCAAAGTATCCATGTGTCATGCTTTTCTTGTGTCACAAGAAACCCCAGTGCTGAATATATTTGTACCAGTCTCCAGCAGATAGAGTTGGAGAAGGGAAGGAAGAATGGTGTGGGATTAAAATGTCCACTAATGCATTAAATGAGGCTCCAGAGATTTGGGGCCCTGGCCAAGCTATTTCACTGTTTTCACATCAGCTGGAAGTAAAGAAGTAAAGTGCCTCCTCCACTTGGATTGTGAAAACTGCAAGGGAAGGGGAGGGAAAGGAAGGTGGGATCCTCCATCCTGGGTTTGTGTGCAACCACCTTGACACCATCTTTCCAGGCCAGAGATGCTGCCCACTGCACAGCTGGACTCTGGATGGTGGAGATGAAGCTGATGGAGGATTTTGCTAGGAAAGTAGGTTTCCATAAAAATGGGAGGAAACTCTGTCACCTCTCAGTGGGCACACAACCACTCATGCCAGACTTCCTCCACCATGAAGAGCGAAAACACTGAAGGAACAGAACTTTTTCCCTTTCTCTTTAGCAACTACAGGCTATGGGTTTTCAGCATTAGAGTTTTCTGTAATTCAGAGTTCTTCTCTCGTTAGTTTTTTCCCATATTTTTCATTCCTGTCGTCATCTTCATCTGTGTACCATCTCCAAGGTGCAAAAAGAGACTCATGTTTTATTTCCCCAAGCTCAGGAACTATTCTAAAATCCAGTCCTGTAATTAGGGGATCCCATTCTAACTGGAGAGGAACTGGAGGAAAAGGGATAATGACAAACCTGAAGAAAATGTGCTTTACTATTGAGCATCTCTGGAGATACACAGCAAAGGGTAAAGCTCTTGCCCTCTCACAGCAGCACATTGTCCCATTGGATTTCCCTCCACTGAAATGAATGGTGGAATCCATCATCCTTACTGAAATGAGGCTAATTTGGGGAAGACCTAAAGAGCTTTGAAATATTTATTTGCATTGCAAATAACAGAAAAGAGATGGAAATAAAACACCAATATCCAGATTAAATCCTCTCAAACCCAACCCTAATGCTAACCGAGCCCTGAACAGTAACACAAACACTAACAGCAGCCTGGCAGCCATTAAAACGCATGGAGCTGGCAATGTTGGGGCCTCACTGTGATGTCCTTGCAATGTCCTGTCCAGCACAGCGTCCCCGCAGCTGCAGGCTCCACAGCTCTCTGAAGGCTCAGCCCAACCCACAGGACATCTTGGGGCTGGGGCCGAGGTGCCCACCCCTGTGGGGGACAAAAATCAGAAAGGTGTGGGAGCAGCAAGGTCGGGGCCTTGCCGCGATGGCCTCGGCAGGGCCTTTCCAGCCCCAGTGCCCCCGGAGCTCGAGGCCCTTTAGATCCCCCAACCCTAACCCTAGGCATAACCCTAACCCTACCCCTAGTTAATAACCCAAACCCACTGCCTGGGCTCTCCAGCTCAGAAAGATGTAGGGGCAGCCATGTGGGGGCCCTGCTGCGATGGCCTCGGCAGGGCCTTTCCAGCCCCAGTGCTCCCCAAACTCGAGGCCCTTTAGATCTCTCCAGCCTGACCCAGGCCCTGAGGGCAGCTTGGCGCTGGCCAGAGGGGCTCATCACCATCGTGGCACTGATTAAAAAGGGTGCAGTTGGCAATGGAGGCACCTGTTAAACCCTGGACACTCAGATCCAGGGATTTAACTCAAGGTTCTATTACGCTCTCTCAGCACAAAGGAGAAATCCCCACCAGATATAGTCAAGAGGTGAAAATCACACAGAAATTTACTGGCAAAAATATCAAAATCAAATGCTCAAAAATCAACCGTCTTTGGCAAAGGATTAAATACAACATAGAATTCAACATTCAACCATTTATCAGAGCAGTACTCAGTGTCAATATAGCATTTACCTAGCATAAACTTAGCCCAGTTGGGAAAAACCTTGAAACTCACAAAATGCTACGTTACCCACAAGTTCCAGGCAAAGACAAGTAGGAAAAGAAAGATGCAGAGAGGAAGACAGAAGGAGAGATCTAGAAAAACCCACATAGAGCTGCCACCTCCTAGGACTGCAGCGGGGCAGGACAGGATGTCCCTGCAGGGTTCTGGCTGTGACCATGTGCTGACCTCATGCTGTGCCCTTTAAGCCCCATGGGCTCCATGTGCCACCCCTGAGGTGGGACTGCTGGTCACTTGGCCAGTCAGGGCCCCGGTGAGCACCACCCCAGTGTTCCAGCTCTCTGAAACCCTTACACCAACCTTTCAGCAAGTTTGGGGGTGCCACTGAGGTGCCCATCCCCACGCACGGCCCCGATCTGAAAGGTGTGAAGGCAGCAATGTTGTGGGCACAGCAATGTGTATGAACACACACACACAGATACACACACATACAGAGGCTTTTCTTTAAGTAAAAGCAAACCAGATTGCATTACCCTATAAGATTAGTACTTTATTGAACCTCATTATAGGTTCACGTCCTCCCATAGTCATATCCCACTATGTTATTTTTGGCACGTGTAGCCATCATGATTTAGTATCCTGTGTGAGAAAAATGAAGTCTCTTTCTAAAATATGTTGACTATTATTCCAGATGTGGTAGTTGCCTGAGTTTCTTTTCAAGCAGGTTTTTATGGCTGAGGTTGTTTGAATCAAGCATTATTTATTTATATGTTCAAACTAAAGAAGTGGTGGGAGCAGTTTTTAATGAAAGCTAAAGGAAAAGGGATAATAAAGTGTGCTTGCTGGATACAGAAATATTTACACATAACTTTTGTATGTTTCCTAAGAAAAATAAAATGAGGTTATATTGAAAAGCATAGTTCTTATTTGGCATTCTCCTGCAACTGCAAAATCCCAGGAAAGGGCTGAATTTTAAGTAATTAGAGTTTTTGGTTAATTATCTGGTTATAACTAACTGTGTTATTGACAGTGGATCCAGGCGAGGCAATGAGTCATTACAGATATTTTCAAGGCAAGATCACAAATTCAGAGATATAAATGAGGCAGACACTGAGAGAAGGAGAAAGGACCCGAATTTCCTGCTGCCATACAAAGCTTCTATGTCCTCAGCTGGATGTTTGATTTACTGTGGACCTGCTATAAACAGAATTCTGACTCATTTGCAGAACCAGATCAGGGGCATAAATGCATAAAACAAACATACTGGGGGGCAGAAGAGAAGTGGGAATAAAGAAGATTAATAAATGAATAGATTGGGTGAGAAATAGTAACAAATGAAAACAGGGATGAGATACACCCAGGGATGGGAATTTTGCCATGATGTTATTAGGGTCAGACATGACCCTGGTGTGTGTGTGACAGGATAGGGCCCATCACTGGCATAACAAGGGAAAGTGCCCATCAGTGGCACTTCTGGGCATTAATTGTGCCCTAATTATTACAGGTGGGGACAACTTTTTCTGTGAGTCAACTCTGTAAATGTTCATGGAGGAGCAGTCTGTGGGTGGACCCCGTGCAGGAGAAGTGATACAGAGCAGCTCCCCAGGACTGCAAAGTGCAGTCCTCTTCTCACAGCAGTAGCCTGGGATTTGGATTTCAGGTTACAAAGAATCCCCCACAAAACAGGCAAAAAACTGAAAAAGAAAAAAAAAAAAAAAGAAAAAAGAAGAAAAGAAGAAAAAAAAGGAAAAAAAGGAAAAAAGGCTGCAAATGCTGAAGAAAATTCAGCCAGAAGACAAGCTTACATCAGAGTGGGAAACAAGGATTCAGGTCCAAATTTCCACTGAAACATCCAACTGAACCAGCCTCAGGTCTGTTACCACAGTGATTTTGTCATGTACCTTCCTCCTGGGTGTCTTGAACAGATCTGGAAATGGAAGCAGAAAAACATCAGGTGAAAACCTATTTCATGGACTTTCCTCGACTGCTGGGGAGAACAAAGCCCTGGGATCCACACTGCATTTCTAACCCTTTTTGGCAGATGGAGCAGGGGGAGCCAGCACAGCCAGAGCTGAGCACAAAGGTGGGTTTGAATTGTTCTCCAAACGTGCTTCCTTAGCAGTTTTGGTTTCTTTGGATTCACCATAAGGAATGAGTTTGTGTATTTGATTATTTTAATTTGAGCACAAATTACTACAGAACAAATTCTCCTGTGTGGATCTGCACATTCCCACTGCCTCCAGTTAAGCAGAGATTTTTGAGCAAACTAGCAAATCTGTCACCTCTGGGGCAGGAGCAGCACCGAGGGAGGGTGTGCAGCTGTACGAGGCCCCTTTTCACCAGCTGGGTGGGATGAGCAGAGCTGCCTCACCTGCCCATCCACTGCAGGACAGGTCCCCAGCGAGAGCCACTTGGGACCACAGGGACATATTGGGATGCAGCTCTGCTTCATGCTCCTCCGAGTTTCCATGACAGCTTGTGTGCTGGGACATCTCAATGCAAATAAAATCAGGAGTGAGTCCTTGTCAGCTTTTCCTTCCCCCTTGGGGTCACGAATGCTTCAAACAAAAAGAAAAAAAAGGATTAAATTCCACATCTGTGCTCACACCCAGGCTCACTCCCAGTTGTTCTGCATCTACTTCCAGTGGGGCTGTCTGCTCCGCAGCTCTCCAGACAAGAGGTGTAAATCCATGTGTTTGCACACACAGGAGCAGCCTGGCCTCACCCACATCCCTCCTTCCACCAGTGGAGCAGAGCAGCGCAGGAGATGGAGCACAAATTGTAGGCAAAGGAGAATGAAACCCTGTGGCTGAAGCTTGTGTTCATCTTCCCCTTGCACCCATTCCACCCTCTCAGAGCCCCATGCTCATCACTGTGGTCACACTGGGCCTTGTCCTGCCTCAGCCCATCCAGCACCTCGTGGAAGGAGTGAGCACAGAGGGGAGAAAATGTTGAGGCGGTGGAAAGCCAGTGCTAAATGCTGACTCTTAATATCTCTGGCTTTTCTTTCCGTATTTCAGCTAAACCCCCTAAGGCAGTCCACGCAACTGAGCTGGGAAATTTTAGAGACACTGAACCCTGAACATCCACATTTCACCTGGTTCTTGTGACTTTAGATTGCTGCTCCATCACTGAGCCTTAAGGCTGGGAGGTTGAAACTAAGCTGAGAAGTAGGCAGCAAAAGCATACAAAATCAATACGAATTCATTCATCTGCTGCTAAAAGAGTTTTCTAGTTTGAATTGATGACACCAGGTCCTAAATTACCCCTGAATTCAGTGGCAAGACCTGGTTTATTATTAAAGCATCACAGGGCTGGCAATATGTTAGATGTAGAATTTGCTCTTGTAAATTAATTCCTCACCCACTTCATCCTCACCATCGATAATGGTTCATGTGAGTTTAGTTCAGTCTGCACTGGAGTGGATGAAGAGCACTCAAACAGTCACCACTACATCTCAAGACAGTGGGAACAGGGACTTCTCAAGCTGTTGTTGCTGTTTCACACTCCATGCTTGTCTCAAATTCAGAGCAAAACAACCTCCAGGAAAAAAGAAGAAAAAGCTTTCTGCAGTCTGGTCTTCAAACAAAATAAAATTGAGCTCAGGCTCAATGCAATTCTGATTTATTAGCAGCTCTGTGTGAATGCAAGAAGAAAAACAGCGCTCTCAGCACCACAATGGGTCCTATGGCAGCAAGGGGAGCCTGTGGGCAGTGAGTGGGGTGCTGCAAATCTGCAGGGGATTTGTGGGGCTGCTTCTGCTGCCCCCCAGCTTCAGGCTCCTGCCCTGAGTGCCCATGTGCCCTCCAATGCCTGTACCTGAGCACCAGCCCTGCTCACTGGCACATAAGACACATTTCCATGCATAAAAGAGCTGTAAACTTCTTCAGAGACACAATACTGAGGAGAAAACCAATGGCATGCGTGGCCATAAATGGGCTGGATTATGATAATTTTATACCCCCTTGAGCAGCATCTGATGGCACAAGCAGAATCCCTAGGCTGAGTCTAGAAACACCAGGATGCCGGGGAGTCTCCCTGGTGGCTCTTGGTGACCTCGGGAGCCTGTGCCTGGTTTTGCTTTTATTTATGCCAGACCAACACCACCAGCAATCTGCAACTGGCCTGCACAAGTGAGAAGAGAAATTAGGCATTTTTTTGGCAAGCTTTTCAAAAGAATGCTCAGCAGCTCCTCAGGTTCTCGCTATTGGCAAAAAAATAAAGGGGATAAATCTAGAAAATTAAATATATATCTGCTGCTCTAAATCTATTTGCTGATAGCCAGATGTTAGCTTTAATCTGGGTATTTCTGCAGGGAGGCACAGAAGGGCCAGCTGCAGATTAGCTCCAGGGAGGTTAGCTTTTATCTTAAGTTGTCAGGAAACTGAGGAAAAAGTAGATATTACCCACTTGATAGTGTGATAGGGCAGAGTAGACTGAGCTGAGGTAAGGGCATGACATGAAGGATGGTTGTCCAAGGAGCAGATCCTGACACTGTTACACCCTCCATTTTTGGCAGCTTTTCGTTGCCTCTTCACAATACCCAATGAGATTTTTTTGTGCTGAAGACTCTTTTGGGGGGAAGGAGGGAGAATTTCACACTCTGGCCATTCCATAGGCACACTGAGGTACTAGGATGAGGTTTAACATTTTTCCAACATTACTCATCACTCAGGGAAAAAAAAATGTCAGATGACAGATTTACATCCCTGAATTTCAGTGGATGTGAAGGGTCTAAAATCTCCCTCATGTTTCTTTTTATTGATTGCTCCCAAGATGAAACAATTGCGAGTCTGAACGAATTTATAACTAGCTTGTGAAATAAACCTCACATCTAGCAAAGATATTACATTGAACAGGAAACAAGCCCACAGAAATTCATTATGTTCTCAGAATTAAATGAAAACAATATAGTTTATGGACCAGAGAAGGTAGTTACAGTAAAAAATGAAACGAAAATCCCTGGGCTGTGCAGAAAGACGGCACAGAGGTCCTGGATCCTCCGGAGTGAGGACGGTTCAGCTGCCAGTTTTGTGTCATCACTCCAGCACTCCTGATCTCGGGGCCTGCGGCACAGCACAAAGCACAGGCACACGCTCTCGTGGCTCCGTTCTCCCGAGGAATCCTGCAGCATCCCTGGGAGTGCTGCTTGTATCCATCCCGGATGTCAGGGACCACCAAAGGAGAGAGGGATGGCAGGGATGGCACCGCAGCAGCAAGGGAAGCGGCGACCTGAGCTGGAGGGCAGCATCCCTCAGCTGCCAGCACCTGCGGGAAAGGATCATGTGAGCCGGAGCCTTTTAAGCTGGCAATGAAAGGCAAAGAAAGGTCTTGATAGCCAGCCTTCCTGTGTTTATTTTTAGCAAGAAGCATTCCTCTCCCAGCTCTTCTGTGACCGGCGCTGGATCACTGCAGTGGGGAATGTGTGAGCTGAATTTCCAGCAGTGGAAATCTCCTTGCTCCTGGATAAACACTGAGCAATATAAATATAAACACACATATTTTTTATATATATATTTCTTTTAGGAAAACCAGATGACAGCAGCCCCAGCAGCCCCACCACAGATCTCCCTGCTGGCATCACCCCATGGCTGCTGTGGGGTGACAGACACGGCCATGTCACACCTGGGAGGAGCAGCAGCTTTTGACCCCACATTTTGCCTCTGGGAATAATTAACTTCTCATTAGTGGGGTCAGCCTGAGGAGGTGAGACAAAAGCCAGGACAGCAAAGCTGTAAGTCCACACCCAGGAAAGGAGCGTGGGTATCACTGAGGGGACACAGCACAGTGTCCCTGAGGAAGATGCTCACATCAGCAGATATTTTATTTGGTTATGAAAACAAGCCGAAACATGAAGAGAATGACAGTAAAATGCAATCATCTCACTCATTTGCAGTGCAGTAGCAAGGAAGATTTTTAAAGGCTGAGTCAGAGGAAGAATGCAAATGGACTAAAACCCCAGTGTTGCAGAGATGGAGACACACAGGGCTGGGGCTGCCTCAGGAACCATCACAGCCTCAGGGGCACCCTGATCTGGGCAACTTTTTCTGTTCCTCAGAAAAAGACTCAGCTGAAGTGCTGGCAGTTTATGCAGCACCAGAGCACTGCAGAAGTGGTAAACAATGTTTCTGTATCACAGAGAGATGCTGGGATATAAAAGAGTAACTGTAAGTTTGAATACACCTTGAAATGAGAACTTTAAAATCCTGACTTAACCCCATGCAAGGAATGTGCAGCTGTGTGGCTGTATCAGCCCTTCCCTGGGTCAGTGAGCAACACAACCTGGGCTCAGGCTGTGCCTTAACAGTCCTGCAGGTGAAAAGAGAAAGGATTTGGGCTGTATTTTGCTGCCTTTGCCCAGCCTCCCACTGCCATCCCCAGCCTGTGCCAGTCCTGTGTGTCCCTGTCACAGCAGTCATGGATAGGGCATCTGCTCCTGCTGAAAGCAAAGCCATATTTCTGGCTGGTAACCCAGCTCCTGTTAAACCATGTTAATTAAGAATTGACCCAACATGAGAAACCCTTGTTGGAGGGCCATAAAGAATAACTGACAGACAGCATTTAAAAAGTGGCTGAGGATTTCAGTGAGCAGCAAGCCCTGGGCAAAAGGTGAATAGAGAGCCAGCCTTGCCAGGTCCAGGTCCCCACCCAGAGGAAGATTGTGAATTCCAGCAGGGAACATCCATACATTGTAGGCAGTGTGGCTTGGAGATATTTGCCATCAGCATGCTGGACACTGTGCTTCTTTTCCCAGGTCAGCCTCTGCCTGAAATGACAGAATAATTTATTTTGGAAGAGACCTCCAAGATCATCAAGTCCAGCCTTTAACCAGCACTGCCAAGCCCACCACTAAACTGTGTCCCCAAGTGCCGCCTCTGTGTGTTTTTTAACACAGACCTGCTCCATGCCTCAGTCTCCCCACCGAGAACCAGAGCAGGGATGTCAACACTTTTTGCAAAGCACACAGAGATCTGCTGGTGAAGGTAACTTCACAAGAATGCAACTGCACAAGAATTGGCCTTTAAGGACTGTTACACACCTGTGAGGCACCCAGCACATACAATAATCCCAACAAAACCAAAGGAAATGGCTGCAGCTCCCAACTTATTAAAACAGAGAAAGAAAAAGTTGTTCTGGGAGCCACACTGGTTGGGCAAGCCCATCAAGCGGATGGAAAGTGTGAGCAGACCTGATGGGCTTGAGGTCTCCTTCCAACCTATGTCTCTCATTTCTTCAGTCCTCCAAACACTCAGCTCCAGAAAAAGGGAGTGACAGGGGAAGGAATGGTGTTATGGCAGCTGGGATGGAGCCGCAGCAGAACTCACACCTCGGCTACCTTTGGAAAGCCCCATGAGCAGCACTGGCTGAAACTCAATTTAGGAAAATGAAAAGCCACAGACTAGTTTCATAGCCCCTTCAGTGAGGCAAGGAGGAGTCAAATTCCAAAAGCAAGAAAGACAGCTTAAAGAAGGGACACTTCTTTGGGAATTACTGCATGGAAAAAATAGAGTCAGAAGTGAATTGTGATCCCTTCTGCTCCGAGGCCTGGTAAGCAGAGCTGGGTGGAGAAGGGCTTCCCTCCAATACCACATTTCCAACAGTATGCTTTTAGGTTTCACATTTACTGAAATAAGAGAAGATGTAACAAATAGCATAATGGAAAAGCTGGCAAGGCTGGTTCCCCCTGCGGAGCTCCAGAAGTTCAGCTGTTGGTTTTCCTCATCCTCACAGTAAGTTTCCAGAAGGAGCCATGGGTATGAAAAGAGATCTGGGGGCAGGCAGGGGCTCACCAGGAGTTGCACCCCTTGCCTGGGGAGTTGCTGTTGCTGCAAAGGATGCATCAAAAAGCATCAGCTTCCTGGCTTAGCACAGGAAAAGGTTCTGGCATTACAGGCCAGGAATCTGGCAGAGCCCTTAGAAGAAACCAGATTCCCACTGCTAAACACCTTCCCTCCACCCCTGCAGAAAGCTAGAAATGAGAGTATTAACTTCTTCATGAGCTCTAACACAGTGATTTAGTCTGTGAACAGCAAAATTAATAAAGCCTCAATCTCTCCACTTTTTTTCTGGTAGTTGATTTTAAAGGTGAAGCAGGAGCAGACTTTTCTGGGGTTGATCACATATGGGGACTCCAGAGTATCTTCTGCATAAGCTGGTGCTGTAATATTTCCCAGCCAGTATGAACAGACCTCATAAACTTTTAACATTTCAGTATCTCAGAGCTTTCTTACTGTTTGCTCAGTTAGTATAAAATTGATCAATAGATTCACAAGTTACAGGGGGGAAGAGAAGTAGGAGAGGACAGCCATAGGGAGGGGCACAAGCATTAGGGAACTCACTTCCATGAGAAACCAGGGGCTGATTTGGGCTGCTCTGTCTTAATTTCCAAATGGTAAAATGTTTCCACAGCATTATCCTTTCCAAAATTAGGAGGAATGTGGTCTCAGCTCTGGGCAGTGCTCCTGGCCAGGTTCAGCTCTGAAGTCATTGGGACGCAGTGAGTTTGAACTGGGCTGATCCTTAAATATGTCCCTGCCTAGGCAGGAACAAAACAGCTCCCATCACACATCATGACCCAATTGCCCCAGGAGATTGCTGGGTTTTCCAGACCCAAACTCTGTTCACACTGAAATCAACAGCAAAATTCCCATTTTCTCCAGCGAGGGAAAAAGATGGGCCAAAGCAAAACACTTTGGAAAAATTCTTCGCCATCGAAATGTTTGGGTTATTCCATATAGCAATGAAAATTACAGACGTGCAGAGAAGGGGTCAGATGTAAGTGACTTTCTTAGATATCATTTATCCACTTGCAGACAAAAGTTAAATAAATAATCACAAAATTATCTCATTCCTTCGCAGTCTCTTTTCCAGGTCACCAAACCCCCAGGCACTCTGTGCAGCTACTGAGGGTCTGATGCCTTCACCACTTGAGCTGAATGAGGGCATTGGCATCAAAAGCCGCGTCTGCTCCAAGCCAGGACACACCACAGCTCCAGCCCACCCCAGGGCACAGCATGAGACAGGAGCCCACAAGCCCAAGCTCCTGTGTCCAGAAAATCCATGAAAGCAACCCAAACCATTTGTGATTCTGCCGGATGTTTTGGAAATAGCGTGGACAACAGAAGGCCCAGCCTACCAGAATTCACATTTAATATTCAAACAGAAGGGGGAGGTTACCCCAGTTATAAATATTCATCCCAATTTACAGCTGTTTCCTTGTATTATTCAACCAACTTATGTAAGTAGCTCAGATGAAGCCGAACTGAATCTTTTGCACGTCACCAGTTACTGTGATATCTACACCTAGTCTGCCTCCTTCTTGCCCTCACCCTGCTGATGTTCAGCAGGACACTCATTCCATGGCAGTGCTTTCTCAAGCTCGTGCACATTCACAGACTGTACTCAAACAGCAATTATTCCCAGGGTGACTTATGTGGTTGAGCTGCCGAGGCCAGTACTGGCAGGAAACACATGTTAGAAATTAGTGTATGTCTGGTACTGTCTCCCTTCTCTGTTTCTCCAGGTGGCTGAGCAAGAGCATTTTCAATGCTGACCCTGGTTAATGTGAGCATAAATACAAGGTTAATACCCAAAGGATGGTTGATGAAGGAAAAAGTGAAGAAAAGTAATCAGGATGAGGAAAGTAATTCAAACAATTCCTTGAAAAATATGCACCTTTGGCTTGTATTCTGACAACAAAGGGTGAGGATTACCATGAAATAGGAGAGTAGCATGTGTTATGTTACTTATTCCTCAGGAACTAAATCAGCAATGTACAGAAGATGTTAAATCTCTTAGCAAAACTAGCTCAGTCCCTATTTTTCATCAGACTGTATGCCCCAGCACCAGGCAGAGTGTGCAGGCTGCTCTGTGGCTTCCCTGTGTGGATAGATAATGTTTTCTTGCAGTCTTACAGCTCAGCTTATCCTCAGGGATTTCAAAACTCACCACACAGAAATGGAGATGCTGCTGCCTGAAGCACCTGCGGAGCCAAGTGCATCCCAGTGCAGCTCCTGTGGGCACTGCAGGCTGAACCCCACATCTCCCCATGCAAGAGCTCCCAGACATGGCACAGAGAACCCAGCTATTTAACAGACTGCTTTGGGGAAAGCCGTTCTTGTCCCCAGGGTCTTTCCATTGGGAACAGGGAACGAGGAGTGCAGAGCTGATGCAATTTTACTGTCAGAACATTGGTATAGCCAAAGATCAGTCAAAAGGCCAGGCAGCATCAGAGGAGTTATTTGCCATTTCCATCACTTTCTTGTCTTTTTTGTTCCCCAATATTATGCTTAAGTTTCTTAAGGGAGGGAAATTCCTGCTCCCTCCCCCCCAACATATTCAAAAAAAGCACAGTCTATCCCAAAGCCTTAAAAAATTTTTATAGATACTTCAGGCTAGTTTTGGATCTCAAATTCATCAAGGTAAATCTGCAGATCTTTCCACCTAAGGGACCAAAGTAGATCTATCCTTGTTGTCTGAGGGATCAAGATAGGAGAAGTTGCTCTTTCCCAAAAAAATAAACATTCCTAGACCATCATGGCCAGGGCAGGAGAGCATGCATGCATGCTCATCCCAGCTTCTGATTTACAGTGCTGTGGGTTAGCATAAGGAAGTGCAATCCTTTTTCCAGGACAGAGGCTTTCGGCACAAACAATAGGCAAGGATATGAATATTTCTAATGCTGCCTATAAATTCTTGCTGAATGTGTAGCAGTGATAGTTAAGAATGAGCTTGGTTGGTTACAGAAATATATTTCAAGTTGTTTCAGACAAAATGCAATGAAAATTAATGCAATATATGTTTCCAACCTTCTGTAAGGCAATAGTCTCATCAAACAGAGATTCTGCTCCTCTGTCATCTCTGGAGGCAACAGACTGGATAGAAAATTAAACCTCTGGAGTCATAATTTCTTTGGGGTTTAGGTTCTCTCTGCCCATTACAGCCCCTCCAATTCAGCACTGTGTCACTTATTCTGCTTTTAGACTGCTTTTGCTCTACTTCCTTCTAAAATCGTCAGCCTGGGAGCATGGAAGGGAGGGAATCTAAGTCAGAAAAAATCCTTTTTAGGCAAATGCCCAACTCAAGGCAAGTTCCCTGGTGCCCAGCCAAGCCTTGTGCTGTTCTCCTGGCTATTGTCTCTCTCCTTGTTTCTGATGGACCTGTGTTGCAGCTGCAGCAGCAGCAGCACATCTTTGCATGGTCTGTGAAATGAGCCTTGTCAGGTCTTACCATGTCATTCGACCACCCCACAATGCATTAAAATATATCACATCACTTATAATCTGTAGCTGTAGACAAAGAGCCTGCCTAAAACCTCTCTTCCCTCAAAGAAAACCAGACGCGCTTGCAAGACCTTCAATTACCCCTTAAGCCACCTCCTCCTCCCTGCTCCACTCGTCCCTGAAGTCCCTGGAAAACAGATGGTTCTTGCAGCTTGCCTGCGAGTTTTATAAACCTGATGGACCAAATGAGAGGAAGCACGTTTCAGAAAGCAGGGCTGTGATCAGGATGCCCTGTCACCTACTCCCCCAGGCACCATGGATTTTGGCCTCAGCCCCTCCGATGCCCTCTGCTGCTGCCGGTCCCTGGAGGGAGGAGTTCCCTCTTCCCCTCCCTCTCTTCATTACCCAGGTCACGAAATGGTTAAGGCTTTGCAAGCTCTGCTCCAGACCTGGAATTTCACCCAGAAACCTAATGGCAGCTGCGATGATTGCAGAGCTCTGCATGAAATTCAGCTTAGGGAGGGGGCAGCTGCAGGCTGTGAGGGCTCCCCTTGATCCCCGAGCTGGTCATTCCCCAGGAACTGCAACATGGACACCTTGGAGACAAAGGACCACACTCACATCCCTGAGCACTGGCAACTGGGAGCTGTGTCCAAGATGTCCCTGCTGCATCCCAGATAATTCACACGCTCCTAAGAAGGAGCAAGGCTGAATTCCTCTCCTGCAGATGCCCCAGGGAAACATGTTCACTGTCTTTATTTGACTCACTGGACTCATACACACTCCTGACATATTTCTTCACAGAATAGCTAGATTTTCCTCTTAGGTTCTGCCTCCAGGAAATCATCATGATCATTAGGGAAATCTCCTCTAAAACCACTCCCTGCCTGTTGCTCATACCCAGTGACTGGGAAAAGCCACTGCATGCACAAATTTGGGACCACTGACAGAAACAATGGAGCAGCTCAGGAACAAGCACTGCAGACATTGGCATCTAACTCTCATCTATAAAGATTCTTGGATTAAACATATGCCACAAATATGGACATCTTCAGCTCAGAGTAATGACAAAACTTACAATCAGCTCATAAAGGGAGGTTTCATCAGCTCTTTGCTGGATGTGGAGACTGATGTGAAATGACTTGTGCAGGAGCAGTGCCTCTGGCACAGCAATGGTGGGCAGAAGGAAGAAAAAGGATGGATTTTTCTAGTTTAAATATAAATCTCAGTTGGTTACAGAATATCAAATAGCTCTTACAGATTTATCTTCCTAATGCAGCTTCCAGAACAAAGTCCATTTCCAGTTTAACCCAATGGGCACTGAGGTTCCTGTGCTGGGTAATGAACCCTTGATTGCTTTTGTACAGGACAGGGATGTTTGTGCAAGTGCCTCAACTCTGAGGTCACTGCATTCTGCATAAGGACATAAAATATCAGCCAAGCTCCATTTCCTACCTGGTTCTGTGGTAACAGAAGGGAGAAACAGCAATGATCTCCAAACCCTCTTTGAACAGAGGGCTCAGATACTGTGCTTTAATGAGCTGCTGTCACCCTGACTGGAGAGCTGAAGTATTTCAAGACATCTCTCAGCAGCTGCATTGCAAAAGTTAATGATCTGTTCATTGCAGGAGCACATACAGATTCAGGCTGAATGATATGGAATCAGCCTTCTTGCCTTTCATCTTTTGATATTAACCTTTTCCTGGTATTTTTGACCTCAGAAATGTGACCAAGGGAAGTCACCAGCATAAAGACAGAGACTGGGGTTGCAATGAGGTGGTGAACAGCACATTTATGGAGTCCAAGGAGGATGGATGTAGTTATAGATGTTTTCACAAAAGAGTCTTCTTGCTTCAAACCTGGACCTGATTTGCCTCAAACCTGGGCTAATAGATCAATGCAGCTAAAGAAAGGTGACTGATATAAAAAAGCAAAAATATTACATGAGAATAAAAACTAGACTAGCAAGTCCTGAATTAGCTTTGTTTCCATGAGTGTACAACAATTCTAGAGACCAAAGCGACATTAAAAAACTCACCAGGTCTGAGATGGGAGTTTATAAGAAAATAATTGTTTTTAAACACTTGAGTGCTAACAGAGAAGACAAGACTGTGCTTGTATCCCCAAATTTGCCCAAAAGAAGACTTGGATTTTCAGTCAGGAAGTTATCAAGAGAGAAAAGTTTGTTATATAAAAGAACACCATCTGAGTCAAAGGTACTTCGATGCACAGAACACAGCATCATCATCATCAAAGGCTGTTTTGCTGATGTACAAGTAATTCAGTTTGCTGCAGTAATTTTGAAGTGTTTATATAAGGAGAATAATCACAGCAAACTGCTTTGAAATCACCTCTAAGCACTGAGAACTGAGCACTTGAGCATCTGAGTTGGCAAACAAGGAAACTTCAGGAAACAGAACCTCAGAGTAGCCAAGGACATTTCTCTATAGAGGGAAAATTAAGCAGCTAGGATGAAAAACAGGAAAGGCTCTTGTGCACGTCTATGAAAACAGCATCTTCATAGATCTGTGCCCTTGAGGACAAATAACTCTCAAGTACTCCTGCAAGGATCTGGGGGAAGGAATTCAGGAAAATGAGAATTTGCTATTAAAATGGTTATGACAAACTGCAGAGCTCCCTGGCATGGACCCAGCTCTTCTCAGCACAGTCTGAAGCACTCCTTTGTTGAGTGGATGAATTTTGCAGGAGGTGAAGCTCCATGCCTACATAGAAAGGCCAGTTGCCTTTGGCATCCCAGCAGATGATCTTGCAGATCCTGATCCGAGGCCTATTAAATCCAGAAAGAAATCCTTCAGGAGACACTAAATCTGACATTTGATGCTTAAAGGACTCCTATTTTCGCCAATATTCTGTGGGAAGTTTAAGAATAATAAAATTGTTTAAGGGAGACTTTTATTTTATTCCATGAGGCAAAATGAATGCATGGTACAATATTTTAATATTCATATTTTTTAAATGTCACATGTTAGTGCTTGAGGAAGGCTTGCTTTTCCAGAACCTCACATGTCATGCAATTTGTTGTGAAACATGATTCCTTTTTTAGACAGAAAACCCTTTCACTGCCAGATTCACATGGGAAGAAAATTTTGTTTCCCTGGGTGCAGGGACTCCAGACAGAAGCATCAACAACCAGAGTATCAAGAGAGCTCTTTCTGTTGGGTGCTGTAGTAAACATTCAACTTTCCAAACCATTCAGAATGACTGAAATCCACCATTCAACGAGATACATGCAAAACATGTTTTCCTGAGGTTTGTACCTTGCTGACCAGCCTGGCACAATGACAAGGACACATGCAGAACTAGAAGTGTGTCACCTTCCCCACAGTAACCAGCCATCCCTCATCCCTGGGTCCTGCATCTGTGTGTCCCTGGTGATGTGAAGATTCTGAGTGAGCCACAACTGTCACAGAATCTGAGACTCATAAAAGAGTTTGGGTTGAAGGAAACTTTAAAGGTCAAACAGTGCAAGCCTTCTGCAATGAGCCTTCAACTACATCAGGTTGCCCAGAGCCCCCATCCAACCTGACCTTGAATATTTACAGGTATGTGGCATCTGTCACCTCCCTGGGCAACCTGTTCCATTTTGACTTGCACTGAACGCTGCTGTCAATATTGGAGATGCTCCAAGAGTTCACCTCAGATGTGGAAGAAAAGGAAAAAAAGGCACATTAAATAAGAATTTATGGCTTCAAGCTGAACCTCCTCCTAGGTGCATGCAGCCAGGGGCTGAGGTTTGCAGACTCTCTGTACGAGACCTGCCAAAAGGATAAGCAAGGGCTTAGTGCACCTGATCCTGCAAAGTGGCCAGAGCTCAGGTCCCAGTTCTGCAAGGCAGTGAAATGAAGACTTAACTGTAAGCACATGAATTGTCTCTCCCACTTAGTAGAAGCTCTTTTCCAGAACACATTTAAAATGAGATTGGACAGAAAACCAGAAATAAAATAAATTAAAAAAAAAAAAAAAAAAAAAGACCAATTCACACAGAAAGTGAGAAACAGAGAAGGAAGAATAATAAACATTTGTCATTTCTAAAAGCAGCATTTGCAGTGGTGACTGGCTTGGACAAAGATCTCATCTGGGTCTGAGCTGAGAACATGCCGTGTTTCCGCCAAGTCTCCCAGTGCCTGAGGAACTGTAGTTGGTTTTTTTCTGGGGCAGGCAGGAAAAGGGGAAAGGAGAAAGCTTTTTCATTTTTTTTTGGCAGGAGGCACGTAAAGATCAGCAAAAAGAAATATTTCCCATGTGTTGCAAGGTTTTTCTTGGTGTATTTGGTCCCTGTAAGTTCCTGTGCCATTGTCCTTGCTGCACCTTTGAGCCATTTCCCAGTTGGTTTTGCCCTCAGGAGCGCCCTGGAAGCCTTCACGCATAAGCAGAGCCAGAGCTTCTTCCAAAAGGAGCTGCAGAATTTAATTAACTCTACTCCATGTTCGCAGTCCTGTGATTTCTCTTACCTTTAACATGAACTCACATATGGATTAAAGTGAAATAAACCCTACAATTTGAGTTCAATTCAAAGCTGATTGGAAACATGTATTACCTTTCCTTGACCCGGCAGTGAGAAGGGAAGTTATTACAGTTCTTTAGTGAGTTTGTAAACTCTTTACTGCTGTGGCAGTTTTAATCCTGCTGAGAGAAAATTTGATCTGGACAATAAATTGCTCCCATTTTATTCTAATATTTTACAATCACAGGTTTAGATAGTAAACAAGCACCAAGTTCTTTTGGAATCAACAACTGCGAGTAATACCAGAATCCTCACAGCATTTTTAGGTTAAACAATAAACAGCCATAAATAAAAAGAAATGAATGCTTCAGATAATGCAAGTTTTAATATGCTGACATGATGCAGAAAAATTTGGAAATTTTAATTATTTGGTTACCTCATGACTAAGAAAAAAGATGCGCATCTGAACTAAAGTAATTGATCCTGCATTCCCAGATAAAACAGCAGATCTTCACCATTCTTTGGAAGTTTGTGAACATTTCAGGGTCACACAGAGAAGAGTCACAAATGATAGACACAAAAATACTGGCATGAAAACGTGAGTCAAGTCCAAAGAAGTCCGGAGCAAACTCGCAGCAGTTCTAATGCTCTAACAAGCCCTAATGGCTGTTTGCATGTCAGCTAAATGGAACCGGAACCCCGGCACTCAGGCTGAGTGATGGGGGTGATTAACACATTATAAAAGCAGAATTGGATTTTCTATCTCTCGAGGTCTTCAGAGGAAGGCAGGATGTCTTCCTGGAAGATGTGTTTGGCAAAGCAGAAGTTATGAGGTTGCAAACAGAAATGAGCTGGGCAACATTTATTGGTCAGTGATAGATGAGTTGTACCTCACCTAATGTGCTTCCAGCCTCCAGTGCCATGAATCTCCCAACAAAAACCCATGAAGAGTCTCACCCAGGAAGTCTAAATCAAATCTCTGAGGTCTTTGCTTAAATTAGGTAAATCAAATACTTTGTGCAGGACTGATGTCTCCTAACTGTTTGCTTTTATGCATTTGCACAGTGGTAATGCATGAATCTCCCCTGCAGTGTAAGGCTCCCAGTCTTTCCTTTTAATTTAATGGGATGAGCTGGTTCTGTGTTTTCTGACAGGGGACAGACCTCAGGCAGTTCAGCACCTCACTGTCCACAGGAAAGGAGCTGGCACTGCTGGGGTAGAAGAACTGGATATATTTTAGCAACAGAAATGCCACCTGTGAAGCCTTTTTTCCATGATTCCTTCAAAAGAATCTAACAGAGAAGGTATAGGAAGGGGGAAAAGACATTTTTCCTCTACTCCTAATTCACTTGCCAAGCTGGATGCTGTGTAAGCCACCTGGGCACTCAGGCTCTTGGAAAGGCACAGTCCACTAGCAGGATTTTCTATCACACCTGGGCACCAAATATCCATAGTTTTTGATCCATTTGCCACACTATTAGAACTGAAATATTAAACACTCTAGGGTATTCAGATGAAGAGTGGGTTTTATTATTCTTAATGAGCTTCAGACGTGCCAGGCAAAAATGCTCTGTAATATTTCTTTTTAACTCAAATAAATTATTTGTACTACACAGCAGAGTCAACATAATATTATTTACAGGGACATAATCATGCCATCCTTTTTACTATCTCTGTTTTTTTGCATGGCACAAGGGTAAAAAAGGAAAAATGTTGATGCTGAAATCAAATCAGACAGAAGATGATCCAGTGTAAATAGAGCATAAGGGAGGAACTTTTGGATTTGTTTTCACTGCTGGCATCTGTTCCTTCTGACACATAAAATTAAAGAGAACAATTATCTGTTTTCATGGGTGAAAAAAGAAATAACAGCAAAATAGAAATAAAATCAGAAGTATGAAAGAACGTCTGTAATGGGTCATACAAAGATGAACCACCTGACAGTGGCTGGTGCTCACGCTTGTGAAAAAAGAAATGAGGAAGAGGATGAATAAAGTGTGATGATTTCTCCTGCTTCTTCCATGCTGGCATGAAGGGACTCCCAAACCTGAGGTTCCAGGCTGAGGCACCATGTTTCCCACCAAACAGCTAAGCTCCAGGACTGCTTGCAGGAATTTGTTGCACTTTGATTTGTTCAGGAGTGGTTGCCCTGTCATTTCCCTGAGAACCCCCTCCTTTTGTCTGAGGACAGAAAGGACAAATCATTCCTTACTCAACGTGCCCACATACAGTTTTACCAATCCCTGTGTTTCTCTTTAGCTTCTCTTTTTATGGCAGTGATTACATATTCCCTACCCTCTGAATCACTCCCAGACTATTCCCGGTCTGAAGTCTCTCCTTCAAGAGGTGTTACCAGCCTCCACCTCTGAGCACTGCCTAAGCAGGAGGGGTGCAACAGCCCCTCCTCACCCAACCCCTTCAGTTTCCCATCCAAAAAGTGATGCATCTTCATAAATCCTTTTTTACAAACTTCAGAGGACTTTCAGGCTGAAGGAGAAATTATTTTCCATATTGATAGGTGATGTGAGGGTGAAGAGGGAAGGTGCCAACGTGCATTTGCCCACCAAGCATCCCTGAAGCTCCCAGCACCCTGGGCCATGCCAGAAGCTCAGTCCTTGTCCCTTGGCTGTTGTCCTCTCTCCCCAGTCCCACTCCAGCCCTGTTCCCCTCAGCATTGCTCCTGCTGAGGCAGGCTGAGCATAGGGTTCACATGCACTTTCTCCAATATCACTGTAACCAGCTGACTACCCTCCCCTCAGCCCCAATTTAATTTTATATCATTAAACAACAAGGTACAGTCCAGAATATCTAAAGCCTTTGAGTGGTCAATGTAACCTACAGCGGCCAAAAGCTCCTGATCCCCAGCCAAAGCTAACTCATTAGGTACCAGAGAAACAGCCGTGGCAACACTGTTTTCCTTTCAGTGCTGGCTGCAGTGGGGATATTATATGAGGAATGTTCAAATGGAATATAATTTTTACTTGGCCAGTAATAATTCTGTGAGGTTTACAATCACTCAGGTCTTGCAGGTCAGGAGTTATTAAAATGAAGTTATGAATTTTGCATACCTACCAACATAGGAAATGGGCGGTGACCTCCTACACCACTTAGACACACACAGGTCTGTGGGCCCAATGGGATCCACCCGAGGGTACCGAGCCACTTCCCATCATTTCTCATCAGTTCTGGCTAACTGGGGAGGCCCCAGCTGACTGTAAGTGAGCAAATGTGACACCCATCCCCAGTGCCTGGCTCCGAGGGTGCTGGGCAGTGGGGATAGACATGGGGATGGGAGCATATCCTTCCCTGAACCGCTCCCTCCCTGCTCCTGGCCTCCCTGCTTGTAACTAAACATTTCAGCCAGCCTTTCAGGGTTGCTTTTGTTCTCTTTCTGCCTCTACAAACCTTCCAGGGAAATGCTGTGCTAACACGCTGGCCGGTGCTGCGCTCGGCACACGGAGGGAGCAGGGGGGAACACACAGACACCGAAACCCAGAGGTCACAGCAGCGATGGGAAGCACAGAACAGGCTTTGTGCGGATTTGCCCTGCCAGCTCCCTTCATTCTTGACTTGAAACACTTGCTGATAATCCACTCCTTGACCTCTCCTACACAGGATGCAGTGTCACTATATGGAAGCCATATGGAACAAAGGGATCACTCTCAATACACGCTGAGCATAAAAAATAAAAGTTTACAATGGCACTGTCACCACAGCAGCTGGGTCAGCTGTTTGCCAGTGTGCCCTCCTGTTGGCAGCTGGAAGCTCGTGTGCCTGGTATGATAATGCACAGACTATTGGGCTTTAATAAGAGGAATTTCAGCCAGGGGATGTGTCTGTACCTCTCTGTAACTGAGCTAGCTCCTGAATTTATTGTCCAGATTTTTTTCCCCTCCTTTGAGTAATCATTAAACCTGTGAAATGTTTTCTAGAACATGAGAAACAGATATGATCCTTGATGGTCCTGTTCCTTTGAAGAAGGATACCTGGTTCCCATTAATAACCTCTATATTATGGGATGGAGCTATGGACAATTTGCTTTCTAGTGATTGCAGATTGAAGTACAAAGCTCAGGAATAATCAGAAAATGCACTGAGTTTCTGCTCCAAATGCTTTAAATGTGCATACATTTCTCATGTTTAAAATTTAGAAATACCCCCTGATTTGCCCAAAGGATTTAATCAACTTTAAACAACTCCCACCAGGATAAAGGACCTACTTGTGTCTTGGGGAGAAGGAGGGAAAAATCAAATAAAAAGTTGCATTACTTTGCAAAGAAACAGTAAGACTCTAACTTTGCCCCTTCAGTACAGAAACAAGCACATGGCTTCAAATAAGCCTTAGAGGGATGAGCTATAGGTAAGGTTTTGACCTTCTTGTTCTGTATTTCTTCCCTAATCTGTCTCTAGTAGCAGAAAAGATGTTCTGGCAGATGCAAAAGCCACCTGATGACCAAATCTGAGCCGAAGTTTCCATGTCACTTTTATGCACAAGGTGCTACTCATCCCTGCATTCCCAGTGCTTCTGGAGCAGATGGCTGGAGCCAGATTACAACCAGAGTCTTGTCTCTACCCTCCTCTGCCTTTCAGGAAGGTTTTATTGGAAATCTCATCTGCTCCCATTGGTTTGGTCCTGTGCCAGCTCTAAATGAGAAATGGCCCATTTCCCACTTCATTTCCCCTTCAAAATTCACAGGGAGTGCTTTGCAGTTTTCAAACCAAGCCCTGACCAAAAAGCCCAGCACAGGCTAAATCCACAACCCAAAGCAAACCCAGTTACTCAGCCCAGTGCTGCTGCACAGGTACCACTGCAGGGAGAGCAAGTTTTGCTTCTTTTCAACATCTCTGGCAGAAACCCTCCTGTCCACACCAGAAAGGAACACACAAAATTCTTGCTGATCATCTAGATGCCTGATAATGAGATCTTTCTCATCATATGGCAGAGCACAAGCAGTGGTTTCTTCAGCATGACAAGCTAAACCCTTCTCCACTTTTCAGCCAGGAAGAGAGGGGGGTTAGTTTGGAGCCAATTATTTAATTATTAGACTTGGGAGTTCAGTACCTCTTAGGAAAATGATAGAGAAAAATATGTTGGCTTTTAAGATAGGGATTGAATGACCTTCCTTGCACCCAGATCCCAGCTTGCTACTCCACATTTTGGGTGGCAAAAAAAAGAGGGGCAAAATGTGTCTTTTCTTGTAAGCTAGCAGCTGACCTCAGAGTAGCCTGAGGGCATTTTAAACCTACCTCTGCCTTTATTATGTGTGTCATATGCCCCTATTCATCCTTTGTAGTTTAAAGCAAAAATGACCTTTTATAGCTATCTAAGGCATAATTTTGCTTATGTTCTCCACTCTCACCATTTGTTTCGAGTTAAATATCAAACATATGTGCACCCATTTTTAACAGAAAAATGTTTAATATTAGAGAGCATGCCCTCATATAAGACTGGGAAAGCCTTTCAGGGAAATAAGCCTTTCAAATAAAAAGGCATATTAGTAAATTTTAAAGTGATTTTAACTGTATATTTTCAAGCATTAAAGGAAACAGATCCAGCAAGCCATAAAGTGACAAGTGGGAGGTGGGGAAAGATATACGGTACTAGTTTGAAAGAGAAATTAGACCTGGAACTGGGTAGAAAAATCCACCTACCCTGGAGCTATTTGAATTCACAGGTTTGGAGGTAGGGAAGTTGGAGAGAGGGAGGGAGGGCTGAAGACTGGAAGGGGGCACCAGCTCCATGCCTCACCCCCCAACAATCACAGGCTGCTGGCTGTTAGAATCACACCATGGAGAAGGTGGCAACATCCAGGCTCATTTTATATCTCATGACTGAGAGGCCAAAGCAAAGCTCAGGTTTTCAAAGCCAGCTCCCAGCTGGAATATTGTGCTGTGGCTCCATGAAGGTATCAATCAGCTCAGTACAAGCTTTGCTCTGGTGCCCCTCCTGACTCTGCAGCACTGATGGTGCAGGGCTGCATTAAACATTCCACATCTCCTAGTATTTCTTGGCACTGCACATATTCAAAGTACAGAACTAAATTACCTGGCTTCCACGATCTGCAACAGCCATCTCCTCTGATGGTTAATGCTGAAATTAAAGTATTTCCATGTGGCTGCTTGAATTTCTTCTGCTGTAGGAAAGGACTTTCTCTGCTGAGACATGCCTGCAAATTACATTTCCATTTGGCATCAAAGAGGGTTTGCACAGATTTACTCTATTCTGGGGTTATTCCATTTGCAGTTTGAAGGAGAACTGATACTTTTGGTGCTTTACAAACTTGGGTTGTGTCTGCTGGTGCAGCCCAGGAAGATGTAACTGGTTATCACTCCATTAGGCTGCTGCAGAAGTACCTGAAACCCTGAATAATCTGAAGTAATTTTCCTTAATGACAGCTGAAGGGAAATGGTCCTGTTTCTATCCACTTAGCTTTGACAATGCAACTGAGCCCAGGGGTCTGCAGGAATTAGAGCTTTGGAGGCTTGGGGAAGTAGTTCTGTTGCTCCCTCACTGTTTCTTTTCCAAGCCTGCCTGCCAGTTTGCACATCACAGCAGCTCCCATAGTCGGCTGCTGGCTCCCCTGCAGTACATGAAACACAGCATCCTCAGCTTTGGGAAAAGGAAAGGACATTTCTGTCTCTTTTAATACCTTTATTTCTCATGAACAGCTGAAGTGGGAATGGAGCATTATTACATTTTGAGTAGTGTATTGAAGTGGTAGAAATATTGTTCCCTGATTATTCCTCTCTTGCTGAAGGATGTCTTGACCAAGGCCTCATAGTTTGGAGGCTCCTGAGCCCAGGGCAGACAGCGAATGTTGTGTTTGGGTAACCTTTGCATACCCCTGGAAAGGGCCACGCAGAGCACAGAGGTCACAGCTGCCACAGGACTGGCTGATGGAACAGCTCCATCCCATCACCACGGCACTGGGGAAGTGCATTCCCAAGGCTGGTGAGGAAGGGAAATCAGGGCGTGTTTTCCATGCCAATCAAACTGGCCTGCCACTGCATGCTATGTCCATTGCATCATGAGTTTTAAGGTCAGAAAGCACTACTTTCACCCAGGTGCGTTTTTTCTTTATTCACCTGCTTAGTTGAATTATGAAGCCTATCACCACTGCCACAGTTCAGCAAAGGGTCATCAGTCCCTCAATTAACACTGGTTTTGATTGTGTTCACTCACAAAAGAGCAGCTCAGCCATTTTGAGACCTTCCAGCCTGATCCATCACCCAGAAAGTCAGTGGAACTGAGGTTGGGCCCTTCCTGCTTTCATCTGGAAGGAAAATAACACAAAGCCAGGCAGGAGAATAGGAGCAGCAGAGTAGGCCACCACATTATTAAGGCAACTCAAGTCACAGCTCAACAGAATTCAACAGTGATTTTTAAATTCAGTGCATTAAATCAGGACAACCTAATAAGACCAGTTTTTCATCCTTAGTATTGAAAAAGAACAATGGAATTATTGCTGCTTGCTGGACCTGTTGCCCAGCTCAGTAGGATTTTCCCATCCTTCGCAGAGAACAAATACAGGGCTGACAGAATGTCAATGTGTGGTACTAAGCAATGAGAATCATTTAGATTCCAAACCATCCCATCCTAATCCTCGCCTCCCCACCAGCCGAGTTATTCATCGGATAACCAGAAACACCTGGGTACAAGGAATTTCCTGCTGCAATTCAGCCTTAATTTCCTCAGATAGTAAAAACCTAAGGCTCGCAAAGGTGAAGGAAACCAGCAGTCAATCAAGTAAATCACCACCACCACCACTGCAGCAGTGATAGTACATTCTAAATTAAATTTTAATTCCCACCTGATGGTTCACCAGGAGTTACTTATACACAAACCATTCATCTGACCCACCTTTGTATTTCAGGCGATTTGTTGGGGTCCCATTAGTTATTAACACTCACCTAAGTTCCAGAACGGCTTTTTTTTTTTTTTTTCTCTGATTGTGATCAGAATCAAAATCAGAAGCAAAGAAAGCAATGTCTGCAGGTATTTGCTGGACAGATGCATTAAGGTACACAGACAATCTTACTGTAGAAAGCAATGAACAACAAAGCCAAGAAAACTCCCAAGTTCAAGCACAAAGTATAAACAAGACAGGTTTGGGATCTTTAATTTTTATTCATTTTGGGGTTCAAAAGAGGTTATGGTGCTTACTGGGATCATAACTAAGTGACAAAGCTCACCTGTCCTTGTGGTCAACAGTCTCAGCAGCAAAAATATCTGAGAGTTTGGCACAAACAGAGAAGCTGTGGCTGCCCCATCCCTGGAAGTGCTCAGGGCCAGGCTGGAGTGGGCTCTGAGCAACCTGGTTTAGTGGAAGGCATCCCTGCCCACGGCAGAGGGGTTGAAAAGAGATGGTCTTTAAGGTCTCTTCCAACCCAAACCATTCTGTGATTCTACAATTCATCAAAGAAGGCCAGAGATGAATTAGAAAAGGTGATCAGGACTGAGGTATGTGGGCAGAGCTGAATGGAGAAAGGCAAGAGGGGGCATTTAAACCAGCACTTTCAGTCTCTCATCACCTGGATTAATTAATAAAATAAAAGTAAACCAAGTCCTTAAAGCCAGATTCTTAAGAGGGATATTCATGGAATTTCCATTTTTACATGCTCAGCATGACATCTGCAGTCATTTCTGTTTGCAATTCTGCCAGATCTGTCTAAGTAACACACACAATTAAAGTATGTTTTTGGCAAAATTTATTGCAAAAAAAAAAGCTGAAAAGGAAAAAAAAAAGGGAATTCAATATAAGATTCATCCAAAATTGCTGACACCCCTTTTTTCTCCTCAGTGAATTTAAATATGAATAGTCACAAATGTCTATGAAAACTGGATTCTTTATCCTAGGAAGATGCTTTGCTAGGCGGCTTCTGACACTCTTGAAGGCTATTAAGACCAGGGATCTTGCTGTGCTCACCAGGCAGGGGCTGTGTTACAGACAGCTGTCAATAGCAGAGGAATGAGACCTCCCCAGAGAAGGTGCTGTTAGGTTTTATTGATGGGACCCATGAGACAGGTGTTCCAAAAACATCTAGTGCTGCTCCAGCATCCCAAGCACCGGGAAATGTCACATCACACTTCTGTGGTGGGAGGCCCTTTGCCTTCAGGGGGAGGTGAGAAATAAGACTTTCTCTACCAGCTCTAAAATTAGTTAGAGCTGAAAAATGCTGTGGTGATCATTGCGAACGCAGTAGCATCTTTAAGGAAGATATTTGCTCTGACATTGCAATGTAGGCTTTTAAAGAAAACACTGTTTTAAACCAGTCATATCGTTTGTGTCTGAAGAGCAACAGTGTGGCAGCTGGAATGAGTATTTTTAGTGGTCAGTAACAGACTTTACACACCAGTTGCCTCCCACATCAAGACCAGGCAGCAAGTCTTTCCAAACTCTCAGACAAAGCAGGGAAGTAGGTGTGAGTGATAGTCAGTGTCAAACAAAAAGAAAAAAAAAAATGGAAAAAAATAAAACCCTGCAATAAAGCTATATGAAATTCTGCCATTGCAAAGTAGGATGCAGAATGGAATGTTACAGCAACAACTGAATTATGTTCTTCCACTGTGACATTCATGTTGAAAAACAGGGATCCTGTACTCACAAGGAGAAAACAAAACAAACTCCACGTTCAGGTCTTTGTCCTTTCCAATTCCTGTCATGCTACAAAGCTGAGCCCAGCCAGGAAAGGCTCCTTGAGCCCACATCACCGTTACATCTCATAGGGACTGCTGGGACTTTCTCAAGGAGGAGGAACATGAGCAGATGTCTCTGTAGGGCCCAGCTCCTTGTGGGTCAATGAACTCCTTGGGACCCTGTTGAAGCTCAGCTAAAGGAAGAGTTTTTAAGCTACACAGGCAGCATTTCAAACCCACTTGATCCCCATTTCTCAAGAAATAAGGTCAAGATAAGCCCTGGTCTGGAAAGGCAGAAATGCAGTGGTGAAGAACATTTTCCACACACAAACTCCAGCCTCTGATGCACCAGTTTCCCAGCAGAGTGTGATTGCTTTCCTGCTATAATGACACACACACATGGACAACCATTCCCAGCAAACAGTCTCTGAGAAGGGAAGGGTAATGGGTGGACTGAACAAGGACTGCACCAGGAATAACAAACACAGTCATATGGAAACAATTAGAGTTGTTTCTCAGGGGAGGAGATCTCTCTCTGCTTCTTCAAGCTTCTCTTTACATTCCTCCCTTGGAGTTAGCCAGAGCAATTTTTTAATTCATAAACTATATTATGTAGGCGGGATTTTCCAGCCTTCTGGCTGTTTATAGCAATCAGGATTGCCGCTGTCAGGATATCATGTCTATTTAAAAATGTTTATCACTCACTACTTTAACCAAATTTCAAAGCATATCTGTGTTGCCCAGCAACAGAAAAAGCTGCTCCTGTTTCTTGTACAGAAAATTAGGAGTTTAATCACCTAATGTCATCCTGTTCACTGATAATTAAGCAAATTATGTTCAAGGAAATGCCTTCTATTAAGGTTACAGCAATGAATTTTACTTCCATGTGTAGGATCAGATCTTGGCTCCACCTCTGTGGTTTGTGGAGGAACTTAAAACTTAATGTGTGATGAAAAGCATTTCTCCTAAGTTCTATTCACTCAGGACAGTCTCGGAGCTTAATTCCAACCAAGTCATGAGAGAGAGGGAGGAATCACACTCAGATCTCTTGAAATTCATCTCAACATGCAATCACAATGTGAGCCCATCAGAACTGTACGCAGATATTTCCTCTGCTTCCCACGGCCAGGAGAGCTGCCTGGCCCCACAGTCCTGCTTAGGCCCACAGCTCAGTGACACAGCAGAACTATTCCATGAGGTCTGCCCTTCCCAGTGCTCCCCTTGGCCTTAATTCAGGTGGATTGATCCCCGTATGTCACGGGATGAGACATTATTCCCTGTCTTGGGTGGCACTGATGATCCCAGTGAAGCCTGGTCCCATTGTGCGAAGGATAATGAGAACTGGCTCCTCCAGTGCTTTTCTCAGTGCCTGGGAGAGGAAGCCACGGGCATCCTGAACAGTTTAGAGTCTTCATAAAATGAGAGCAATTAATTTTAATCCCCACTAGATGGTGCAGGAAGTCAATAAATGTCAATCGTCCTCTAACACTGGACTTGTCTTTCAAGTGCTTCCACATTCCCCTGAAATACCTCATCAGATGGTTTCTTTCATGGAGCCCTAAGCAGGGTTTGAACCAGAATCTGAGCAGCACCTGAACTCCCTGCTGTGCACCAGAAAGAGTTTTTAAACACCTCTTTGGCATAGTTCTGTGTTTGTACAGCACACTATTATTTTGAATAATAATAAAAACAGTGTTATTATTATTAATAATAATAATACCCATATAGGAATTGCTTGCAAGACTTAACAGAAATCTAGTTCTGCTGACATTTAGAAATTCTCTATGAGATTTAATAGGCAATTGCATCCTTTTTCTGTATTAAGGTGGTTTAATGTATCAAAAGAAATGATCTGTTGTCTTAAAATTAGATTGTAAGTGATTTGGAAATACAGACTGTACAGCTTCTTGTACAAATGTTCTAATTCATGGTTAAAGATCTCCAAGATGCTGGAATAACATAAAAATACGCATAAAGATAATGAAATCCTGATGGATTTTATAATTATTTCTGTCTTGCAAGATTATAATAGCTTCATACCTCCAGTTCAGTTTTCAGAATCTCAGGCCATAAACCAGAGGGGTCTTGAAGGATCAATATGCAAGTTATTTAGAAGAGTGTTTGATGCACATATGACTTTCTGTAACACTGACACATGGCAGCACGTAGATCTAAACCCAACAACCAAACATGCACACGTTGGGGTAAGGATGAAAGAGAGAATGAGCATGGCAGATGTTAGCTGGATCACATAATGCTTAGCTGGAAGGCACTCAGACACTCTCTGGTGATGAAGGTGGAATAACATCCTGTATACAGGAGAAAGCAATTTACCCAAGGAACTTGCAAGCAAATAAAAAAATACAGTACCACACTCATGAAATGAGCCCTCTCTCTTCAGTCCTAAATTTTGCCATGAGGCAGTGCTCCGAAACATCTAAATCTATATGGATCAGATGAATTTCCAGCTCTGAACACAAATCAAATCCAAAGAGATAATGAGCCAAACAGAGACATTAATTATTTTTATGCTGTCATTTATTTTGCAACATTTAATTAATGTCATAAAAATATATAATATACATTTTCAATAAAGAATTTAAAGTACCACAATCAAAGATCACATGACCCTAGTTTCATTATGAAAAGTACCTGGATTCAATAAAAGGAGGACATAGCTTTATCCAAGACATAAATTTGGTTCAGGCAGCAATATTGAGAAAGGTTAAATGGTAAAGAAAACTAATCTCTTAAAGCAATATGAATCACAGAAAAAGAGGTGGTGGTAAGGTGATAATAAAAGTCAGAGCTGTAATTTTCTTCTCACAGAAGCAGTGCCTATTAGGGAAGGTACAGCACTGCCGGTGCCTTCGCAGCACAGCGAGGCTTCACCAGCGGGGCTGAGCAGGGACCGAACACGCAGCGTTAGGAGTCACACCTGGGAAAGGATGATGGGGGAGACACAACCTGCACCATCTCCAGCACAGAACATCTCCATAACAGGGCTGCTTTGCAGCCTTCAAATTGTCACTGGGGTTAAATACCGTGCCCACAGTTTTTCCTGATGTCAAAGGGTGCAGAACTGTAATTTTTGTGGAGCTGTGCCAGTTTACCCCAAATGAACAACTCAGTGCCATGTATTTCCAATTAGTGTAATTGCTTATTTATATTTTTGAAGCCTGTTTAATCAAAGACAATTTAAAACTTCTCTACTCTTCATTGTACATTCTCTTTGCTGTCAGCCCAAAAATGCAGCCACACCAAAGTAAGTTCATTGACATTTGTCCTAGAGCTTTAGGCTTTGATGAGTTCAAAACTTGGAGTCCATCTGAGGAGATTGACCTCTTGGACAGCACATCTGGCCAGTCACTGGAATTCATGAGCATCCATTTAGAGATGTAGAACCTTCATGTTGTTCTGTTTTGCTTTTACTTGTTTCCAACATTTAATGTAAACCTTGGCATGTTTTGGGTTAAAGCTTTTTAACTGTCTCTTTGGATGGACAAATTTGGTCTGACTTATTTTGGTTTACTTCAGTCTTCCTGAGTCCGAACTGGAAAAACACAATGTTGTGTGGCAAGGCTGTCAAGCCACAGTGATTAAAAAGGCTGTGTCTTGAATCCATTGAGTCCTGAAAAGTGGAACTGCAACATGTATTCCCAGATTCACTCTCTCATTAGGAAAATGCAGTCTGGTTTCCCTCCTGCCATCAGAGAAAGACTGTGACTCTGAAAGCCAACACTCCTGAGAGTATGAAGAGAAGGCTTGGACTAATTCTGCTTCTTTAACAAATCAGTTTGTCCCTGTGTTTTCCTGATATCTATCTGAAAATCTTTGTTGCATGTGCATTGTCCTGCTATCAGTTGCCTGAAACCATAACAAATATCTCTGGCATCAGCTCTGTCTCCTATCCAAACCTCTCAGATGAAAACTTTAGATGCACAGGCTGGAATTGAGTTGGCTCATGTGGAAAGGCTGATACTTCCCAGAAATAAAAATCCCAGCTCCATTACTCACCAGCTGGATGTGGACAACATCAGCTCATATTCCTAATAATTTCATATATGGGCATCAACCAAATTATGAAATGGATGAAACTTGAAACCTCCTGCAGTGAAGCCTCTCTGGATTGAAAAAGAGAAAGAGCTGAGTGGGTCTCGACTATTTTAAGCTCTTGATCAAACCAGGGTCCTCCTGGCATGCTGGTTGTGCATGGGACACGACCTTCTGTCATGCCACTCTCTCCCTCCTGCGCCCTTAAATTTCCAGTAAAATACTGGACTTATTCATAATTTTTATAATCCTCTTACTATGTATTGCCAGACCCTGCAGAAATTGTTCCAGCATCCCTTCATTTCCATTTCCCTGGCAGCTCTGTAGCTACATTCAGGATTTATTTCTTCTTGAAAGTACAGACTAAGTCCTAGACACAATCACACTACATCACTGCCCTGCGCAGAGGTTGTCTTCACATTCTGCAATGTTCCCTGCAAGTTTCTCTATTATCTTAACACTGAGGTTTTGTTTAATTACATTAATTCTTCTTTTATAGCTGAAAGCTTCTCTAATAACCAAAATACAGATATTGGGGTTGTACATTTAAATGTTTTAATATAGTTCCATATCTCCTGTATGCCTTCTGGAGAAATAGATTTAGCCCAGCTAATACTGTCTGGATAATGGGAGTCCAGGAGCCAGGGAGAATGTGCTCCTTCAGCATGTTTTATACAATCCAGAGCACTGACAAATAGCATTATAAGGCAAAATAATAAATACCTCATGTGATACACTGCAAGTACTGCCTAATGAGAAAATACACATCTTCAGGATGTATGTCTGACAGAGGCCTTTATTGGATAAAATCACTAAACTCTCTTCTGATGAGCCCTCTTGCAACCTCAAGAGCTCAAACCTGCTTGTTTCCACTGCAGTGTTCTACCCCTTTGCTTCCCATGCTATAATCCCTCCTCAAAAGAGTCAATGGCAACTCTTACACACTGCAAACTGACCACAACCTCCTCATTTTAATTCAGTAATTACCCCAGTCAGAAAGCAGAACTGGGGGGTGCCCTCTGCCTTCTGAACAACTGCTTTCGTGCCGTGGAGCTGTTTCCCAGGTTCAAAGAGTGTGGCAGAGCAGAGCTGTGTGTGTATCACAGCAACCTCCAGTACAGCCACCTGCAGGGGAGCTGCACAGGCCATGGCACAGCCACAGGAACCACGCTGCTCTTTGTAGCAGGAGGGGAACTTTTCACCCTGAGGAGAATAACCTAAAAAAAGCAATAAATCTTGGTGATGAGCTACTATAGGTTTCCTGAACACTTAACTACATGATACAAGAGCAGGAGCTCCTGTACAGAAAAAATGGTCCGTTCAAAAAAATGGTGAGTTTCCCAGAAACCAAAGTGATGATCTCCTATAATCCCCTTCCTCGGCCATTTCCCCACCTTTGATTCCACCCTCCACATTCCCTTTGACTGCTAGAAGTCAGCAAAGACATGCTAATAATAAAACCCCCGCTGTCTACTTTGTCTTCAGATTGAGGTGATGGCAAGGATCTCTGCAGAAACAAAGCCTCACTGCTGATGAAGTCATTTTAAAACCATCTGTCGTAATTTACTGACTAATGAAGTGAAGGCTTGCTCTCCCCAGCCTCACTGCAATTTGCCATTTTTTGGCACATATATAAAACAACACTTGCCTCCTCTAACAGTCTCTGTGACAGTCTCGAGGTGACTGTCCAAACACTCCTCAACCCTGGCAAATGTAAAATCACCAAACTTTTTTTGACCCTAACTGAAAGACATTACAATAGAGTTAGTTTTGCAATATTCTAACAACAATTTTTCTCCCAGCGGCTGTGTGTTGGCAGTAAAGGACAAGATCACACAGAGTACACAGCAAATCCAAGTAAAACTGGAGTTCATTGCAGAATTGATTGACTAAGGTTCAGATGCAACTCAAAAGGTGAAATCATGTGTTATCTCACCATCACCTCTTTTATCTTGTAGAGCAATTCAGTGTCCTTGACTTTGAATTCTTTCCTTCTTCTCTTTTCTTTCTTTTTTTTCTTTTTTTTCTTTTTTAATGCTAGTTCCTTTCTTTTGATGTCTGAAATAAAAATCATTGTGCTGGAAATACTGCAGTTAATATGTGGGAATCCAAGCAGCACATTACTTGTGGAATCCCATCTGATTTCAGGTGCATCACATTGACCTCATACCTCATACATTGGCAGCTAGATTTTGTTTAGAAACTGAAGGAAAAAAATATAGAATCATAGAATGGTTTAGGTTGGAAAAGACCATTAATATCATCGAGTCCAACAGAAATATGAGGAAAGTTTATTTAATTAAAAAAGAAATAGCCTGATCTTGGCAGAATGTTCCACTTATAGTTTAGGGAGGTTTATAGCTTGCCAGTAGCTCAGCCTTCATCCTTCGCACATTTTTCTTCCCTTATGTCTGTAACTCCCTTCCATCCTGGCAGGTATAATGATGCTGGGACTGTAAGCACTGAAGAACACACATATGCTGACATCAGGCATGAAGCATTGCACTGGGAGGCTGGAAGGACTGTTTCTAGTGTACCACTTCAGGAGTGGAATGCCATGTATTTTCTTTGCTTTTTTGCAGCTTTCTTTAAAAAGTCTTTGTGGAGTGAGCTGCTGATTCAGCATTGCCTCCTGGTGAGCCATGAGAGGGTGATGATGAGAAACTGAAACACGAGACCCAGCACTGGAACAGATCCTCAGATCAGCAGTCAGCCTTCTGCTATGGTAGAAAGCCCATCATCCAGGCCTTTGCATTGCTGAGGTTTTCTAAGGTGGCAAGAAAAACGCTGTTAATTTTTGCAGTCGGCGAGACAGCAGGAATAAGCCAGGGCTGGCTGTCTGAGCCCACCCAGGCAGGGATGACCTGCCCCCTGGAACGTTTCCCGGCATTATTTACGACAGCCTCCGTGGCCACAGCCGCTCTCCTTCTCCAGCATCAGTTGCCAACTTTCTTCTTTTTGGCACTTAGTATGGAGAAAATTCTTCTTTTTGCCAGGTGAAATGTATTCGCTGAACTGAGGGTATTTGGTAGTAAATTCTGGCTCTGGCTTTGTTTAATGTTACTTGGGTCTAGTGCAGTTTGTCCATCTGCTCCCTAGTGCTGCACCCCTAATGAGTGCCGAGATGCTCATTTTATAGCTCCTGTTATTCCCTTCTCTCTCCTAAGGCATTTTGCTGACTGATTTGAGAATATAAGCATGTTTTCAGATGCAAGGATCTGAAAAACATTTCAGTGTCTCCAAATATCTGGACATTTTCTAGAAGTCTTTTCCAGCCTGTGTAATCTGTTTTGAGCATGATTTTTGTGGTGCTTTGCACCTCTCCTTTAAGTCCTTTGTCACAGGTTTCACGTCACTAGTTCAGGACAGACCTGGCTTAGATAAAAGTAGTAGTTTTTCTGTAGCCTCTACAACTGAAATTTCAGTCTGTATAATTTGCTTCGGTGTTTTGCCTGTAATTCACATTGTCTCTGCAGCAATCGAGTTGTATCATCATGTGCTTTCAATGGCTGCCAATTCCCTTTCTTCTCCTGCATAACTCAGAGGAAGTCAAGGTAACCTGGCAGTCCCTGATCTGCCCATCTGGTTTGCTTTCTCTTTCCTCTTTGCGTGTTTCTGCCTGATTTGTGTCCAGTGGGACTCTAGATTTTATGGACTCCATTTACATGAGGTTCTGCCAACCATTCCTGGCCAAAAGGATGCAAAATTTCACCTTTAAATCACCACAGCACAGTGTAACTTTTTTTTCCCTGAAAATTGTGACATAAGGTCTTCCCTGGATGCCAGTACTGCTTACAACTCTATTAGCCAAAGCAAATCCTGTCATTGTTTTTCTTCACAGTCTTACACACTTCTTACACTGATTTGTGGATAACAGCAAAAGCTGCCTCCAGAACAGAGTAGCTTATCATAGCAGCATTTACTAAGGAGTTCCTGCCTTTAACCTCAAAGCACAACTCACAGTGCAAGATAAAGTGATGCCAGACCGCACAGTTCATCTCTAAGATTGAGGTATAAGCCTTGGAGCCTGGCTTCATTCCCAGGCAGATGCCAGCCATAGCCATATCCTGCTCAGAAGGGTTGGCCAGCTCCAGTCTCTCTTGCTTTGGCTGTTGTTCAGCATGAGGTTCATAATAAAGCTCAGTGACAGATGCAATAAACCTTGCTCTCATCTACCTCCCATTGCTACCAGTGCAGTGTTATGATTCTTGTCAGATACTTCTTGACCCTTTCATTTCTTTCAGTGCTTAATGCAGCTTCCAGTGAACCACTGCCATCAAATCCTACACTGATCCTACCCTAATCCTATTTTTTGCCATTAAGGCAAAAAATAAAACAGTTCAAATTGGGAATTCAGTTCATCTGAGTGCTCATTCTCTCTTCACATCTGTTCAGGTTATATATAAAAATGACAGATTACTTTTTTTTTTTTTTTAAATTTACACATAATGACAATTATTTAGCACTCCTCCACATTACTCTAAAGTTAAGGCAAGCAAGTTTATTAACTGCCCATGCCACCTTTGCAGTAGCATTGTGGTCTACATATAAACAGTCTGCTAGGTGAGAAAATTTTACTGACCCAACACTCTTCCAGAAGTGCCCATAAGAGGCATTTCCAGTAGCACAGCTCCAGACAAGCCTTAATCAAAATCTAAAACTACTGTTTAAATGCAATTTAAACTCCACCTGCTGGCTGAGCTCCTTAATGGCATCATGTCTGCACATACAGATGGTAAAGGGGTTTAAGGATGCTCTCCTTCCAGTGGTAAGGGGCTTAGGAAAGATCTATGATACATCCTATTAAGAAAAATACCATGCAAGACCTTCTAAAGTGATTAAGGATGTCTATAGCTCTGTTTAATAGAAACATGTCTAAAAGATCTGATTTGCAAACTCAATAATCACATTTGAACGTGTTGGCAACAACAGTCCTAAAATACTCTGAAATGCAAATGGGTCGGTCTAAGGAGAAGCAACAAATGTCCTCTCAGTTAAAAAAGAGGGAATGTATTTCACAAAGAAGGCTTGAAATAGGGGTTTAAGTGACCAGATGTTGTTTTGTTTCCCATATCCAGTTTCCAGAGATACATTTCAAGTAACTGTAGAACAGTGGACTTCACTAACTGTACATACACACACAGAACACATATGTGACAATGAGGGATTGGTGCACATTTACTTCTATTGGGACTCCTACATACCTATGTTTTTACAAAACCATACATTGAAAGAAAATCAGGATTCTGTTTTCTTTTTCTATTTTAGTACCTAAAAAGCAACTTCAGTGGAAAAACAATCTATAGAGCAGTTTAAGAATATGAGGTGCATTCAGGAAAAATGTTGGGCATTAGTAAATTTTTCCATGTGTGACAAGGGTAATTTAGCATAAAACTACCTATCTTCTATTTTCTTAAAACTAGCCAGACTGTAGAAAAATATTATGATACTAATGAGACAGAAATCTCAGAGAAATCAGTGCATTGCATATAAGGAAATAAAAAAATAATTTAAGAGGCATATTCCCAAGCTATGAGGGTTATTGACAATAATGAGTACAATCAGGAAGTCATCAAACACTGACTATTCTCTTTTCAAAATAGTGCATAAAAATATATTAATTTTGCTTCGTATGCATATTTCATATTCATTTATTATCCAATGAACAGTTTATGTGTCTGTATTTATATTGCATGAATTGTTTGGAAAGTATTCACCACAACTATCACCCAGAGAACGCTTTACTTTCCATAGCTCAATTTGTGGGGCAGGTCAACTGACACTTGAGACTAATTCTGCTTCCCTGGTTAATCCACAAGCTTCAGAATGACCCTCTAAGCACTTCCAAACAAATACCCTGGCCCATTTCTCACTGATATTCATCCCAGTGCTTTCCATAAGCCATTTTTTATGGATAAAATGTCATCACATGAATTAGCAAGAAGCAAGTAGAAAAGAATAACATATCCTGACATGAATTGTAGGGCTTTATGTAAACACCCACATACACAAAAGAATATATACATTACTGGCACCTGCTTATTCTTATTGTGCCTAGTGACAGAATCTGAACACGACAGAAGGATGGACCTGTTCAGCTGGTGATACCCTGTTAGCTACATGCTGCTTCAAAAGTAGCACATGGGAGGACAATCATAGCACAAAGCCTATTAAGGGGAAAAAAAAGCAAAGCAAAACCCAGCAATATTCATGGGGGCTTCTGATTAACATGTGTAAACTCTTTAAAAGCACACGTTCTGAGTAGCTGTCAAGAAACCAAGATTTTAGTTAGAAACAATTAGTTATGGTTCATACCCTCAGCATCTGCACTCCCCATCAGCCCACCCAGCCTGTCTGGAATTATCAGGAGCAGTAGAGGCTTGGTCAGACAGGTAAGGCAGTGCTGCAGGAGATTTCAGCTGCCCAGAGCCTGGGGCTGCAGTACAGGTGATTCCCGTAGAGGGAGATGTTGCTTTGTTTCTTCCTTATTTTAAAGTTTTTCTGTCCTTGTCAGGGGAAAAACTTCATGTGCTCCAGTCACGGCGCAGACACTTCCCAACACGAAGATTTTTAAGATGAGCAAAGCAGTCACCAAAATTTGTCACTCATGTCTATCACTGAATAAAATTGTCCCATTGTCCTGACATATAGCTTTTTTGAGCCAGCATTACTGAAGTTACAGTTCCTGATTTTTTTCTTAACCTGTCCAAAGGAGCCCGTGAGGATGCTCAGAGGGCTGGAGCACCTCTGCTACAGAGACAGGCTGAGAGAGCTGGGGGTGCTCAACATGGAGAAGGCTCCAGGGAGACCACACTGTGGACTCTCAGTACTTAAAGGGAGCTTATAAAAAAAATTGATAGAAACTTATTACAAGGGCAGATGTCCTATCCCTAGTAATAGGACAAGGGAGAATGATTTTAAACCAAAAGAGGGGAGACTTCGATTGGATGCTAGGAAGAAATTCTTTTCTGTGAGGGTGGTGAGGCCCTGGCCCAGGTTGCCCAGAGGAGCTGGGACTGCCCCATCCACGGAAGTGTTTATCGAGGCTGGATGGGTTTTTGAGCAACCTGGGATAGAGGAAGGTGTCCCCTGCCAATGGCAGAAGGCTGGAACAAGATGACCCTTAAGGCTCCTTCCAACCCAAACCATTCTGTGATTCCTAAAGAGGGATGGAGATTGAAAACTGCTCTTACAAAGCAATCAAACAGCTCCTGAATTCCCAGCGCTCTTTGGATCCTTCAGCAAAAGCCAGGCTGACCACGTCACTTGGCACTTTGGATATGAACATACTTCTGTGTCCATCACAAGTATCTAGCACCATCACTCCCTCATTCTGTACCTCCACACAGAGAAAACACTTCAAAATAAACAGAAGGAATGATGGGCTGTCCCTGATCTAATGAATTTATGAAGCTCAGGTTAAACTGAGGACATAATTCTGTGGTAAGCTTTTATTTGCTATAACACCCAGTGATCTTCGTATATGCAAGAGAAGTTTTGTTTAATTTAAGGAGTAGGGTTTGTCTCGTGAGATGGATGTGAAAATGCCTGATTTCACTGCAGACTCTAATTCTCTTTCCTCCTTCATGAACTATATTCTATATAATGTCTGCTGTCCAGCACAGGAGCTTTTTTAATTAATATTCCTCAGAGAGGTGATCTGATTTTGCTTTTGCAGGAAAAGAAATGGGTCTACTTTAAAAATAACCTCTTCTATGAAATGATGCATCATAGCAATCCCATGCAGAACAGCAGCTAGGTAAGTATGCCATAGCAACGGCCACATCTTAATAGAAGATCATCTCTTGGACATCTCCCTCTGCATTTCTGCAATTACCAACTATGTCTCCTACCATCTGCAATTATATAAAATCCCTCTGGCAACTACAGCTATTGCTTACATGGAAAATTAATGTAGTGGAGCAACGGGATTTAATAACTAAGTATAGGAAACGCAAGTTATTACTACATGACTATCTGCCAAGCTTTACACCAGCTACCAGGAACCATTGAGCTGATCATCATGGGAAGTAATTTTGAATTCTTTGACTTAATAATATAAATCATAGCTCTTAGATTTAATATTTTCTTTGCACAATAATGAAGAACTTTCCCCAGCCACTTGACATTAAAAATGCAGCAATGCAAGGGGCTGTTTTTAATACCAGAAAGGAATGAACTGATTTGCTTAAAGGACAGCCTGGGAAGCCAGGTTGTGTTGGGAGCAGTTGTGACCACAGGAGAGACAGACAAGTGCGCCTGTTCCCTGGGTGCTCCAGGGTGCATCAGGCTTGTTTTAAAGCACACTTCTTCCATATTGCTGGGAAAGAGGCATTTATGTTTCCTGATGTCATTCTGTCATAGTGCTGTTAGGCTATTGGTTTTATAAATAAAAAAGCATTTAGATTTTATTTAGAAGAAGCAGGTTTCGAAATGCATTATACTGCAGGTTAATATTATCCCAAATGTACAGATTAATAATAATTTTACAAACTTTGGCTTTTTCTTTTGTCCCAGCATCCATTAACTGTATGAATGACTTCACAACCTGGGTTAAAAAGATGCAGTTATCATAGTGGCTCTCATTTTCCAGTTTAAGAATTAAAAAAGTTTGCCTTCTTTTTTTAAAAAGTGACATTTTATTTAAAATCTTTTCAAAGCAATTAAACATTTTCTGACGGCTGTATAAACATTGATAAAAATTTCCATAATTGGCATTTTTCTAGAAGAAAGCAATGACAAATGGCATATGTGTTTGAAAAAGTTGCAGAAATATAATTTTGGGGAAAACAATAAGAGGTTGCCTGCCTAGAAAGATTTGGAACAAAGTAAATTATCAGTACTAACTTATCTCAGGAAAGAAATCCCAGACATCCACTTCTTGTGTTCTGGAAGTATTAATCTCACCCTAACATATTAGCACCAGTCGGCATTTCTGCTGCAGAACAACACGCCTGGCAATTAACACAGAGTCACCAGTGCCTTGACAATGTCGAGGCAGGAAGAAATGTTCTGAAAAGGCAAGATATCCCAGTTGTCATGACTTGGATGTCAAAGCAAAGACTGACTGTTTGAAAATGAATCCTGTTCACCTGTGGCAGACAAAGAAAGGTTGAGTGTAAAACAGCTGTTCAATTCAACAGCCAGCTGTCAGGTTTTGAACTGTGCTGAAACCAAACTGCAAATCTCCGGTGGTCTAGATAATGGAGATAAAAACGGATCATTAAGATCAATGGCTCTAACCCTGCACAAAACAGGTATCAAACACACTGTGCTTCCAGCACCAGTTTGTTGTCAATCCCAGTTGCAGAACTTCCTGATCTTGATGGGCTGATTTTGAATAACAAGGAAGCTGTGTATCTTTAGAGTGGCTGGAAACCAGAGGGAAGTGAAAGCAAAGGCCTGGCCCACACACATTCAAGTCCTGTAGTGCGTCACTCCTCAGGTTGGTAATGACACCAGTGGATTACAGCAATCTGCTGGAAGGCCAGGGTCAGCCCTCTGAAAATCACAGCTAATACTCTCCTAGGACAGGCAGTAGGTCTGTGGGTTGCATTAGGAGCATGATGAGCACTGAGTGGATTTGGTACGAGGTCACTGTGCCCACTGATGGTGAATGCAATGTCACTAGCATGACACACAGTACAGGTATATTTATCTGTGTGACTGCAACCTGAAGTATGGATTAGTCATATGGTCTGCAAAGAGAAAGGAGGCTGAGCAGCTGAAGGAGGTTCAGACAGCCCCTTCAGAGAAGTAGGTTGCATCTGAGCAATCTGTACTTTCTTCTGACCCTGTGAAGGTGGAAGGAAAACAGCAGGGATCTGCTGGCTGGGCACATGACATCCTGAAGGAATACTGCAGCAACCTGCAGTAACCTAGAACATGCACTCTCAATAGCCAATAAACACAACAACAAACAAATGCCAGTGACCAACGCGGTGACGCATTGAGAATCAGGATAGCTATCCCAAAGTGAAAACAATTAGCTAAGTTTAAGAGGATTACCCCCAACCACAGCCCTTCCCACACTGCTCTGCCCCCACACAGGTAATATTTCCTTCTCCACCACCTGTGCTGCATAAACAAGTTTAAGTGTTTATATTCTCAATCACTCAGAACCTTCTTCTGCAAATAGTCCCTTGAGGTTGCTAAAATTGATTATAGAATCAGAGTGTCAAAATGAAGTATGGGTAAAAAAACATAAGAATATAAACTGTTTATATTAGAAATAAAGACAGTGGAACTCTGGAAAGGTGCTTTTTATCATTCTATATATAAATAAACACACCACAACTGGCAAAGAGAACAAAATCTAAGCCAAGGTTTGTTTTAGTGAGGTAGTTCATGTAGTGTAGTTTCACAGGCTTTTGCAGCAACTTCTAGATAGTCATGACACATTGTGTGCTTTCAAAATGGGCACTCTTTGTAGACCCAGCAGATGTTCAATATGATAAATCTGTGTTTTGGTGGGAGGTAAGCCAGTCAATGCTAACATTAAAAATTATCAACAGCAGTCTTCATGCTAACATCCTATTCCATGAACAAATTGTTCAGGCCCACCAGAAACTCAGGCATCTCCAGAAATTCTCACCAGTTATGCTTTGAAGGCTTTCTTCAAAAGCACAAAATCCATGAACTCCCCTTCAAACCAGACAAAATGAACAGTGATAGAAGATCATAGAAAGCAACCTACACTCATTTCCCAGATGGCTCCTTCTATTTGCCTTTGCAGAATTATAGAATGGTTTGGGTTGGAAGGGACCTTAACAATCATCTAGTGCTAACCCCTTGCAGCCTTCCATCAACCCCATTAGACCATCTTGTGGGTTCTTTAAATTTCACATGAGCCTTTGCAGCTCAAATCAACAAAGATATTTGGGGGGGTTGGTTTTGTGGTTTGGGTTTGTTTTTTGTTTTGTAGGGTTTTTTTTAAAGAAAACTTGTGTGGGTAACAGGAAAACAGAGTGGGAAGAGCCAAGAACTGGAGGACCAGCTCTGTTGGGTGCTCTGCACACCATATGGAAAAGGTTACCGTGTGGGCAGCACTACTAGCAAGGAAAAAGGGAGTGGGGCAATGTGGAGGAGGAAGAGGAGGAGAAGGGGGAGGTGGGAAGGAGATGATGTGTAAGGATAGGAACACAGGGAAAGCAGAGTGTGTCCTCAGCTGTGCAAGAAGAGCCACGGCAGATGGCCTAGTAAGGACTGTATCCATATCCTTAGGTAAGGGCAATCAGGGACTACAGGGTACTTACCCAGCAGGGAGCCTTTGTTAGGCAAAACTGCCCCACTGCATGACATGCAGGGTACAATTAGCACTCAAGGAGTGCAGTCAGGACAAGTTTGCATTTGACCTTGTGGAGCACTGAGAAGTAATGAAAGACGCCTCGAGAGACACTGAGTTTAGCTGTGTTAAAAACCAGAACAGGCCCGGCCATTTAGATGGATGAGAGCACCAGAACTATAATGCCTGAAACACTTTTTGACGGGATATTTCTCAGACTAACCCCTCGTGTTTTACATAGGCTGTCTCCACTTCCCTGTTTTTCATTTTTCCTTTAAACCCCTTTCTTCTTTTCTGCTATTTTGCATGACAAAGGCACTGTGACGATATCCTGATACTCAGCAAAATAAGGAGAGCTGGAGGTCAGAGTGGTTGATGAGAAGAGCAGGAGAGATACTCCTTGCCCTCAAGTAGTAATGGTACTATATTACTTGTCACCTGTTACAGTTCTACCCATGAAAGAACAGAAAGGGACACTGCAGAGGAGGCTACGGGCTGGTATTCTGCTTTTGGTACTGAAGAAAGAGGATGTTCCATTCAAATGCCAGTGGCACAAGAGCCTGGGAGCATCAGCAAGCCAGGAATCTTCCAGGATATTCAAAACTCCAGCTGCCTCTAGTCCCACCATTGTAAACACAGTGGCAGTCTGTTGTGACGTGTCTGTCCTGCAGCCAAGATCTGCTGTGGCAGCTCCTCTTTTCCGCTGGCAGCCATCAGGCGAGGCAACTGGAGAAGGCAGGCGAGGAGAGGTGGCAGAGGGACTGAACTGCTCGGCCTGCCGCGGGGCTTGCGGGCGGGGGGCAGTGGCAACCCAGTGCTCCCAAGCCGGCAAGGTGAGCTCAAGGACATCTTTGTGGCCCATGCACAAACACCTCCAAAGGCTCCATCTGGGGCCTGGGTGAAATGGCACTGAGCCATTTTTGTACAGCATGAGGAAGAACGCACGTGTGCCTCACAGAACAATCCAGCTGCTCATTCTCCTCCCTAGATGAGCTAGAAGCTTCATTTTTGGGAGGAACACAGCGCAAACCCCCCCGCTTTGACCTCCCCGTCCTGAACATTTACGAGCAAACGTTTGTACACAATGGCTAGGCCGGGAGCAGCTGCAGAGACCGCGGTGCCAAAGCCCAGCCCCACACAGGGACCGACCGGGCTTTTCAACAGGGGGCCCGGGCCAGCTGCCGCTCGGAGCCCGTACGGGCGGGAGGAGAGGCAGGAGGACCCCTGGGAACCTCCGGGATCGCGGCACCGGTGGCTCAGCCGTGAGGTGTCGTGAGAGGATCCGCAAGTGGATCGCGGGGGGACCGTGACGGAGCGTGCGGGACCGTGGGGGACCGTGACGGATCG
>VZTX01018132.1:83976-225974 GCA_013400915.1 Pardalotus punctatus
CCCGCCGTGAGGGGCGGGCGGTGGATGTGACGCGCGGGCGCGCGGGGCATTGTGGGAGCTCCGCCAGTCCGTCCAGCCGATCCCGGTGGCCCCGCGGGCGGAGCGGAGCAGCGGCAGCGGCAGCGGGAACGGCAGCGGGGACGGGAACGGGGCCGCTGCCGGCCGACAGGAGACATCTTGCCCGCGCCGTAAGTCACGGCCGGGGTCCGCCCGCTGCGCGGGAAGGAGGGGGCGCGGGGGGCTCTGTCGCCGCGCGGTGACACCCGGCGGCGGTGGGGGGGCCCCGAGCCGGCCGGGCGCGCCGTGGGAAGGGGGGGTGCCGGTCCCCTCCCGTGACGGAACCCGGGGGTCGGTTCAGCTGCTGCTCGCTGTGCCTCGGGTGAAGCCGGGAGATCCACCCGCGCCCCGCGAAATGGTGGCAGCGGGGCTGTATTTCCATGGAATCCGCTATGGAATGATGGTGTGGGGCTGGAAGGAGCCCGGCGGTGCAGGAGCGGCCGGGGTGTGGAGCCGCGGTCCCCCATGTCCGTGCTCCACGCGCGGACGGGCTCCGTCCTCGTCGTTTCCACCGGGGGTCGCCGGGCAGGGAAGAATAATTGAGGGAGACTGCGGAAAGCACAAGGCAAAAAACAGCAGGACGTGTTTTCCGTGTGTTTCACTTTGGGATGAAGAACCCGTGCCATAAAAGTTACCTGCCTCCTGTGACTGACTCAATTAAAAAAAGCCGAATGACGTATTTTAAACCGTAAGCACAGGCTTCCGAGAGTGGTAAAAAGAAATGTTTGTCTGGAAACGGGGCTCCTTATTCTTTTAGGACTGTCACTTCTTGTAGAGGCTGCAATATGTCTGCCTGCAGGATTTGAGCAGCCCATACGGACTGTCTGGGTGTGGGTGTTCCTCCAAGGGGACTGCGAGTACTGCAGGGCGCAGGTGAATGCAGGTTCCTGAGGCTCCGCACCGGCTCCAGCACGGGAGCGCCGGGATTGAGACTCGAGGCTGACGTGTTTGTGCGTGTAGGAGACAGCGAGGGCAGCAGACAGTTTCTGTGACTTGCATTTCCCTGTAATCCTTTTGTTTCTTCTGTAATCTTTAAAAGTAAGTTGTAGGAGGCCCATGAAATTGTGTCTGAAGGCAGCAGCTGGAACCAGCTCCTATGCAAGCAGGATGGTGTAAAACTGAGGTTGCTTCATTTGTAGAGATAGAAGGAGACTTGTTGTTGAAATATACTTGGATGAGACTTGTTATTTATCTTTTGACCATGCAAGTGAACAACCATTTTTTCCCCAGGACTGTGTGTGACTGTCACTTAGCAACAGGTCTGTAGGGAACTTTGCAAATCCACTGCCTCCCCCATTCTGAAGAGTAGAAGAAATAAATGAGCAAAGGAGCAAGAGTGCAATTAATAAAAACAGTACCTGGGTTCTTAGGTACAGCCCGGAGTTGAAAGACTTAGTGGGAACAAGATAATTACAGTTGTTTTGAAAATTATGTTTCAATGCACTTGGGTATGAAAGATGTTATATCAAGTAGTCCCTAGAAAACTACCCAGTGTGTTTGGGGCTTTTTTTTTTAAAGTGTTGTGAAAGAAAGGAATTACATTGTTTACTTCATCGTGGTTGCAGGTTATATTGCTGCATGTTTCATAACCTTTCACACTGAAATCTCCTAGGCCTTCTGGGTTTCTAAACAGTAACTTTGCTCTACTGTGTGTACTGTATTCCCTTCTGATTGCCAGTAAAGCCAAATGTTGACAGTGTAGATTAAGCCATAAATGATCTAAAAACTAGTGGCAAGACTAGAATTTGGCTTAATGACAGTAATGTAGGAAAAGTGCTTAAGCAATGTTTATTTTGTAGATCAGCATGAGCAAAAAGAGAAGTCCACCGCTGCAAGCTTAGTCTTAAAAGAAACTGGTGTGTTTAAATTTGTTCTCAGGAGTTGCCTGGTTCTGCCAATCCATAGCAATGAGCTTTGATAAAAGATACTCTTTTGATAAAATAGGTGATATAATCACACTCAGGAAGAATAGTCATGAGCCTTTGCTCTCAGAAAAATGCAGAAATACTTTTGTGCAACTATGTCAACTAGGATCAAGGCCTGCTGTCTGTTCCGCAGAAAGGATAGTCCTACCCCAGCAAGGTTATAAAGTAGGGATAAAGAAGCAGGGATCTGGAACTGATGCCGCAAGATGAAAGAAGAGCCTCCAGATAGATCTTCCTTTGGGAGAGGAAATGTTGGCCCTATGGGCAGTGCTGTGAGCATTAGGTTTTGTCATCTCAAGAGGGAAAACTGGAAAAGAAAAATGCAGTGCTTGTGGAAGGAGTGCAGGGCTGGCTTGCTTGCTTGGTAGAGAAAGATGCTGTGAACACATAAAGAAGCTATAGTTCCTTACCCAAACCCATTGTAAAGAGAAGATGGGCAGGATTCCGCTCATAGTCCTTGTTCCAGGAGTGATGCAAGAATCACACCATTCATGACCTCCTCAATTAGTCAAGTTCTTGCAATCCCTTCCCTCAGCAGTATAATAGCTGTTTTAAATTTTGTTCTGCATCTGGATTTTCCTTTGGAAGCATCCACATGAATTCTTTATTATGTTTTTATTTTCTTCCAAAAATGTCAGGGGGCACAAGTTGTTTTGAAAAGGTATTTAAAACAGTTTTTCTGAACACTGAATTCACAAACAGCCCAGCGACTTCAGGGCCTGTATAAATTTTTATGCTTTTTATCTAGTATACAAAAACCTATAAGGTATAAATGGGCTTATTTCAGGCCAGTTTTCCCAGCAGTGGTCAGTGAAGACAATTGTATTTACGTTTTCCTGACTATTGGTGGCAGGATGCCCGGCAGAAACTCTTGTCACACTCCCAGCACTGTTCTTAGTGGAGGTTTGCACATTAAGGGGTATTTGTTTTGGTGTTTCAGACCCACTGTGGGAGGGAGGGACTTCTGCCAGTTGAAGACAGTTGTGCAACAGAATTTTGTGTAGCACACAGATTTTGTGAAAACATTATTCCTCTTTTTCGCATCCTTTATGTCATTGCTTTGGGAATTTTAGTTGTCTTAATCTTCAACAGAAAGTACACCTACTGTGCATTCCTAGATGAGGAGTATTCTCTTGGCTTTCCAAATGAAAATAAATGTATGTATGGTGCTCCCTTTTCAGAGGAGAAGTTAATGGAATTTTGGAGCAGCTGCTCTACAACTGGTCTCGCTCCTCTGTCTGTTTCAGATAAGAGCTTTGATAAAGAACTTGAGGTAAAGTTTGAAATCACATCAGATCAAACGATAACCGAGTGATTAGCTCTTTTTAATACTATTGTACCTAGAAACCACACTCCCAGGCTGAGACACTGCTGTGCTAGGCAAGTATTATTTGAGACCACTCTATATAATTTTATAAATATGCCAGAGTAGCTTCAGATTAGCCAGGAACAGAGCAAGTTCATTGTCACAGCAAATTCAAATGCACCTCTTCAGCAAGAGTTCAGCAAACGGCTTTATTATAGGACATAAATAGATTTAATAGAGAATGGCAGCACTTACATTGTTAATCTTTTGAAACAATGGAAGAAATAGCATTGCACTTAATCTCTTGTGATACAGAAATGAACTTTCCAGTTTAGTCTTTGTACTGAAAGAAGAGAAAAATAATTACTACATCTTAGTATTTTTCCTATTGTAGTAGTGATCTCCTGGATTCCACTACACTTACTGATATGATGATGTAGATCTAAATTGAATCATGTCTTTGCTGAATGCAGTTAATACCCCAGTGTAAGCCCACGATCAGAACAGTCTCTGTCTGACAGCACTGAAATTCATAGTAATTTGTTTAGTCATTAAGAACCAGTACCTGAAAACTATTAATAACAGAGTAGGTTTATTACTGCTGTTTGATCAAAGTGTCAAATTGACTGAGCTAATAAAATACTGATATTAGGAATTTGGATATCCTTTTACCAGGATGTTCAGGCTGTACTTTTAAGAATTATGTGATGTTAAACCTTTCAGAAAAACAGATGCCTATGTGCATTTGAGGAAGATGGTATTTGAAAGTGTGGTTTAGCAGAGTATCTGTCTTCACACAGAAAAATATGGCCAACCAGAGTTACTCCAGCCAATTTCAATGAGAAAAATGTTAATTATGCTGATTTTATTGCTACACCTTAAGGTTGTTTCTTAGGAAATGTATTTCTGGCTCACAAAGACGTGACAGCAAAGGAGCCTTGTAGCTTGAATCTTTGCTATGACCCAATTAATACACCATCAAATCTTGTTTGTGCGATTGGAGATCTTAGAAAGCAGTGTGAATCTTGCCACAGTCTTTAAGGGGTTTCAAAAGCCTGTGAATCAAGAGCTAAATTCTGTATCTAGGGCAGTCTGTGTCCAAGCACAGCAGAGCCACTGAGGAATGTAGTGTTAAATTTGATTTGAAGTCAAAGGTGAACTTAAGATACTAAACTCCTCAGTGCTATCCCCTGATTATCACAGTGATAATTTTGTGAACTGTCACACTGAAACAAAATAATTTAATTGTCAAATCTTTGGAGACTTTGCAACGTATTTGGTAAAGTTCTCAATAAACCCATTGCAAAAACAGTAGAGAAGAAAGAAAGTACTGGTCCGTTGACTGTGATTTATTTAAAAATATATTTACTTACTTTTATTATACTGCTCAAATCTTGTCTGGACTATGGTGCATGTGATAAGGTTCCCTTTGGTTGCCTCTGTGATCTGCGGGCTCTCAGTGACTCAGCAAACAGCTCTGGTTCATTAGTGTTGGCAGCATTCCAGAGTTTCTGGTGTTACAAAGATAAACCATTTCGGAACATGTAAGGCACACGGCTTTCTTCAGTTTTTGATCTGTTGCTATGCTCTTTACATTTCACCTCAATACATTTTCATTTGGCTTTTGTAAGTGAAATCTCTTTCCCTTCTCTTTTTCTGTGGAGAGCCAGAAGTAGAGAAGAGACATTTGAGATCTGGTTGGGCCATCCTGCAGCTCACAGGCAGGACAAACAGGTTCTGCAAATGAATGATCCTGAATACACAATTAAACTCTGAAAAAGGTTTTCCATGCCAAGCTCTCACTTTCACCTTCCCAGTTACATGGTTGGTAACAGTAAAAATGGTACTTGAAACTTAATTGAAGTTTTCCTCCCTCCACCCCAACATCTAAACAATCTGAACATCCAGTGCTTCACAACATGTAGGAATGGGATCCTTGAGATGGGAAGATCTGAAACTCATCTGTATCACATTTCACTTTTAATACTAAAAGTTCCAGAAGTTCTTGATTTTTTCATTATGCAGCCCAGCTCACCTGCACCTTTTGGATTCAGGAAAAGTTTTTCCTCACAAATAAACTTACAGAAAGGGCTTTAATGTTCCATATGAGGATATCAGGTTAATTGTTAAGATAGGTCCAGGGTATCGTGAATATTAATGTGAATAATGTGACCAAGTGCATAAAATAGAAATTACCTGTAGAATTTGCAGAGGTGATAAAATAAGCTTATGGAAGAAAAAAAATGACACAATTTTATGTATGGGTTGGTGTTATTCTGGATTACTACCTGCTTTACTAATGCTTTGATCCAAATGTTATAGCAAATGATAGCTAAGAGGACACTCTCCCAAAGAAAAAAAGCATTAGGAAGTAAGGATTTTGAATTCTCTTCCAGCTATTCAGACTATCCCATAAACTTACTGTATGACTAATAATAGTTTATTGCTTAAGGCTTGCAGGCTTTCTCTAGAAAAATTACAGTTTTCATCATTGACCTCTCAGTTACAAACCAAACATATTGTGCGGCAGCATGGATATTTCTTATGCCCCTTTCCCTGGTGTATGATTCAATGAACATCTAAATATTTTTTTGAGATTAAACATCCCTAGTACTATTGATGAAAATGGATTATGAAATATTAAAATAATTTCTGGCAGAAGGTCCATAGCCAAGTCAAAGCCCCACCCAACCTTCCTGCTAACAAAGAGCTAACTGGATGAGAAAATACAATTAAATGGATGTTTTTAAAATCATTGGTGAGCTGCAGTTAGGCCATTTCTCAAGGCAAGCAAATTGGCTTTTGTCCTCTTCTTCACAGAATAATGGTTGTTACAGTCAAGTCCACAGCAGATGAAAGAAGGAGCCCTTTTGATGGCTTCCCTTTTCTGAAGATTCCTATCTGTTTTTTAGCAGAAGTTTCCTAAATGTAGTGTGACTTTCATCTGAGCTACTAGGATGGGATTATTTTGTTTAGCTTTAACAAACGGTAAACCCATTGCATTTAATTTACTTAGTGTGCTGTGTAGGTATACACATTCTGTATATCCATTCTAATGAATGGAATGTGGAAGTGGAAAGGAAAAGAAACCTTTGATACTTGTATTTCTTTAGTTATCCTGAGTGGTCTTTGTTTGGCAGTTATGTAGCCTGAATCTCAGTGACTCATTGAGATTTGAAGGACTGCAGGATGTGTCAGCACAGAACAGAAATTGCAAAACCTAGAAGTGGGGTTGAGGAGCCTGTTTTGCCTAATTCTGAGCTCACTCCATTGTGGATTGAGGCATGTGGCAATTAGGTTCATAAGGGCAAGGAGAGAATTCGGTATAAACAAGTGAAAAATAGAAAGGGAAGCAGAGAAATGGTGTGATGGGAAAGCAGGCTTAAAGGGGGTTTCATTGTGGAGTGTATAAACTCATCAGTGAATTTACGTGTGTATTAGGTAGGATTTGTGCAGCAAGGGAAGAAGTGGGATGCACAGAGGTGTGTGTGTATCACTGATACATTCTGCTGGTTTCCCTAGAGTTCAGACAAGAGTGGGGGGAGAGATGGGGAGATGGGCACTGGCTCCTTTCCTCTGGGGTAATTTCAAAACCCAGTGAGTTGCCTAAACCTTCAAAGACACCTTGAGAGCCTGTGAACCCCCTACCCCTTTGGATTTGTCAGCTTCTATTTACAGCCTGAGCAGAAATCAAAGAGAGAATAGAGTATGTTTGACAGCTGTATCAGCAGTAGGTTCCCTCAGAGAGATAAACTGAGATACAGTTGTCAGATACGTGCTGGGTGTTCAGATCACTGTGCTATTAGGGAAAGGTGGCAGATAGAAGATCATCAGATTCCTGGAGGGAATGTTGAAGCAATATGGTCTTCAATGTGGAGATGGCTGAGTTTTGATAAATTCAGATCTCAACAGGGTTATTTCAGATCTTTCTAAAAATAGAACATTTACTGTACAGGAGATGTATTTTGCCATCCATAGGCCTTTGTTTTGTCAATTCACACATCTTGAAAATTGAGTTTTTTAAAGAAGGTGAATACACTTTAGGAAAGCTTTAGTGGATACAGTTTCTCCTAGAATGGAATGTAATTATTCATGAACATAACTGCCTTACCACAGCTGTTCAAATGCCCTATCAAAGGGTTTTCATTGAAACCAGAGAGTTGTGTCAGTCTCCTCACAGAAAGCATCCTCTGCTTCAATGCAGAAGCTCCGTTTTAAATTCAGTAGTTAATCACTCTTTGCTCCGTTAGTGGTACTGGGTTTAATCTATTAGGAATTTCAGACAAGCGGATTTATAAGAAATAACCTGTCTTATATATTTTCTGTTTATTTGCCAAGTTACAACAACAAGTAAACATTCTGTGGGAAGTTATTTTAGGTTCTTTTTGCATATACTCCAAAAAGGCAACTTGCCTGTATGTTTTAGGCACTCTAATGCATCGCCTACTCCAAAATGCTGATTTGCCTCAGAATTCAGTATATGTCTTATAGCATCAGTCCTTATTAATAACCTTTTATCTTTTGTTTTGTTTTGTTGGTTTTTTTCTTCCTAATATATAGAGTGCTGTTTCAGACCTGATACAGACAAGATGTCCAGCAGGGGTGGAAAGAAGAAGTCAACCAAGACTTCCCGCTCTGCAAAGGCTGGGGTCATATTTCCTGTTGGAAGAATGCTCCGGTACATTAAGAAAGGCCACCCGAAGTACAGAATTGGTGTTGGTGCTCCTGTGTACATGGCTGCTGTACTGGAATATCTGACTGGTAGGTTTTGCTGAATGATGTGAAATAATAGCAGTGAAAGTTAAAACACAAATTGAATTTGCACAGAAGAAAACTCAAACAAAGAAGATCCTCTGATTTATTAGTGACTGAAAAAGTTACAGCTGAAGTGCATGTTATTCTGATCACACATCTAAGCCAAAATCAAGGTACCCTCAGCCCTGCTTTTTGCTCAATCTAGTTTTGGATTTGTTTTCACCAGTTGTAAATGCTCTCCTTCCACGTAGGCAGTCAGGGTTCCTACTGCCATCAGTGTGTGTGGACATTGTTTCAGTCCTTCTTTGGTTTTGTGCCTGATGACTTTGTTTGGGTTATAATTGTCTGTTAAGCATATACATTAATTCTAAATAGAGAGCTTCTCAGTGTTTACACAGGGCTAAGATTGCTTACAGCCTTGTGTAAACATTTTTGTTCAATTTACAGGTTTCTTTTCAGACTACACATGCTGTTTGCAATTTGTTTGATTGAGTCTGGTATAAATGCACACTGGTTCATCTGCCCTGGATCTATGTAGCTTATTTGCTTACATTTGTAGTTCTTGCTCTGTTCCTCTCATCACATTAGAATGAGAATACCTTAAATAATTATCTCACCCTCACAGTACCTTCTCGGAGGACAAAAGTGTTGCTTTTCCTCCATTTAGAAAGAAGCTTCAAAGGAAGAAAATGCTTTGCCCAATGACATAAACAACTAGACATGCAAGTAAAGATCTTCACATAGCTGTTTTCTTCTCAAACAAGACTTAAGACGCTGCAAGTTTACCCCCCAAACAGCATTACAGAAGCAGTCTTTTGACAGAAAACCCCAATGTAACAGCATCAACATTTTGGGCTTTTTCTAGAATGGTTTATTTAAAATAAAACAAAGAGGTAAGAGGGTTCAGTCACCTTCATGTGGCCAGGTTGACTTCTAAGTATTTACCTCTGGTGTAGGGATCTAGCAAAAAGCACAAGTGCCAGAGGGATGAGTGTTTGGAGCCAGGTTCTATTAGCATGACTAAGGAAAAGCTTGAATTGGATCTTATTTCTCAAAGCAGTGTTTCTTTTTCCAGTGCATCTGCTTGTGTCAGTGTTGTGCTTGCTGCAGGTTCACGTGTTTCAAAGGACAGGAAGTTTTAAGCTATAATGGTGTGGTGAGCCTCTAAGAGATACAGGTTTTTCTTTGACTTGAGCACAGAGTTATAAAGCATGGGGCTTGACTTTGCTGGGAGTATTTAAAACTGAAGCAACCTGACCTTACCACAATTTTAGATATGTTTTATAATGGCTGTTGATATTGAAGAGCAGAAGATTTCTTCCTATGAAGTTTCTTCTTCCCCTAAAGATGAAGATTGGTAATACTACCAAATAATAGAGTGCTTGTTTTCTGTAGGGTATTCATACCATCAAATATGTATTTTTTCCCCTTCACTTGTTGATATTCAGTTTTCTTTATTTGGGTCTTTTCTTTAAAAGAATGCTTTTAAAGTTCATAGATGGCCTTAAAAATTAACATTTCCTTTAGCTGGGTTCCTGCTTACAGCAATTACAACTCAAATAAAAGGCCTCTTAGGGTGAAGGGTGCTTTGAATGCTGCCCTTTTAAAGAAACAGAGCAATACAGGTGAGCTTAAGGCTCTGCTAATGAGCAGCACATGTTACTGGTTAACTGATTTAAAACTGTTTACTGAGACAGTGATAGTTTAGGCAGTTAAGAATAGGCTGGGGAAATAAAGGTGTTTCTTTAACTGCTGTGCATCTTAGTACAACTGCTGTACATCTAATGTCTGAGGACATTACCAACAACAAGAAAAAACCAAGGCAAAGTAACGCACATCACTTTAGGAAAAGTAAAAAAGACAGGAAGAAAGGATAGCTAAAGGGAAAAGTACCTTCCTTCTTTATCCCTTTAAATATTTTTTAGCAGTTTTGTTGTGGTTTTTCTGTCACCTCTGAAGGCTAGGTTGATAATCCTAGTATCCTGTATCTCAGGGTTTTCTTTCATTCTTTTCTTTCCAGAGTTAGTAATAGTTTTATTGTGGAATGGTTGGGTTGGACGGGATCTTGAAGTTCATCTTGTTCCAACCCCGCTCTGTGGACAGGGATGCCTCCCATTAGACCAGATTGCTCCAAGCCACATCCAATTTGGTGGCCTTGAACACTTCCAGAGATGGGGCAGCTACAGCTTCTCTGGGCAGTCTGTGCCAGTGCCCCACCAAATTCACAGGGAAGAATTTCTTCCTAATATCTAATGTAAATCTATCCTATTTCAGTTTGAAGCCATTCCTCCGTGTAGTCCCATCACTGCAAGTCCTTCCCTCTCCAGCTTTCTTGCAGTCCCCTGACTGTTTCAGTCTGGTGGGTTTTTTGGTTTTTTTCCTTTTTCTTTCTGTAAATTTTTCACACTCTGTATAGTGTAATTTTTTAGCCTTTAGTGCTCAGTATGTTTTCTGAACTTAAGGTCGTTCATCTTTTTCAGTGTAATTCAGAAACAGCCCCTTGAAATGGGATGCTTGGAAATTTTTGGTTTGTGTTCCTTTACCTCTTGGCAGTTATTACTTCACAAAACCAGAGAAATCCTGACTTCTCTCCAGGAGAGTTTTTAAAGATCCTCGTGTCAGCACATGGTCTGAGACCAAATCAAAGCATTTCAACCATTTCAAAGTAAAAGCAGGAACGTGACATAAGAGGAAGGAGACCATGTGAAGTGGCATGCTAATAAATAGGCTGAATCAAAAAAGCAATCCTGTGCATCCAGTAAGGCAAAGTATAAAATATCAAAAGCAGTTGTAGGAAAGAGAAACTTCAGAAACAAAAATGGGAGGGGAAATGACAGAGACATGACCTAAGAGAAAGGAACCTACTAAGGTTTAAAAACTGGTTCATCAATGTGCAGAGTATGGAACCACCTTTAATCCTTTAGTAGGTGAGGTGCTAAATTTTGCTCCCTTTGCTGCGGTTTAACTTTGATGTGCATCTGAAATTAGCCCCTAATGTGCTCAGATCTGGGATTTTTTGTTCAATTTGAGATCTGAACTTCTGAAATGCTTCCAGCTGTTCAGACTCGGAGTTCTGTTCTGGATTCATCTGGAGTGATGACTTTATCCACTTCATACTTTGAAAGTAGCTTATTTTTATCGTGTATGTACAACTACTCATCAGAAAGTAAGAGTACATATTCTATGATTTCTCATGTCCTTAGATTTCAATATACTTCACATATAAACAAGTTGCACAGTGAGTATCCTCCTTTTCTTACTTATTCACTAAAGGGACTTGCTACCTAGAAGTAATATTACAAAATAATTCTCTCATCAACACAACTAGAGTATCCAGTTTGGTTTTGTAGGCCAAGTTGCTTATTGTTTCTTGTTTTTTATGTAAGGAAATAATGTGTTATGTCCACTGTAAATAGGATGCAAGTGTGTCTTCTGTGGATAAATGTGCAGAAAGTACCTCTGAGTGTTACCAGTATTGAAGCAGGTGGATATACTTCCTTTCTTTACTCTGGAGGAATAGTGTGGATGCCAAAGAACTATAAATGCACAGTTCTTGTTTCTTTTCCTTTTTTTGCAGCAGCAGCTCATGCAGTGCTTCGTGTCTGGTAGGGAATAGTCAGAATAGTTGATCAGTTCTGCAGCATAAGCAGAAATTAATTTTAAGCATTATCAGCAATATCAACAGTTTTCAGTTGGCACATTCAGTGTTGGTAATTCCTTTTGTCTTATTTCCTTATTGCAGTTATTTTCCAATGGTTTCTTGCCTTTTTATCTTCTCTGACGTATACTAACAGAAAACTGCAATCCCCTCCTTAACCTCTCTGCAAAGCAGTGCATCAGTATCAGTTTATGTCAAAAAAGAACATTAGGTCAGTCAAGAGAATGGCCACAGACTTCATTTGGGTCATTGCAGCCACTCACATGAACTTAGATGGTTTGTTTTTGTCCGAACTGGTCCAGCCATACCTTTAATCAGGTATGGTCTTTTCAGATGTAGGGCTTACACAAGTTACAATGTAGCCCAACCTTTTGTACTAACTGAAAAAGATACTCTGTTGGCCTCGAAAATTAGAAATCTCTTGAGCATGTTTAAAGGCAGCAAGAGCCAGGCCTGCAAGTGATTTCTACTCCCCCCTTGCCCATCATCTGTTCTACACTGTAAATAATTTTCAATTGCCAAAATGTCATAGCAAATGAGGAGAAAGAGAAGTTTATAAAACAGCAGGAGCACAGGAACACGTAAGAAATGAGACTCTGATTTATATTTATGTGCATATGAAGGTAGGAGAAAATGTTAAATATCTGTTTTCTCCATTAGATCTTTTTCTCAGCTGTGTTTTTGGGTTTTTTTGCACAGGGGTACTGCTGACCATATATTTTGTGGAAATGTAAAATAAGCACTTTTTGAAGCTCACTGTTACAGAATTGCATCTGAGGAATTCCCATGTTTACCAGAGTTTTTGTTTTCAGCCTTTCTGGTCTCACCAGAATCAAATAGTGGGGGTTCATGTGCTGGAGCCCAGTTCATTGTGTTTTCATCTTGATTAGTTTTCTATGTGGGAAACTTTATTGAGCCAGTTGCTGATTGGCAGCAAAAGGAAAGTCCTTCCCGAGAGCAGCAGGTTTAACTGCTCACTTCAGATGCTCACTTTGCAAGCTGAGAAACTTGAACTGCTGTTCACCTCTCGTGTTCTGCTCACTGCCCAAAATCTTCACAGGGTCACAGAGGAAAACAATGATTTGCCCTCTCTGTCAAAGCAGATGTTCCACTGAACTGCTTGGAAGCAGAGGGGAGCTCAGGGGTCCACAGTAAAAAGCATTAGGTTAAAAGCAGATTCAAGTTCCAGGCATTCTGATACTCCCGTAAATAACCATCCTTGGGGAGTAATGAAATTTAAGAAGATAACTAATTGCCATTATCATTTTGATACCGTTGAAATATACATTCACTACCAAAATACATTCCTTCTATTTAAACAGGCAACTTTAGAAACACTACTTCCTTTTATGATGGTGTACCTTTTGTTTGTGTACCACAAACTCTGTCCCAAAGAGGTTTAAAATAAATTAGGGGCTTGTAGGACCTGTGTCTTCCCTGAGCAAGCATGACGCTACCTCTTCATATGTGATGTGCTTTTAATATGGATTTATACTGGACCTAAAATACAGCAGGGTTGTTTATGGCAATAACCTCACAAGCAGAGACCTTTTGACTATATCAGTATAGGAAAGCTCCTTTGTAACATTTCTTTTACATAAGGCTTGGGTCATGCTCTCAAGTGAAGTGTCATTATCACAATTTAAAATTGCTCTACTTGTAAGAAGTGCCTCTTTAGATATAAAACTTTGCACTGTTACCAGCTGAATGACCAGTGTTCTGAATTATAAATGCATGAATCAATGCATTTCAAATGTATATAAATGAAGAATTTTCTTTCACTGGTAAGCCCTTCCTTGGCCCCAGCCCTGTAAGCACTTATGGACATGTCTGTCTTATTGTGTAGTCCCATAAACTGCCGTGGATCTCCGAGTTACAAAAATTCACTCAATACAAAATTACTGACCGGCTTGCAGTCCTAATGTATTCTCCAAGCTGCACAGGTCAGGTCTGATGAAAAACAGTAAGAGCCAACAAGAGTGTTTTCTTGTAATACAAGCTCTAACAGTGTTTACTGGTATGGCATACTATAGTATACTATACTAGCATAGTTCAAAGGGGAAAATACGCATCAGAATTTGCATTGTGACATGTGTCATATTGCAATAATGTACAAAATGCTGGATGTAGCTGCCTTCGTTTTTATGTCATGGTCAGTGAATATTTCTTCCCTTGAAAGTGTTAAATTTTTTGCTATGTTTCAGTTATATTTTAATATCCCTAGATCTAGATGGAAATACTTTTTTTCCTAGTAAGTAATTTCATCTATTTGGCTAAGTAGCAACAGACTAATGACTTCTACTATATTTTGCTGTTCAGTTTACTATTGGTACCAGCCTTTGTTTTGAAAAATGGAGTGTAAGAGAAGTGTAAAACAAAATGTGTCTGATTTTTCTACACAATTTTTCTTACCCTTATCTTTGTCTTAACTTGAATTCCTTTTTGAGAAGAATAAAAGGATCTGTAAAGCTTAAGTCTTTCCTTCTTTGACGCTTTATTCTTGGAATGGCAGGTGTAGCACAACTGTCTAGAAAACAGGAAGACATCATAAGTCCACAGAGTATTTAGCACAGTTTCTTTTCTCAGATATTCTCAAATTTTAGAAGTTCTCACATCAAGTATTGTAAGCATGATTTTTTTTCCTCTTATTTCCGTAAGGATTATTTAGAATGCCTGAGTTCAGATAATGTTCTGTCTTTGGTCTTCAGTCTTTTTTCCAAAGTATATTTTTCCCTGAATTACTTTTAGAAATTAAATTCCATGTGGATTCTTTGGGGCCATCAGATGAAATGCTCCATCCTCAATATAAACTTCACTGGGGAAAAATAAATTTAGGGGATATATAGTGAAATACAATATTTCTAAACCAAACAGGAGGTTCTTTTCTCCCAAATACAAAAATGTCTGTGGTGTAGTAAGCCTTGTTAGTGCAAGATGTTATGAATGCTAAAAATGGTGCTAAACCTTTCTGAATTGGTTCAGAAAACATTTAGACACATCCATAGAAATAAAACCCATTGGGGAACTAAACAAAAAGATGGCATTTCTAACTTGTGCAATCATTGCTCTGCGTGTGGCTGAAATCAGAGGGAATGTTCTAGAAAAATAGCATTTTAAGTTTTCTTGTTCCTTTAATCCTCCAGCCCACCTGCCCTTGGGCACTGGCTGAGGACAGGAGGTCAGGCTGGAAGTGGGGCTTTGCTCCAGTGAAGTTACAGAGTCCTCTGGGCTTCTTTAATCTTTGGAAACGCAGCGTTAAAGACTAAGCTAGGACCAAGTCTCAGGATGTGAGGAGTCCCCTATATTCTTTAACAGCCAGACCAAAGCCTACATGGAATCATTTAGGTTGGAAAAGCCCTCCAAGATCATCAAGTCCAACTGCTAACGTAGCGCTGCCAAGTCCACCACTGAACCATGTCCCCAAGTGCCACATGCTGCACTTGATCAAGTAACGTCTGGCAGCAGTTACATTAATCATGTTTGAGTGCATTTCTAAAACATATGTAAGCTGTTATGAGGATCAGCAAAGTGTACTGCCAGGTAGGGGAAGCTCCACTGAAAAAGAATAAAGGCTGATTTGAGTTAGTCAAGATTCTTGTGGAGAAGAACTAGGCTATCTCTTTAAATTAGTACTCAGGGTGTGGCTGTTATAATAAATAATACCTGAGTTGAAATTCAGATTTCCCTGAAAATTGAACTCTCAAATCTTTTACAGATCAATAGTAAACAAGAAATGAAAAAATTAAAAAAATTTTTTTTTAAAAAAGGGGGAAATTAAATAACACTAGGTCTTTTACAAAAGAAAAAAAAAGGATGGTATTAAAGTGTAGAAAAAAGCTAAAAAGACATGTAAGTCAGATCAGAAGGCTCTAAGTGGAAGTGGTTTTTGTGGCCTGAATTTGTGTTTTATGTAAACAGCAGTCTGTCATCTGCCTCTCAGCTTCACAGAACTGCAAAATGTACAATAACTTGGCAAAGTTAACAGTTTTTCCTTTAAGGGGCCTAGTTTTGATACAGCTCAGACAGTCAAGACTGAAAGGTTTGGGGTTTTATCACATCCTAAGAGAATGATTGCCCTGCTCAGAGTTAAGGTTTCATCAAGCCTTGTTCAAAGCGGTAAAATTTCTTGAATTGATTTTCACTGCATCAGATTTCCATGACTTTGAACCAAGGCTGAGAACTGTTTTATTGGAATGCATAAGAGGGAAAGTCTTGTTAAATGATTCTACCTTCACTCTTGCAACTGCAGATTCCAGGGGGATTGGGTGGAATACATGGGAAAAAGAATGCAGGAAACTTTTAACAGTCTTGGTTGATTGGGGTTGATTGGGTTAAAACCTTCTAGAATCATGTAAAATGAATCTCAAGTCAATAAAATGCTGATGGGAAAGATGATTAATTTAAAGTACAATAAGCAGACTCCTTGTCATGCAGTTGGCTTTGTATCAAATACATATTTTTCTCAGTGGAATAGTACCAACATTCATTTTTCTTTGATTTCTGGATATTGTTTTCAATTTTCTTTTGAGGAGTGGCTTCACAATTTTTTAGAAACCCCTGACTTGTTCCTGTTGGAATTTGCGTGTTCAGAAATTGGCCTTGTGTCAACACATCACCTGTTTGTTGTTAAGAGTTTAATTTTCAAAGCTATGATTTCATCTCCCTGAAGAGAAGGTGGACAAAGAGATTTGATTCAACAGCAGTGATTTAGCTTGAGATGTAAACCAAAAAAAAGAGAAAACATTTTGGGGATGAAGTCAGACCAATTGAATTGACTACTTACACTGAGAAAGTATTACAGCCTGGAATGTATGATAAGCAAAAAGCTTTGTCATTTAGGCTTGAGAGGAGTTTTAGTCAGTAATGAACAGTAATATTTTGTTTGAAAATTAGGATAAATGAATTAGAGCAGTCTCCAGGAGTGGGAGAGGAATGCATTTGCTGTTGTAGCATCCAGGTCTGCAGTTCCTACTGTGCCTGCTTTGTTCTGGCCTAATTGTAATTAGTTTCATTTTAACCTTGTGTTGTGTTTTGGTTCCAGAAGTTGCAAGTGTTGCAAAATACCATTATAACAATTCTGAGGGTAGAGAGCAGCCCCTGTGAAACAGGGAAATGCAAATAGTGAAATTGGGAACTTAGTAGAATGTCTAAGAGATGACCAGAGTCTCTGAAAGTAAAGGATGAGGAACTCACCCTGAAAATTTGATTCAGGATGAGGTTTCTGTGGAGACTTCTGACACATTTTGGTTGTGTTTGAGTGGGAAATGTCTTGAGAGCAGCTTTTCCTGTGGTCTTATCTCAAGCTTAAATATGAAGATACACAACCACTTTGCTTTTCTCCTTTAAAAAATACTTAACTTTTAAAAACCTCAGCTGAAGAAAAGTGGTTTTGGTTCAAGTGCTGAGAACAGGTTTAGACTAGTTTTCACTGCCCATATCCTAGTTCTACTACAATGGAGTTTTTCAAGTGATCTAAATGAAAACTGCCTTGGAGATAAAATTTAAGAGAAAATTCCTTAACTTTTAGGGTTGCCCACTTAACCCTTCTACTTTAAAAATGACTGAAGAAAAATACTAATCATAACTATGTCTTTAAAATCAAATTGGTATGTTCATGACATAGTCAGATTTCTGAGCCATCCATGCCTTTTTTGCTACTTAATAGCTGTCCATACATGAATATATCACATGCTGACATAGCATTCCTAATTAATTTTTTTTTCCTAATTATACAGTTATCACACCTTTTTCACTGGTTTATTTTATATTTGCACTTAAAGCAGTACATGTTGGTTTGCATTTTTGTTTGAAATGATTCAAAAGCACAGAAATCGTTTGTGCAGATGGAGTTTCTGTTCATATTAAGCTGATTTCAGGATGTAGTAGTTGAAGGATTATACCTTGCAAATCATGTAATATTGAAAAACTTGGGGTTTTTCTTCATTTCTAAAAAAATAGAGCTCTTCATGGTCTGTAGTTCTGTAAAGTGAGTCTTGTAGTTGTCTGTTGCCTGAGTGGTGGTGATGTAATTATTCTCCAGGGGGGAAATGCCTTGAGTAAATATATGAAACGAATGGAATAGACATTATGCAACTTCTATTCTTTTTGTGAGGCCTTATTTTTGTAAAACATTCTTGTTTTGGTCTTCTGGCTGGATAAATACAAGCTGAGTGAATCCTGATGTCATGGAAGCTCTTAACACTTTCTTTTGCCTCAACAATTCTAAGCAAAGTTTTCTCTCTTGACCCTGCTCAATTGCAGGAGTTGATTTTTGAATGTCTGTTTTTTCCTGCTGTGGGAGGATTACTTTAAATGAAACAGAACTCATCAATGACTCAAACCTTTCAACCTGGTAGAATGACACTTCAAAGATGGGTCAGACCTAGGAGTTCTAGTCCAGTCTCAATTTTAAATACCTTTTCCCACCTACTCCTTTTTCCAGGTAAATCCAGAGTTACCTGGAATCAATTTCTTCTGAAAATTTGAATCAGCTCCCTTACAGAGAGATCTAGATTTTCATCTAATTTAAAATTGGTTTAAAACATGGGTGAAACACCATTTAAATCTTTAGAATTAAAGAAGCATAAAACAGATGTGAAAGTAAAGCTGTCTGCAAGCAAAATCCAGGCAAGTAGTCTGAATCCTGTCTGCATCCAGAAAGCCTTCATTTCCAGCATTTCTAAGTGCTCTGATCTGTTGGGTTTGGATTAGGTTTGTCTCTTGTCAGTGCTAAATCAAAAAACTGTTGCCTCTGTTGGCTTCAGCTCGAGTACCTCTTAATCTTCTGTTTTTAAATAGGAGAGTCCCCCTCTGACCAGACTTGTGTACATAGCTGAATTTGGCTGTCCTCAGTGCTGTGGGTGTCTCTGCATGTACAAGCAATACTTGATTATTGTTGGAGAGCTGAGGACAAGGCCAGAAGAGAAATTCCACCCTCCATGCCCTCCTCCTCTCTCCCTCTCCCCAAGCTCCTCTTTTGTGGTCCTCAACACCAGTGCAAAGCGTTCTGTTCCTGAAGAGGAAGTGGGGTACCTCAACTTCCCTAAAGGACCATTAGAAAACTGTAATTTCAAAATGAGTTTCCTGTCCAAGGAAAAGGGCTTAGCACTTACAAGAACAGTTCTCCACTGTACTAGGCAGACATTTTAGTTTTATGAGGAACAAATAAAACATTCCTCTGTGCTTTACAGGCATAAGACTTTCTTAGAGTCTTTAGTTCCAAAATGACCTGTCTGCATAGTTGTGCTGATCAGTCGCAGGGATAACACGGCCTGACTGTTTAGCCGGGCCTGATGCAGGAAAGCAGCGGAGGTGGGGGAGCAGAGGCAAACCAAAAAGCAGCAAAACCTCCCTTGCTTTTCAGCTGGGATTAAGTCTGAGTTACAAACAGTTCCATTGCTGGTGTGGAGAGGTGGAGGTGCTGGTGTTACTCGGTGACAGAGCCTCGCTGAGGTCACTGGGGATGCCCAGGGTGGATCCAGGGCTTCACCGTGTCCGCTGGGAGGTGATGCAGGGCTTTGCCACCACAGGCTGCAGGCAGCTAAACCTCACGTGTTTGAGCTGGGCCTTGGGAGAAGTATGTGAAAAGGATTATGCCAGCTTAATTCAGTTCTTTGGAGGTGTGGAAAGCATGGGCAGGTTGACCTTACCCTGCTAATCCTGCTTTAAAAATAAATTAAGGCAATTGTTGTCAGCGTGAAATGTTGAGTTACTTTGGGGAGCTTATACTTAATATTCTGCCTCATACTATAATAAAGTTAATTGTATGCTTTGAAGAACACAAAAACAGTGAAAACACACCAAAATCCTTAATGAAGTTTAACTGTAGAACATCCAGAAGCGGCTGAGAGTTTTCCAGGAAGCATCATAACTTATTGTTATGGGACTTAATAGGAAAAATAATTGGAGAATCATGTTAGATTCAGTCTAGTGAGAAGCCACAGTCTGCTGTAGAGTATTACCTAAGATTTATTGTGTCCTATGGTAAAGGCATGTGGTCATGTGGACTTTGATTTTAGTCTTTTTTGTTTCCAGATTAATGCCTTAATTCAGTTCTATTTCCCTATAAAGGAATATTACAGGAGAACTCTCATGGTGTAGTCAGTTCTTAAATGTGAAATCAAGCTCATATATTATTGTAATATTACATTTTAATATTAGTGTGTAATAGATGCAAAAAAGTTATTTCCTTTTTTTTTTTCGCTCTTTTTCTGCAAACGTTACTAGATTTGCAAAAGGAAACCTACCAAATGCAATAGTGAAACACAGATTGTAGGGAGGGAGATGAAAGATTAGGTACAATGGAGACAGCAATAGCACATAATTGCAAAGTCTGATAAACATGTTATGTCATTTTTTTTAATTATTCCCCAGACTTTCTTGTAATTAATTGCATCCTTGCCCAAGGCTTGTTGAATTGCAGATAGATCAGTTAGTAGGTAATGCTCTAGCCTTTCACTTCACAGATCTTTGCAGAGGAGCAATTTAATCTTTCCAAATTCAGTAAAAGCCATTATATGTATAGCCATTGAACATTATTTTATCAATACTGGAAATATCTTCTAAGGAGATAATTTATGAGGAGCAAACAAAAATGATTCATCAATGACTTTTTCTGGTTAAAAACTTCTACTCAGATAGAAAAAAAATAAATCTATAAGTGAGTGTAGCAGCAGAATTTGTATTTTTAGTGTCCTAACTTGGATGTGTGCTTATGTGGTTCCATAATGCTAAAAATGAATCATTGAGAATAGTGTTCTTTTCAGTAACGAAAAAGTAGAACTGATGCAAGCCAGAACTCACATTTGACAGATTTGAGAAAAAGACCTATAGAGAATTTGTGCATCTGCTGTACTCTGTCCACTGAGAGGAGAGGGATCCTAAGAGATGAGCACACAGTAGCCTTGAGAAGAATGCTGAAAAATGAAAAATCTAGGGGAACAGCTTCAAAAGAATTTTTTTAAAAATTCTAATTTAAAGAACAGAACTTAAGTGTGCATTTGTTCTTCAGTGATTAGACATATAAAAACAAAATGATAATTTTAGAGTTAGATGTCTGTTGAGGGTATCTACAGCAGTTAGGAGTAACATGATGTAATTCCCATATCTTTTTGCATGGATGCTAAATAACACGTTGACTTTCCTTAATGATCACATTGTAATTAAAAGGAGCTTACTTTTTCCCCAGCGGAAATTCTGGAATTGGCTGGAAATGCAGCAAGGGACAACAAGAAGGGTCGAGTCACTCCTAGACACATCCTGTTGGCTGTAGCAAATGATGAAGAATTAAATCAGGTAAGAAAAACCTCTGCCATGGGAAGGCCAGGATTTCCTTTAGGCCTTCTTAAATTGTCTTTCCATATACCTGACTTGTAACTCAAGACTTCTGCTTATTGAGTAGCACCCCAGGAAACTCTCACTGTCATGCTGGCTGTGTAACTACAGCACTCAGCTTAACTGTGTATTTCAGCACTGCTAAAATGTGTAAAAATGCAATGGAGATGTAAAATGATGTTTACTAACACTATTATACAGCCACTTCTGTTGGACTGGGATGTTGTCATAAATTTTTCAAGGACACAGAGAAAATCCTGCCGATGCTGTTTGTTTGTTTGTTTTTAGTTTGCCCCTTATGTGGCTGAGGACTCAGTAGGAGCTATCCTGTTCCCACTGAAGCCTGTTATTGTGACTACAGAAGAGCTCTGAACTCTTGCAAGTCTGTGTCCTTTGTAGACTTAGAGATGTCTTTAACTTAGCCACAAAACAGTTGGGCCTTACTATTACAGTGCTTTGGTGTCAGCCCGAGGCAGTGACTGAGAGTGATGTACCTTTGTGTGAGGTGCTGTAAAACCCGTCTGAAAAGATGTTTTTTCCAAACCTGTGTATCATGATGGAGCAGGAAAAAAAATAATACCCCCCAACCACCCTCCTTCTGGCTTTGTATGAAATTTGGTAATATTTTCCATTCATTATCCCTTCGTAAGCTTGGAGCCTTACTGAGTTGAGATTGGGGAGCAGTAAATGCAAATCAGAAGGTGGGAGTACCTGGGGGATTTTGATGTCACTGTCTGTATCCTCCTGAATAGTGAATTTGTCCCAGTTGTATAAAAATGGATTAAAGTGGTTTTAAATACAGAACATGATATATTTCACCTCTGCTTTAAAAGGCTTGAATGAACTGCACACTTTTGAATATTGGTCTTCAACTGCATATTTTTTTGAAGAAAGACTTACAGGTATAGAGATTTGTATAAATGTTGCCCTCCATTTTGAAGTTTCTTTTTCTAAGAAAAAAAAGTCTTTAAAAACACAATTTCAGGAAAATTCAGCACTTGGGACATGTATTGGGTTCTCTATAGTATGGCACCTGTTGCAGTCTCACAGCCTGGACTTTGGGGTCCATTTCTCTCTCACAGGCTGCCCTGCAGGGCCCTCAGGCTGCGGCTGTCTTGTTTTTTCCTGGTTAAGTAACAGCCTTCATGGCATGGATTCAGATAAACAGATCTTAGGTGAGCCCTAGAGATGCTGACAGTGACAAATGTGTGTGCAAGAAGAGCACATACTCCCTTTATAGTTAAAATCTAATATGTGGTCAGCTCCATTTCATGCATTTCACGTCTCTCTTCTTCAAGGATAATGGTGGGGAAAGTCAAGGCAGTGTACAGAATTTGCAGTAAATCCTGTTTTCTGTTTATTGGTGAGTAAATGCTGGAATTTGTCATCTACAAGGTTTTTTTATTTTTTAATTAGTTATTGAAAGGGGTCACCATAGCCAGCGGTGGAGTGTTACCCAATATTCACCCAGAGCTGTTGGCAAAGAAGCGGGGATCAAAAGGAAAACTGGAAGCCATCATCACTCCACCCCCAGCAAAGAAGGCAAAGTCTCCATCACAGAAAAAAACTGTATCAAAGAAAACAGGGGGCAAGAAAGGAGCAAGGAAATCCAAGGTAGAGTAATGTGTTTATTTTAAACGCAAGCGATCTTGCCGGCAGTAGCTGCAGGGAGCTTCACACAGGGTCAGCTCTCTGCTCTGTGTGTTGTTAACAATGGTGATTTCAGTCACAGTGGGAGCAGGGAAGGAGGAGCACTGCCCTCTCCCTGGTGCAGCTGGAGTCTGAACACCCTCAGAAGTGGCCCAGGTCTGCAGCACAGGCAGATGAGCCATAAATACTCTGTTCTTTGTAAGAACCTTTCTGCGGTGGGCAGAGGATGGATGTACCAGGAGACAGAACAGGAAAGTGTCCGGGGGCTGTACTGGTTGTGCCTTACAGGTTTCAGTTTGTAGAAGTAGGGAATCTTTCTAATGTGTACATGTGTAGCCAAGGATGTTTTTTCTTTTACAAAACAGCTTCTGTTGAGCAATAAGTTATGTAAGTGGGAAGAAAAGTAGAGGAATTTCACATTGGACAAGAAATGTGGAAATTGCCTCTGGGTCAAGCAAAGCTTTTTTATTTATCCTGTGTGTCTCTGTTACTGTTTACTTGGTCAAACTTCCGATTGTTTCCCTCTTTTGTTTTTGTTTTTTTGAACTAGATTGCTGAATTTAGTTTTCTCCCTCAGAACACCTATTAGTCGACATTTCAAATGCAGTGCTTCCAATAACCATGCACTAATAATTTCCCTAAATCTGGAATTTTTTTGCCCTACTTGATTACAAAAGCAGGAAGTCTGTTGTGGGGTTCTGTTTTTCTTCCACACAATAAACTGTATTGTCTGCTTACTATATTGGTATTTGGCTAACAGTAAACTCCTGGGGAATTTAAATAGGACTCATGAAAATCTAATTTTCAAAACATTTGTGTAAAGTGAAGCATGGTTACAGCTTCTAAAAGTACAATATAGCCTTGCATCAAAGTAATTTTAGTTGTTCAGACTTAGTTTATATACTTTGGAAAGGGACAATAGGGGAGCAGTGACTTGCTTAGTATTCCAGGTGTGCTTTTTTTGCTTCAACATAGATATTGCTGAGGCACCAAATATTTCTATGAAATCATAAGTAGTAATTTTATTGAAAATGTGAAATTATTTTTGGCACCAGTTGAGTTTATAACCACAGACTTCATGAATTGACTTCCTTTTCAAAATGTTCCTAATTCTCATTTTTGTTCAGTAAATCAGTTCATTCCTGAAATCTGTTATTTCACTGCAGTAATAGAATTGAAAAAAGAAATGGTGGTTGAAGGGAACTCCTTCTCTCTCCTCCAGCAATTTTACTGGAGATGAAAGTAGGTGATGATGTTAAATAAGACAGAAAATTGTTCAGCCCATTTCCTGCAACCAGGCAGATAGAAAGTAGATGTATTCTTTTGACACTGCTTCTAAGGACAGCCACATTACAAAGGAACATTGCTAAAAATAAGTCTGTGAAATCTGGGAGCATCTCCCATCACAGATAAAATTTATTCTCTGACAAGTCAGTTTTTAGCTTAGAATGAATGTCTGCCCACACATAGAGATACATAATCTTTGTCCACACGAGCCATTAGAAAGCTGTTAAAAATTTGGGGCTGTTGATGTGTTTTGCTGCAACATTTAAGACAACTGTCATCTCAACTGTGCACTGGTGTGGGCAAGAGAAGGCGCCTGTAGATCTGCAGACCTTGTGCTTGTTTTTCCTATTGATCCCCTCAGCTGTTATCAGGCACTTTGGTTGGACTAAAGGATAAAATCCAATGCCACTGTTTGTACAGGCATTTTATTGCCTGCTAAACATTTAGTGCATGTCATATATCTTAGTGTCATTAAACTGTTTTTCTCAGAGCCTTGAGTTAACTAATTAACTATATTTTTGGAAGAAGAAGCAGGGAGAAGTGAGCAAATCAGCCAGCGCTGACAGTACAACAGAGGGAACTCCTGCAGATGGTTTCACAGTCCTGTCCACCAAAAGCCTGTTTCTTGGCCAGAAGGTATGATCCTGCATTTTTATAAATGAATCCATATTTTTCTGTGCTTAGGGAACAGACCCTTCCTACCCACCCCCTTGTCCACAAAGCATCTAGGTACAATGGACATTTCCCCACCGAGCAATCAAGGAGACGTATGATATTAGTTTTTCTAATTTCAGAGAAATTATCTGAAACAACTTCTAGAACATTTTAAAAATACATAAATAAGTCTTCATGTGGCTACATAATTAAATACACAATTAGAAGGAAAGCCTGTGTGCTTGTAATCTATCTCATTAATAAACAACGTAATTGTTATAGATAAGCATCTGCCAAAGAGATGATTCTAAGAATAAAATGTATTTTTTTCCAACAGTCAGCCCACTTTATTGCTGATGTAAATGATTTACAGGTTTTTATCAAACCTATTTTAGACATTCGTTCATAATAATGGTTTTATGCTATGTTCTGCTTTGTGATTTACGGAAGTTAATGCTTTGTAATAATGAATGACGCTTTTATGAAAAGCTAGAGATCAACATTTCTTTTTTTCCCTGTGAATATGCTTTGGGATGTGGGTTGGTTTAATACAAATACATATCTGTTTAAAGAGGATCCATTTAAAGAGACAATTCATTAAATTAATTTGGTCTTTTATCCTGAAACCTGCCTTTAATTTGTGATGCAAAATTTTAAGTAAAATTGCATCTTTCTGCTATCATTCAATAATCAGATCATTGTGTTGTAAGCCATAAAAGATGAGCCATTGTCCATTGTGGAATGTAACTCCTCTGACTCATTTTTATTTCATACTGAGGTTGTTCTCCATTTATCCTTCAGTTTGTTTGCCAAGTTTAACATGCATGAGAGTAACATTTTTTGCAAGACTTCTGATTTTCCACATTCAATTTTACAGCTACAACTAGATGGCTGGTTTAGTAGGATTTTTTTAATTTTACTCCTTGTAGGGGGGTGGTTTTTTAAAAACATTTTGATGACTAAATTAGAACCCAAAATTTATAGTCTCCATTACTGTTTCAAGAAAGCAAGTAACATCAGACTTCTGGAGCTGATTTTGAGCTCATTTTAGTTACCATAGGAAACCTGTAACAAGACCTAGTGTTGTGTTCCAGCAAGACTGACCCAGCAAATCAGTGGGGCTTTGCTGTTGGGCTCAGTGGAAGAAAATCATGAGCTCCAGGACTGCTTTAAGCTGTACTGGGCAACGCCAGTGTCTGCTGTAGAGCTTCCCAGTGAGTCCTAGTACTGTGGAATGGACTTTCTGGCTTTCTCCTTCACTTGGAGTGCAGCCCCCTGAGAATATTACTGGTGTGACACATCCATCCCTGCGCTGGGTCCTTGTCAGTTAGCCCTGCACGTGAGGGACCAGGTGTTAGCCTTTTGTTGTAACACGTAATATGAAGAGAAATTAAAAGAAAATGAAAACCTGTTTGTCTCCTGTGAGGAAACGCTCCAAATCAAACAGATCTGAGGGTTAGAGAAGGCATTTCAAGAATTGCTGCTGAGATCAATCAATCGGGATCTTTCAAACCTCCTGTGACATTCTTGAACACCTTTCCGGCATGTCTGCTTGGTTTGCAAAACCATTATCTGCCGGATCAGAAAATCGTTTGCTAAATGCAGACAAGGAAGAAAATAATCTTGGTTTTGATATCACATCATTCATAAGTGTTTAATGGGAAAAATCTTTTTCCTGGCTCCGTGTTTGCAGAAGGGAAGGGAAGGGATTTATTTGCAAGAGCAGCTCTTCATCCTTCTAATAACCCCCGATTTAATTTGATGCAAAAAACACAAATGAGAATGTTGCAAACCTGGGCATTGTTTAGTTTTTCAAATTACTGTTACTGCATTAAATCTTCAGGTAACTGCTGACATTCAGCTGGAAATTATTAGAGGTCATGAAATGGCAAAGAACCCTTCAGTTACACCTGTAGAAGTTTATTAGTGCTACATTAATTATTAAAATCTAGTTAATATGTAAATGCTTGCACATCCTACAAGTGACATCCCAGGGGAATCATGGCATTGTGCACATTAACTAGTTTGTTTTTCCTGAGCGGATTACAAAGTAGAGGCAGAGTTGCAGGACCTCAAGCCTAAGCTTTAAGGTTTGGACTTTCCAAGACACCTCAGCTTGTGGTCAGCAGTAGGCATCTTCAGTTTTCAGTATGAAGCTCATACCAGAAAAAAGCTTCAAGACTTTTAAGGTAATTTTGTCTGAAATTAGTAATGCCAGGCTTGGCTTAGAAAATACTCATGGATGTGCTAAGTGCCATCTGCATTTTATCTAACTAACATTTAATTGAAATGTTACCTTAAGTTATGTCCATTCTTTGTTGCACATGTATATGCAAGTTGTGTCTATTTGTTTTTTTTAAGTGGCCCTTTAGGGGATCACTTCTTCTGCCTAGTACATGCTTCATACTCTTGGGTAGTGAAGCTTAGCAATTACTCATTGGAGAATTTAATTCTACAGGAAAACTTCTGATTAATTTTTTATTTGTTTTTGGCAATTGGATAGCCAGCACTGCATTGAGCAGTAAATGCAGAATTCAGTAGAATAATACTTAGCTGCCAATGCATGCTATCAGTCACGGGCAGCTTTTTAAACATGTTCTTGTTGCTGTTAAATTGAAATTTTAATTACCAGCTGGTTGTTATGTAAATCCCATATATGAGGAGGCTCAGGGATAGATTTAAGGTCCAAAACAAAAACAGTCTGCAGCTGATAGATCTGGGGCAAAAATTTGTAGAGCACAGAATGAGGAATCAGAGATCACTTACAGAATGAGCAAAATATACTTAGGAACATACTAAAATCTCCATAAAACAGTCTTGGTGTGTGCATGTGTTTTGCTGTTGGTTTTTTTATTTATTTTAAAATTCATGAAGTTTTTTTAACATTTTGGTTTGATTTAACTTTTTTTTTTAAACAGCAGTTGCTTGTAGTCAAACTCAAGACTCAAACTCCAGTATGAATAACTCACCACGTGTGAAGTATTAAAGGATTCAAAGCTATTTGGAAAGGAAGCTTTCTTAGATTTTATTACAAATTCCCAAACAGACCTGTACTTAAAACAGGGCTGAATTACTCTCATTTTTAGTCAAAATCACCCTATTTGGAGGCAACATAGTTTACTCAAGCAACATATGCAAATTATATGAAATTGCAGGCTTTTAAAAAGAGAAAGAAGGTCAATTCATAGAATCACATGAATGAAATGGAAATACTTTTTTCATAAAAATTAAATATAGGGGTGGTGGCCTCCTTAAATGTCCCATTCACTTGTATGGTTTTCATGGAGTGGCTCATCCCTGTTAATGAAGTAACATACACGAAGAAATTATTTTTCTACAAAAAGACTACAAACAAGAGATAAAATTCAGTTATTGATGAGATAAAGTACCATGCCTGAAGGTGTATGTTATGCTTCATAGGCTGAGGACTTTGGCTTAAAAGGAAAGCCTGGCTTAACTGTAGCTGGTTTCAGGACTTGCATAAATGAATGAGAGCTTTCTCTTTCATGGTTACTTTCCATATCACCTAAACAGCTACTGAAAAAATAATTTTAAATACATATTGTAGACACAGGCATAGGTCATGCTAAAGTATTTCTCCAAATGAAAGAGTCTGGAAAATTTCTTGCAGTTTTAAACGACTTAAAGTTTTGACAGTAAACTTGGTGCCTGTGAAATCAGACTTCCAAAAGAAGCTATAAAGCAGCATCACAACCTGCTCGAACCCTGGTTATAAACTTCTTCCCATACCTGCAGTTTTGATCTTTGCTGAGTTGAGCATTCCCACCAGGTTTCCTCAAATTGTAGAGTTAGTTCTGTGGTGTGGGTCACATCCTATGATGAGACACTCAAATTGTCTTTTAAGAACATGTAGTGCAGATCGGAGGTCAATCTCTAGATCTCTATGCTGCCGTCCTCAGTTTCCTGTGTGCCTAGGAGAAGTCTGCCTGAGTTATAGCAAGGAAGAAATTGAAAGATGTGCTTGAAATATATGGGGGTATTTAGAGGAATAAATGGGCATTAATAAATGGGGTTAAAAAATCTTTGCTTTCATAAGGGACAAAAGGAAGTAAAGCCAAAAAATAAAAACTAAAGGCAGTGAGCACGTGCCTGCTTACAGTACCTCAGCAGAGATTCCCAAAGGCTGCAGAACTCTAATGAGAACCGAAGTGCTGAAATACAGAATGTGGTGACTACTGATAAGGAAAGGAAAAAAACCACATCCCCTTGTTGGGATGGAGGAATTGCTGGAGACAAATGTGTGCTTTCTCAGAGATAGGCTCGTGTTTGCTGGCTTGAAGAAGAAGGAGCAGCAGCTTTGATCCTGTTTCAGTGTGAAACAGTCCCAGCACATCCCTGTAATTGATGCTTAAGGAATGCTTAGGGTGTCCTTCATCTATACTTGGGGAAGAAATAAATACCCTCTTTTAATGGCAAAATAAGAATCATGGAATGGTTTGGAAGGGACCTTAAAGCTCATCTCCTTCCACCCCCTTGCCGTGGGCAGGGACACCTTCCACTATCCCAGGTTGCTCCAAGCCCCATCCAGCCTGGCCTTGAACACTTCCAGGGATCCAGGGGCAGCCACAGCTTCTCTGGACAACCTGTGGCAGCACCTCACCACCCTCACAGGGAAGAATTTCTTCCTAATACCTAATTATAACCTACCCTCCATCAGTTTAAGGCCATTCCCCCTTGTCCTGTCACTCCATGCCCTCATGAAAAGTCCCTATCCAGACTTCTTGTAAGCTCTATTTAGGATAGTAATAAGAATCCCAACCAGTGATCAGCATAAAACCAAAATAGAGCTTACTAGTAGGTACAATCGTGTCCTCCCAGTGTAAACAATGTTTGAGTCTTGTGTTTGAATTTTTTGAGATAAAAATCCTTTATGACCTGCCTTTTATTTTGCATATTTGTTTGCAGTGATGCTATCTCCATCTGTGTTGCAAAGCTCACTTTTCTGCAGCTTCTCTGTGATTTCCCAGCTGTCCTGTTATTTCCCACCTCATGCTTTTCTTTTCAGCTGAACCTTATTCACAGTGAAATCAGTAATTTAGCCGGCTTCGAGGTGGAGGCCATTATCAATCCTACCAATGCTGACATTGACCTTAAAGATGACCTAGGTAAATGGGGCATGGGTTGACACAACTAACGGTCACATGGAAATTATGGAACCCAGAATTTACTCTCTAGGGCTTCATACCTTTAACCAGAACAGAAATTCAAATCCTGCTTTGTTGAATTATATTCAAAATACTTTTTGACCAATTCTGAATACCTGGAGCTATTGCTAGTCTTCAAGCTGATTTCAGTTCAAAAATTTTAAATTCTTTTCCATAATGATCATATGTGACTGTTAGCTATTTTGGGGGGTTTCTTATTTGGATACTTTGAGGACTAAAATACTTTTTTGTCAGGTTGTTCTCAAAATAAGCAGTTTCTCCATTCTACCTGGAATCTCAGGGGTTTTATTTCAATACTTAGAGTAGGCTTAAAAATTTTTGAAAGGGGTCATTAAATAATTAGTTGTCCCCAAATCTTTCCTACCTTGATTTGATGTCTAATTCAGTCAATAATTTGTTTCCATTATGTTTCAATTCTTCCCTGTCACTTTTACATTCAGCTGAAAACAAATGCTGATACTATACCAAGAATGAGCTATCATAGGTGGAGAATTGCTTTTAAAGCTTCTCTCTTGTTTTAGATTGATAAAAAATCAAAAAATCCTTCTTTAACAGAAGTTTGTCCTTCAGCAAAACAAAAATTGCCTTTCTTGCATTATGTACTGCATTCCCTTCTTATTTGATTACAACTGCTGCTGACTTTTTTTTAAACTTCCTTTATGGAATACAACCCATAATTGTACTACTGCTGCATTTCCTATGGGAATGTACAGAAGTAACTTAACAAGAAAAAGGGTTTAAGAAGGCTAATTTTTAAATCAGCCTTTCTTAGAAATCCACATATTTCTACAAGTGTCTTAGCCATTCCAGCACATAATTTAAAAATATGCCTTACTTTTAAACTATAAGAACAGGTTCTGTACAAGCAAATTCTGTACAAGCCTGACTGCAAATACGTGGTTTTCTCCATAGGAAGGAGACTGGCATTTTCGGAAACAAAATGATGAATGGCTTTACATATGAAGATCAGTGCCTGTCATCTTATTGGTGCTGACAAAATGGAGAAACTAATTATTTTGTTTGGTTTGATGATCCTGAATTTCTCTTTTTTAAACAGATTCCATATTTTAATGTCATGCTCTGTGGGGAACTGGTTGTTCTAGGTTTCTGCAAAGTGAAATGGGGAATTAGCTGATTTTAAAACTTTGGAAATGATCTCGTGTGATTGCTCTGACTTGTCATTTTAACATTTATTTGATCATGTCATACTCAATATTCCTCCTCCTGCTCCCTACACCCCTTTCTCTACACACACCTGCACACACAACTCAGCATACTCCTTTGGCGCAAGGTTTGGAGATGTAAAGGTAGGAAAATATGGACGTTGGTACATGTGTAAATGTAGAGCCTGTGCTGGGTCTCTGTCCAACGTGGTTGATATACATCTGTTTACCTGTTGTAGTTGCAAGTTGTACAGGCTGACATTGCCACGATCGACAGTGATGCTGTCGTTCACCCGACAAACTCTGACTTCTACACCGGTGGTGAAGTAGGTAATGGCAAGTTCAGTGCTGCGGAGTTCGTATGTGTGTGCATGGTCGATCAGCAGCCACCAGCTTGTTGTAGCTATGCAGATTTGCATTCATTTCTCACTTCCAGCAGTCCCGACTGATCATAAAAAGAAATGAACAATTGCAAACCTAGTGGGCATTTTTGTTTTTACCGCCAAATCAGACTTTCTGAAGTAATAATGGAGTGCACCACCAAAATTGAAGTGCAGGAGCAGTGCTTTAAATGCAGGCACATGACCAAGGAAAATGAATTAATACAATGTTGGTTTGACACGTTAAGTGCCTGGTTTGAATGTGGTTTGAGTCTTGATCTTTAGATTTCTAAGCTGTTCCAGTGCACTCTCTCCATGCCAAGTTTCAGATGTCCACATCTGGATTCACAAGCTGGATCTAGCCTGTCTGTATTTTCCAATCTCTTAAGATTATCCTTCCAGACCGATGGTCTTCCTAGCCCTGCTCCGTGGTCCTCACGCCCACAAGTGCTAGTGCTGCACACACATCAGTCATCTGAGCTACACGAATGAGAGAAAGCCTGACAGGAAACAGGACAGACCTCTTAATTCAGCCATCTTAACTGTCCCTTGAGTAACTCTTCTCCCAGCCCTTCTCTTACCCCTCTGCATACTGAATTTTGGAGAATTTGATGAAAGGGTAGGAGTACTTTCACTGAACTGCCTTTGTAATTTGAGAAGGCAAATCAGAATTTGGGCTGAATGCAGAAGTTGCTGGCAATGCTTAAAAACAAGTCAGCTGATCCCATCCTCTGTTCTGCATCTCATCTTGACCTCACCATCACTGTGAGAATGGGCTCCCCCCACACGTGAGGCCTTGTTTCCTTGTTTCAGGACTGACTTGGAGGGACACGTGTCCTGCACCACCTGCTTTTTCTGAAAGGGCTGCTTTCTGAGTAACATGCAGAGAAATGTAGCTCTGGTCAGCCTGGTGGGCAGAAGCACTGTGACTTGGCTGGCTAAATAATATGCAGACTGTCATAGCAGCCTCTACCTGAAGAATATGCTACCAAAGTCTGTCAGACCCATTTAGCCAATGTGCCTGTCTCCTACCCTCTGACAAAGAAATGCTTTGATACCCTACAAAGAAAATTGTCTCTCTAAGCTGGACTGCTCATTCCTTAGCATAGGTTCCTGTTGCCTCTGACTGCTGTAAGAAAGAATAGAAGTGCACAAATGCTTAGCTTCCAATGATTAACTTTTACCCATCTAAATTTTTTTTTAATTTTTTGTTGTTTTTTTCCCTAACAATTTAAATGTACTGGGGGCTTGTCCTGAGAATTTTAGAGCCTAAATTTCTGCTAACGCTGTTTTCAACACTGATACCAATGCCTGCTTGGAAAGCATGAGATAATGATCTTATTCTCATGGGAGTGACACATATTTATGCCTGTGAGCAAATAAGCTGCTAACCTTGAAGCTGTGAAGCAAGACTTCCATCAAGAAACTTGCTAATGTAGTGGAAAATGGTTAAATACAGCCTGTCCTTTGCCAGATTAAGCTAATTTACAACACAGATGTCAAATATGATTTCAATATAAATCCTCACTATTAATCAGAAGAAGAGCATAATTGAGGAGTAAATGCAGAATATTTCACTCATTCATACCAAATATTACTTTTTTTCTTCTTTGTACCAGATCTGCAAGAAGAGAGCTCAGTGAAATAAACTGACATGGTTGTTCATTGCTTTTAATTATAAATTAATTCCCAGTAGAAGGGAAAAAGCTGATCCTTCTGGATTGAATTAAACCAAACTAGGCTAAATTCCATTAAATGTACAACAGCTTTGCAATGGCAAAGAAATGACCTATTTAATAGAACTTTGCTGTTCTAGGTTCTGCGCAAGGCTTAATTATGTTTCCCCTTAAAACAAGAGAAATTAAGGATTATGAATGTCATGGGTTTTAGGACTGATCAGAGTTCATGGACTCATGGGGAATATAACTGAAATATATATAAATATAAATAGGAATGATATGGAGATGTATACAACAAGAATATAACTAGGATGGAAGGCTGTTTCATTCCTTCCTCGTCCTTTCTCTGTCAGGGTGATTTTATAAGACCCTGGAGTCAGCCACATCTGCTGGATGGGCTCAGCAAAGGGCACAGGGTGTTGTGCTTTCTGGTAATTCACTGCCTTTGAAGGGCAGAGTGCTTCCAAGCACCTCAGTGCTGCTCTGGATCTCCTTTCCCAGCACTCTCCTAAGAGACCTTGCTGCTACAAATAAAGCCATTACTGTCTTTTCTAAGAGATTTTTAAGGTGATCCTCCCACTCAGTTGCTCTGAGATAGGTAACTTTAAGTTCCAGAAAATTCTCAGGAGTTTGGCTGAAGTATTTATATTTAAAAGCTTAAATGAGCACAAAGAGCAAATTACACTGACCTTGCAATCCAGTTTTTGGCAAACCCTGTTGTGAACTGGTTATGGAAAAGCCAAAGAAAAGGCATCTATTTTGTAATTGTCCTCAGCTTTTGTACCCCAAAAGCAATAAACTCCCACTAACAAAATAGGCTCAGGGTCATAGAATTAGTCTTTGAATGGAAAACAAATGCATTGTTCTCAACTTTTCAGTTTGGAAGAAATTTAATAAAAGCATCTTGCAGTCTTCTTTGTTCCTAGAGCTATAACCTGATTTATTAACCAGAATCTTGGAGGAGGGACTCTGCTTCCTGGAGCATATAGTATGTGCACTTCCATCAGAAATTGCATTTTTTTTCTTTCTTCATCAGTGAAAGTAAGGGGTGTCACCAAAGAAATGTCTAGATCTTTAGAAATCCTAGTTCTGAATTTCTGGAAATCAGTTTTCAAAGCAATATCTCAAATCAGAGCCTTTATGATATCACTGCTTTTTACTTATCTACCTTTATGATTAATATGCACAATGCAAAATTATGTGGGATGCTTATGTAGTTAGGAAAATGCTTTCTTGGGCTGTTTTTTCTTATATTAATATTTAAAACTAGAGCTGCAAAATAAGATCTAAACCATTTAGTGATGGACTGCCTTTGTAAACAGCATACCTTTTGGTTGCCCTGACACGCTGCACAGCTCTTCTCCTCCCAGAATGACTTTGTCCAGCTCCTTAGTTGTAGTTAGAGAAGTTCATTGGAGGAATATGTTCCTTAGAGATTCTCCTTATTTCTGAGGCTCTTCCTCTTGGTTAAAGGTGGCTCAACAAGCTGGGCAGTTACCAAGTAAAGCAGCCCGCTGCACTCACGAGACTGTTTCATTCCTGGGGCCACCTGTTGGGGTCAGGGACCAAGATCAGGTGAGTTTCAAATTCTTATTGTGGCAAATGGCTCTTTAAAACAATTTGTAAGAGGAGAGGGGAAATTAATCCTAGGGGAAGGAATGATGAACCTTCAACCACTGTTGAGCTAGCACATTCTTCTGGAACATTTCACACTAAGAGATGCTCATGAGAAGGAAGGAGGTAGGGATGTCAGGTCAAATGTTTTTTGACCGTAAATTCAAGTCTGAGAGTATTAGCAAGGGATACCAGTGCGAGGTTTTTGGGTTGTTAGGGTTGTCTTTTTGGTTTTTTCTTTCTGTTGTTGTTGTTGTTGTTTTTAATGACTAGCTAATTCTCAAGTCCCAAAAGGTTTAGATCTTACTTTGCAGTCCCCAAAAAATGTTTGGGCGGAAAACTCTAGAGTGATGTAACAAAAGTGAATGATGAGTCACATGTCTGCTGAGATCAGAGGAGTAAACTAACAATTCTCTGTTCAGGGAGCACTTTGGAAAAGAAGGGCGGCAAGGAGTTTGTGGAAGCTGTCATTGAGCTCCGCAAAAAGAACGGCCCCTTGGACATAGCTGGAGGTGAGGCTGCGCTTCGGGACCTCAAGCAAAGCTGCTGGGCAGTGTTTGGGGTTGGCTCACACAGCCCAGCTCCTCCTGCAGCAGCGCTGGGGCTCTGCTGTCTGCAGGCAGCTCCCAAGGGTTACGTGTTTGTATTCTCCACCCTTAAAGTGCCCACGTTCATCTTAAGTAACCTTTCCCAAAGCGCCTGGGAAATGGGCAGTGCTGTAGTGTTACAGTAAAACCGGGCTGTTCACAGGTACATGCATACAGTCAGTGTTGGTCATTAAGGGCACAGTTCAGAAAAGCAATTAATGAGATACTGATTTTTGAGTCCAACTCCGTTAAACATATGCTTTGCTGAAATGCTGCTGACTTTCACTGAACTTAAGCATGTGCTCAAAGTTCAGCATCTGCTTGGGTACTTAGTTTAATCAGTGCCAAAATCATCACTATAAAAGCTTACGACTTTTTGATGCCTAGTTATCAAAATTTATGTAATATTGGAGAAAAATCTACTATATGAGTAATAAAGTTTGATAATGGCAATATATAATTTTACACCATCTGTGAAATTGCTGATCCATGTTCATATAGAAGGCTGATTCTGCCATCTGTGTTTATGCTATAAAAATAAATACAGTGTGCACAGTTTTGTAAACGAATCCTAACTACAGCCGAAGGGGAGATGTAAGAATTCAGCTCTGACAGGGAAAATTACAACTGTTTACTTCTGGAGCTTAATACGTTGGGGGTTTCTCCTTTGCTTTTTAAAAATTTTATTAAGTTTTTCTTGGAATTTTTGTTCTGCAAAAATATGCAGAATCAGTTACTCACTTTTTTATTTTTACTAACTTCTATCCAATATTGCTTACCAGCCCAGACCAAACTGCTCCAAATATGTGGGAAGTTGAAAAGGAAAGTTTCTCAGCTGTCAGTGCATCCCCTCGGATCTGGGGATTGCTTGGCAGTCTTACCCCAGGGCAGCACTGCATTGCAGTGGGAGAAACTGGCTCTTAGGGACTTGGAGGACTCTGGAGCAGAACTGATACATCCCTTTTTCAATCCTACACATACACAGTTTTCAGATTTCTCAATTCTATGGGCATCCCTTTATTCTACCCATAACCAGGATGCTTACTGGAATGTGACTAGCACAGAATAAGTCCATAGTTGGTTTTCTGTTTCTTACTTCCCATTTCAGTGCATTTGCATTTGAAGTAAGGGACAGCTGCTCTTGGTAATGAACAGTTGTCCTCATCAGAATCCTAATGAGTTAATTAATGACTACCCTAGAAAACACTCCCTGAGAAATACTAAAGTTGGTGATGTGTATCAATACAGTATTTTATTCTTTCAGGGTGAAGATGATATCCACATTTCACATCTGACTAGAGATATGTCAGCCGCTTTTAATAGATTTTCCTTGAATTTATGATGTATTCTGAATCTGCCAACATTTTAGTTGCACATTATGACAAATTAACATTGCCTAACACTGAGGCTATTCAGCGTGTTGGGACTCTGCAAACCCATAAGAACATAAATGGTTGTACTTCCATTGTCCTTCAAAATGTTCTGGTTAACCCCTGGTCAGGATGCCATATGACAAAGTCTATTTTCTCTTTCCTGCAGCAGCCACGGGATAGTATCCATATGTGATGATCATGTGCCAAGAGTTATTTCTACTATACTTAAATAGCAAAATGCCTCATAAACATTCCAGAATGGAATAGAGGATTTCAGACCTCAAAGCACCTTTGCAAACCTGATTTTTTAATTTTTAAAAAAACTTACTGGTATTTTTATTATGGCTTTGTGAAGGTTCACTGTATGGTCTTGTGAATTTTCAGATAGATATTTTTCTTCCCTCAGTTTACAGTTAGGGTTGTTTGCTTCCTCTCACCTTTTTTTTTTTTTTTAACAAACCAAATTTACAACTTTTTCTTTGCAACCACAGCCCAGTGAGTTCAGAAATGGCAGAGATCCTCTTACCCTGGTTTCTGGCAGGCAGAGCACAGTCTGTTTTTGCTCTGTGATGGGAAGTGGTGAACCCAGAACGTGTTCTCCTGCAGAGAAGGAGGCCTCTCATCTGGAGAAGCCCTGCCTGTCAGCAGTTTGTAGGCAGGGTCTGCTGCATCTTCTTAGGCCCCATATGTCCATGACAATATTGTGGTGATAAGATATGATTAGTATGATAAAAATTCTTTTTCATTTCTTTGTACATACAAGGCCTGGCCTGTTGTTACATAAACAGTGTGAATCAAACATTGCAAATCTGTAAATGCATCCTCTCCACCCATCTGTCAAGAATGTGATGAAAAAGAGAAACTAAGCCCAGCATTGTTCAAGTGATCTTGGATGACCCATACATAAAAAAAGCTCAAATAAGGCCAGTCCCAAACTCTTGAAATCACACAAAATGTCTTAATTATAGTTACTCAGAGACAAAGCTGGAAATAAAGCCAGAATGTTAATTCACCTCTTTTCCATCCTTCCTTAGGGGTTTGCAGAGTACTAGTAGCTCTGAACTGCTCCAGTTTGGGCTGTGGTATGATCAGAAGCCAGCTAAACACTCTGTAGATTTAGCAGGAGTAGCTGAAGGTCACTGAAGTCATAACTCCTAGTTCCTGTCCAGCATCCTGATATTACTCTGCAGTAAACCAAACCAAAGCAAGATCATCCCTTGTCTGGGTTTGGGTTCTAACAGATATTGCCCTTCTCCTTACCCAGTCCTCAGTTTAAATGCGATTCCTTTGATGTCAGCCATGAATTCTTGCTCTCTCTCAAATAAGATCAATCCTAGCTACAATTTATAAATTATCACAGCAAAATGCAGCTGGAAATTGAAAATACAAAGTCTGTAATCATGTTGTATTTTAAGGCTGTGTGATTTGTAATCTAAACCATTCATAGGGGCTAAAGGAATGTCTGTTGATTGTTTGCTATTTTAATCACGTGTACACTCCTTTAATCCTAAAGAGAGGAAAGTAATTATGTTTCATTTTCAATTCTTCCTAGCTGTTGTCAGTGCTGGCCATGGACTGCCTGCGAAATTTGTGATCCATTGTAACAGCCCAGGTTGGGGCTCAGACAAATGCGAGGAGCTGCTGGAAAAGACAGTGAAGAACTGCTTGGCTCTGGCTGATGAAAAGAAGCTGAAATCAATTGCATTTCCTTCCATTGGCAGTGGCAGGTAAGGCTGTCAGGCAAATCTGATGCCAAATAGGTCACATTCTCTAAGTGCCATCTGATGTTCCAGTCCCTTCCCACGTACAAAACACATTGCTACAATGCTGGCTTTTTGCTTGTTTGTTCAAATCAGTTCCCTAAAAGAAGTGTTTTTGCAGGTTTGTTCAGGCAGCGCATGGAGCCTGCAGTGTTTTCCTGACTACTAGTTCAGTTTGGGCAGATCTCATAGTGAGGAGCCCTGCAGAATCTTAAAGCATGTAAATGGGATAAAGAGCATAAAATGAACTTTCAAGAGAATACTAAAAGACTTCATTCAGACTATCAATTCATTCATATAAATTGAGGATGTGGAAGAGAACATGAAGAAAAGGGATCTCTTTGGCCTGGTTTTAGTGCATAATGAAACTTACCTATGTCTTAGGATCGCCAGAAGACGTGGCTTAGTGTTTGTTTAAGCAGCAAACCTAAAGTGCCTTGATTCTCAGGATTTGCAGAGTCACTTCAAGCTTTCATCCAAAATCCATAACCTGAATTCCGTGCAGCTTACATCATGGGACTATTTCATTAATAAAAAAAAAGACCTTAAAAACCCTTGCCAAGGTCTTTGAAAGCCTAAGTCTAAAGTTCAGGTCCTCTGGCTCTGTACAGTGTACTCAGTGCCTTTGAAAGTTGGATCGTGTTCTTAAGAGTCTCAATCCAGACTGACTGCACCTTTAGTCTGAGGCTCCTGGGTTTGGGGTGCAGAGGGAGGCTGGGAACACCTGGCCCTCAGGGATGGCTCAGTATGGAGACCAAGGGCCAAATCTAGGCTGAATTACACAGTTGTGTCTCTAACCCTGAACAACTGGCCCTCTTGAGCTTGCCATGAAAGAATTTGGCTGGTGTACAGCAAGAATATTCTTCCCATTGTGCTGTGTTGCAACACTAGATTAATTCTTGAACATTCTGTGGGCTAGGGCAGAAAACAGTATTGAGGGTTTGGGTGAATGGCAAGAAATAAAAGTTTCATTAGGATGATAAATTTAAGCAACTTGCATTATACAAATCTCCAGCTAAGGTAAATTTGCATGGGTGTCATTTTAAGGAGATAACTTCAACAAACATTGCAGAACAGTAGAGAAATAGAGCAGAAGGTCCAGAGTAATGTGTTGAATTAGCTGTCAGGGTCACAGGCTGGTCAGTACAAAGAGAAGCTCTGAGTCGCTCTCTGGGAGAAACTCTATTCCTCCACGGAATAACGTGGAGAGTGCAGAGTGACTGTTGAATGGGTTATGTAAAAGTGAGACCGTATGAAGTATCTTCCACACAGCCCTGTCTTTTCTGGATAGCTCCCAGCAAAGAACCATTCCCAGCCCTTGTTGCAAAGTGATTGGTATTGGAAGATGATGGAACCCTGACCAATCGTCAGGATTCACATTCTATTCTGAAATCTGGTTACTGACAGGCAGGATCTGGGGTGAGATCTCCACTTGGCATATACACGTCATTCTCACTCCAGCCAGTTGAAGTGGTGCTTTTAAAAGATGGAGAGGAATCAAAAGGCCTTGAGTAATATATGAGGTTATGTATTTTTCCTTTTTTTTCCCCTTAATTAGAGATACTCAATCATAAATTAATTTTAGAGAGAACATAATATATTCTGACAATACTCTCTACTTGTTTTTATGAAGTCAAAAGCATTAAAAAAAGAAAAAAGTAAAGCTTTAAAAGATAGCAAATGCCAAAGATACCACATGTATGCAGCTGTTCTAGTACAGGCATCTGTCAAGCAGACATCACCCAATAAACCCACATAAACAGTTTCATTCTCTTTTATAGTTGAGGAATGGGATTACATGAGGGCAGTTCAAATAAATCATGAGGGGAAATAAAATAGCATACTTGTAGCATTCATTGGGCCAGATGCTCAGCTACAGCCAACTTATGGAAAGCACAACTTGGGTGCTGTTCAGAGGTAGCCTGGAGTTCAGTCCGGTAGGGCCAGCAGGAGAAAAGGGAAAGGAGACTTAGGGATTGAACATGAAATCATCCTCAGAGAAGGGATTTCATTCTGAGGGTCTGACTTTGATCTGAATTGACACTGGTTTGGCTGAAGTCCCAAGCTGCCTTTTCACAAGAATTTAACCCAGACCCATAGATCAATGCATAAAGCTTCTGTTTCTTGCAGCCCACACATGGCCATCAGGCCAGCACCTTTCTGCTGATTTTTCTGCTGTATCTCTTTCGTTTCTTTTGGGAGAGGTGTCCTGAGCAGTGGGTTGTTACCAGCTTCCCTGGACTGTGCCTTCCTTGCACCAGGCCTCTCACCTTTCATGTGCCCTGGTGTGACCACCCTGCCAGAACACTTGGAAGCTGTGTGACTTCAGAGGCTCCTGAGAACAATTCAGGCACAGTGCCTATGCCCATTTTGATGCTGCCCTGCATGACAGTTCAGGAGCAAAACTTTTGAAAGATATCTTAACTGTATGCCAGGATACAGCATTCATAAGTAACCTGCAAGTGCTCAGGTGTGGGGGCTGCTGAGTCTGTTTCTTCTCTGAGTAAGGTGACTCCTAAGTAGTTCCTGTGTCAAAACTGATCTCCATTGATTAAATTCTCACACAGCTGATTATCCCTGACCAGCTCATTTGGCTTTAAGAGCACAAGAATTTCTCACAATGCTTTTTCCTTTTTTTTTTTTTTTCCTTCAATACAAGAAAAAATTGGCCATTTTCAGAAAAGAAAAAACAGTGTGAGCTATTTCATGCCATCATTTTTTAAATACCACCAGCATTATCTTCAATACAACATGTATAGTATCACATTACAGGTAGGACTGACCCAGAATTGCTCTTCTGAGAATGTTTTTTAGTAAGACAGTGAGCAGCAAGTGGGCCACAACACGGGCAGTTGCAGCACAGAATAAAAGGGAGATTACAACAACATTTTACTACCAGTGTGGTTCTTCAGTGAGCAAATGCTGAGAAATGTTCACATGTTAAAGCCAGAGGTGGATTTAGCCCAGCTTCTTTGAACTGCATAGGAAATGCTGAGAAACTCATCCATCTGTGTAATCTGTAAAGTATTTGTAATATTAATAGCACACACTTTATAATGGGGAGTATTAACTATCAGATATCTGTAAGTGCATGGCAAGGAACCAGGTGATGTCCAACAGGCTCTTGCAGATTCTTTTTGGGTGCTACTCCTAAGAGTGGTCATGTCCTGTCACCTTCAGAGTGACTGCTGAGTGCACAGTGGGTCTGAGGTCTGGGTGAGTAGCAGTACTTCAGGAGTAACGCAGCAACAAAGTTCAGGCCACGTTCCCAGCAGTTACCAGGTGTAATTCCAGAAGTTTGCCATGACCTATAAAATTCACAGTTCAGGTGACAGCTTTGTTGAGACCATTCTACTTGTGCTTGGCCTGTTTTAAGATTAGATTAATGTTTCAGACAGACTGCTAGATGAAAATACAAAGTTTGTAAGAAAGGTTGTCGGGTTAGGTCCTGTAAAATCTTGTGCTTAGTTACCATTAGTAGTGGTAAAACCATTTTGTATTTTGGGTCTTTTTATGTTTCATATTCTATGTCAAGTTCTCTGTCCCTTTTTTTCTTTCTTTAACAGTGGCTTTGCTTTCAGGACAGGTTTAACCTCACAGCTCCAACATACACACTGCATTCCAGAACACATTACGCTCTTGGTTTACTTACCTGTTAAATGAGAATAATTGACCCTCAGGCATGATAAGGTTCAATCCATTCATCTGTGTAGACTCTGTATGCATATTTTGGGAATGCTTTTCTTCTGTTTGAGCATTTTAAGTCTTGCCTAAATCAACAAATTTGTAGCTTCTAATTCCGACTGTAAACACTGGCGTTGTAGCTTTATTTGCCATCAGGTGTTGAAGAAAAGCCAGAGCTTTCCCTGGGAGGTTAAACTATCAAAAGCTGTTTCAGCAAGTCTTGATTTTCTTTTTTTTTTTTTTCTCCTCTCTCCTAGAAATGGCTTCCCAAAGCAAACAGCTGCTCAGCTGATCCTGAAAGCCATCTCCAGCTATTTTGTGTCAACGATGTCCTCTTCAATCAAGACAGTGTACTTTGTGCTCTTCGACAGTGAGAGTATAGGGATATACGTACAGGAAATGGCCAAACTAGATGCCAACTAAGCCTAGAAAGCTACAATACCAGCCCCCCCTTCCACCCACTGGCATCCCCAAATCCTTAACTCATTGTGAGGCAGAGCATCCCTTATTTTAAATTTTGCTCATCTAGGGGAATAAAGGTGGGGTTTTTGTTGTTTTGTTTTGGAGTTTTTTGTTTGTTTTGTTTTTCCTCTCTAAACTGTTTTATGTTGGCACTGATAGTTGGCATTACTGCTGTTAATGCACTGTTATACCAGGCATTGTCTGAAGTTAGTGTAATCTAGAAGATTTTATAGTTTTATTTTAATGAAGTATGGATTGAAGCAGGAAGCTGTTAGGAGTATGTAGTCTTTTACTTGTGAAAGAAACAGGCCAACCCTATTTTGTAACTGTGTTGTGGTGCTTTATCAATACATCGAGTGGCGTTCCTTTCATTTTTTAAAAGAACAGATGCTATAAACCTAATTTGTGTTTGTTTATTGTCTTAATGATTCTGGAAGAAAAAAAAAATACAGAAACCCTGTTGTCCTTAATTATATTTACAATTTTGAAACTGTGTGAATTGATTTAGTAAAATGTTTGAACTGTTGTTCCTGGTGTACTTGGATTGATTTTCCCCTTAAGCCTTTATTTTCTAAGTTCTGAAAAGTTAGCTCTGAGAAGGATTAGAGCAAATCAGAACCAGTGTCCTGGAAGATCATTTGGACATGCTGGGCATCTTCCCTGTGCTGGCTGGATGGGAGTGTGTTCAGTGACACTCACAGCTGGGATTTCTCTAGCCAGTGTTTGCACTGCCCAGTTGTTGCTTCAGATCCTCCTGTTCAGAATATGCCCTTATTGCCTATTCAGTTTGGGAGGTTGAAGTCTTTTAGATCAAGCAAGACCTAAGATTTTTTGAACTGTTTCCAGTCATCTAATATTGGCCTGTTTGAAGCTACTTTGTATTTTTTCCAAATATTTATGAGCCCTGTTTGTAGTGGTCGCCTATCCTTTGCACAGCTGAAATCCATACCAACACAGACCTTTATGGAAGCCACTTGGGTTTGTACTTCGAGAAAAAAGAGCTGTTGCATGTGGATGCTGCTCTGAGGAAAGCAGCTCTTCCTTTGAAGTTTTTAGCTGATTTCTAGGTAGGAGGCATACGTTTTCCATCGCTGTTGAAAACATCCTTTGCTGATGGGAGAGTATTTCACATCCACTCTGTCCGGAGCAATGAGCAGACCAAATTTGACTTTTCAATAAGCTCAGGAATACCAAATATTGAAAATGTATAGCTTGAAGTCCTGCAATAGTTTAGGGTGTTTTGTGTAGAAGTCAAGATACTTGGAGCCTTCAAGTGTAGAGGAGTAACAGCAACAACAACAAAATTGAAAATTTAAAATACAAAATAAAAATGCTATTCTAAATATATAAGCAAAGTTAAAAGGAGCAAAAAGTAAATTAATTTAGTGCCTCAAATGCATAAAGTGTTTGGCCAGAATATGGGCTCAAACCTTAAATTTTTTAATGGCCAAAATGCATTTGGTACATTCCTCAAAGGCAGCAGCTTAAGGGACAGTAAATGAAATAAGTTGCAGTAATTCAGCATTTAATTGTGAAGCATCTGCTACTGCAGTTGGATTGATCCTTGGAGTTAAACTGAACCTGCACTTTCCCCAAATTTCACTAGATGTCGCTAAAAGGATTGGAAAATACCAAAAACTCATTGGAACAGCTAACTTGGAATGAAATGGGCCTTGATTTTTTCAGACCAGGAGGGGATTTTTTGACACAGGAGAGTGCACATCACACAGTGTTCAGATTACAGATTCCTGATCTCATTGCAGTGTAGAATTTACTGTATTAAATCTCTTTTTTTAAAAGTCTTAAAATATTAATGTCAACAGAAGTGTTTATCCACAGGTATTTTCTAGGTAGTTGAAAGTACAACCTCTAATGGCATTTAATAGATCTCTCTTCCACTGTTACAGTAGGCTGGGAGGGCCAACTTTTGTCTTTCAACTAGAAAATCCTAAAGCAAACTGTATTGTAATTCAAATCACATGGACTTGCTTCTTCTGGCCTCACATTTCACCTGCTTATTTAGCTGTGGGCTCCATGAATAGCTCATCTGATTTCATGGGATCACCTGTGATGTGCCATTTTATTTGCTGGGATTGCAGTCCCTTAGGTTTTTCTTTCCAAAAGTCGTTTACAGTGTGGGAGCTGTTCTCATAAGGGGCATCACCATATTCTCCTTCCATACAAACACCAGAGCATCCTCTTCTTCCTCATCCCACAGCCCAGAGCCACCCGTGTTCACCCAGATCAGCCCAAGGAATGCTGCTCCAAGGTCCCAAAATCCTGCAGGCTCTTGTCAGGAGAGCCAGAGATCCCAGAGCAAGCTTGACCTCGGGCAGGCTGAGTAGATTATGGCACTTATTCAAGAACCTAAAAAGTAACAGATCAGGTTACATTCATAACAAGGAAAACAAGAGGAGGAATTCCTGCTAACATGTGCACTGGGGCCAGAATAACATTACTTTGGGAATGGCTGTGGCATTTTCCTTGTTGGAGCTAAACATGCAAAATCTCAACTCACAAAAAAAAAATTTAAAAAAATCACACTTTGGGATGTTCACACATGGAAAAATCTCAGTGAGGTGCCTTTACAGCTTCTCTTACTGGTAAATCCATTCTGGATTTCACCTGAACACAGCAATTAAAATAGACATTCTCTAACTTTTTCAATATTTTCAAAGCTTAAAAGGATTTTGTGGCCAATAGCATTTTCAATTCACATCAGTGGAAGTCAGGTGGCTGAACAGGGATGACCCTGACAGGCAGTGCAGACATATGGCAGGGACTTTCCCTGTCCTGATCCCTGTTGCAGCCTGGAGACCTCACTGCTCTCTATTTTCAGACAACTGGGCAAAGAATTGGTGGCACTGCACTGCTTCATGTGCTTGACTCAGAAATTACAGGTGTGACACCACATTTTACCATCAGCATTTAAACTTACAGCATAGCTGAGAAAAAATAATTGTTCTAATTGTTTAATGAATGACGGATTTATTTAAAAAATAAATTTAATAAAATTTAATATAAAATTAATTTTAGATTAATAACTCAAACCGTCTTAACCATAGCATTGCAGATGCACGGCATGCAACAGGGTAACAAATGCACCAATGGGACAACATCAGGGCACCTCCAGAGATTTGTCACAAAAAATGCTTCAATGTACAAGGTTTTATCACAATTGGGAAATACAATTCAAAGGGCCCATTGGGAGCAGTATCAACATAATAAGGATAATACAAAAAAAACAAAACACAACAAAATGATAGGCATTAACAGCCAGGAAAGCATGTAATCCTTAAGTCACCAAGTGTGCTAAGGAAGAGTCATTGAAATGGCTGTGGTTTTGTAAAATTGAGGAAGACTGGAACTCAAGTCATTAAGTGTGAGCAAAGCACTTTTAGAAATGCTTTTTTCAGTAAGAAGGGGAATCAGGAACCTTTGTATTTGTATAAACTGTATAAAAAAGCAGAGTAAAATCAGAGTCCTAGAATGGTTTGTGTCAGAGGGACCTTAAAGATCATTTCATTCCAACTCCCTGCCTTGGACACCTTGCACTAGACCAGGTTGCTGAGAGCCCAGCCTAACCTGACCTTAAACACCTCAAGAGATTTCAAAAAGAGCACCCCAAAAGGGAAAATAACCACACAGACAAGACATCAGAACCATACTCAGGCTGAAACAACCAGAGAAGCAAAAGTTTACAGAAAAATAAGGCTCCGATTTTCCAGCATTCATTAGCACCAAGTTTTTGTGAGCTCCCTTCCCCTTGATCCTAGCTAAAATTGGGGTTTCTAGCCTGAGAAACAGCATTGACAGGAGCTGCAGGTGCTGGCTACTCGGAGATGAGGGCTGTAGCCTGTGATAACCAGTCACAGACTCTGCTCCGTGCTGGTTTTACAGAGGACAGTAATACCTAAAGTTGTAACAGCAACTCGGAGGGAGCAGCATAATTGATAAGCCTGAAGAGTGCAGGTAAGTAGGAGGATTGCATTTATATCCCTGGCATGAAACCCAAAGGGAACCAGGCTATTGCACACTGGCTAAAGTGCTTGAAAATTGCCACAGATTCCTTTTTGTGTCGAGTTCTTCAGAGATTTAGTTCACCCCTCCATAGAATCCCACTTAATGCCTCCACAACTCATGTTTAACCATTATCACTAGCAACCTGCTCATAAATGCTTCTTCCTTGTTAGATTCCACGACCAGGAATCAAGGGGAGATGATACTGCTGTTTCCTAATACAAAGGAAGGAGCGACAGCATTTCACAGCGCAGCCCATAAAATCCCAACTCTTCCCCACTTTTTCACCAGCCTGGTTAACGGAAGAAATTTGATATTTTTGTACCTTGAAATGACTAACCTTCTTAGGCTTAGGAGAATAAATTAAAGTTGAGCCAAAGTATGTCTCAGCTGCAGCAATGGGCAGATTGATTTGCTTTCCATCTGGGAGATTAAATTCCACTGCCAAAAAAATGGCACCAGCATAATTAGCTGTCAGTCAAGTTGCAAAGAGACAGACTATGTGGGATAATTGAAAGCCCTGCAGCTTCTCATTACATACTACAGTAGCCCTATTTGCAAATTTCCACCTTGAGGAGGTTCTCCCACCATGGTCAGGATTGTACTCATTCCTCCTGGCACATTGTCTGAAGTGAAACAGGAGTATTGTGCAGGGATGGATTAATTTTAAGTAACTCGCTTAACCTAAGTTGGTTATAATATATTTGTCAACAGCCCCTGACAGCTCCACTAGACTTTAATTGCAAACAAATCCAAACAGCTAGAAGGAAGTGGTACATCTTCCACTCTGGTTATACCCAGGAGACACCTTTACAGGCATAAAAATCACCTCCCTCTATTTGCCTTTCTTTTTTCTCTCCATGCACTGTCCCTCCCACAGGAATCCTCCTATTCAGCGAGTTGTAATTCATAATGAACCCATCAGTATGCGATATTACAAACATGTACCTTTCATAAAATAATGAACTCTCTTGTTTTCTCCCCTGTTTCCTGAGGCTCGAGCATGCTTCAGCGATTGCTGAGTGTACAGGAAAGTTTAGAATCGTAGAAGAGAATGACAGAATGGTTTGGGTTGGAAGGGACCTGAAAGCTCATCTGGTTCCAACTCCCTGCCATGGGCAGGGACACCTTCCTTGCTCAGAGCCCCAACCAACCTGGCCTTGAGAAACAAGTAGCTCTGATGATCAGTCCAAGCCTTACTGAAGGGTGTGGGATAATCTTGGTGACAAGGCAGGAGGCAAAAAGTGTCCTAAGAGTAAAATATATTACAGCTTTCATCCTAAAACGATAGGGACTCCAAAAATCAGATTTTTCCTCTGAGTATAATGGGAGTCAGCACTGCCTGCACTCTTCTTCAGGGCGAGATGTAATTTCTATCACTCTTCCCCAATAAATTAGGGAGAATTGAGTACATCACACTCGGCAATCCCCAGTTTTAAACAAGGCACAGTTGCCACCAGCTCCAGCTGCATACCCCGGCCATCCTGCCCTCCCCAGGGGAGGAGGCAGCCGTGCCCCTGATCTGATTGCAGCTCCCGTAATGTGGTTTGTACCAATGTCCCGAGGTGGGAGGGATGGGGGAGGTTTTGTGGGCTTCATCTGCTTTTGGCAGCTTCAAGTTCTCCAACCCAGGGAAGTTGCTGGTTCCCACAGAAGAGGGAGCCAGTGTCACACATCCCACATGGCTCTGAAACCTCCGAGCTAATAAAGCCCGGACTAATACACTAATAACTCTTCTTAAACCAGAGCTTTCATTATAAATGTAATTTATGTTCACCTTTAAGAACACCACAAACCTGAGCCCTCTCACAGGCACAGATTTGCCTCTTGCCTCCCTGCAGCACTTCCTCAACCCTGGGAGTGTTTCCAGACCTGGTGGGACTCGCTGGTGTGAACTGGGAGCCAAACTGGGAACAGAGCAGGTGGTTCATAAAATGAGTAAAGCCAAAGTAATGAGATTGCTGCTGTGATGTGGGAGAAGACTGGGTTGGCACAACAGAGCAAGACAGAAACTGCAGAAAATGGTGTGAAACTATTCCTGATTATTCAGGCTCCATCAGAAATATAAATACGGCAATCTACTCCTGTGTCTAGAGGGAGCAAGTCAGGATTTAGTACACAGACAGGTCTCACACTGGCTTATCCTCATGTATGTTAGGAATGGGAAAATTGCCCCTCTTGTCTGTGCACAATGCCCCTTTATGATTTATTAGACAGTCCTCTTTTTTTGCCTCAATTACTCACTTCAAAAGAGGGTGGAAATGGGACATTCCTAGCCCTAATGCTAAATGCATGTAGTCAATAAAAAAGAAAAAACACTGAAAAATGTTTAAAGGGAGGGTGCTTAAGTTATTGCAGCCCTTGGGAGCATTAATGTATGTGCCAACAAGTTACTGTATGTGGCTTTAACATGCTTATTTATTCTGCTGTGCAATAAAACTCTCTCTTAAATAGTGCCAAAACCTGTTTGCCATGGCAACCCCTCATCACACATGTGTTCCAGTAGTACTTACAAGCACCTTCTTAAAGAGAAATACACAGCAGGATGAATGTCTTATGACCTTCAGGGCGTTTTACAAAGTTTTAAGCACCCGAGTAAATATTACTTTGGACTGAAATATTTATTCCAGGTATTATTTTTTCTTTTTGGGAAACATTACACGGTGAAGCAAAGCTTGTTCCTTGCTCACTTCTCTCCAACTGGAGCTCTAATGACTTGGACAAAGCACAGAGCCTGGTTTTTACCTGGCAGAGCTCAGGTGTTGCCAGTTGGCTGGGGAAGCATGGTGGGGATCAGCTGGTCTTCTATAGTTTCAAGTGCACTGCAGCTGTTCCTGGTGTAATTAGTCATCCCTTGTACTGGCACAAGAAAATCGATGTTTTCCCTTCTCCCAGCCACACTAAATGTTTGCTCAGTGTAGCCACTGGCTTTGAATTGCACATGTCCATAATAAAGCCACTAACATTGGTGTTACACTTCCAGTCCTGCTAGTGCCCAGGAAAGGGTTCAACCCTGCATTCTTTTACCACTGCTTCATTTATTGCTGTGTCTTAACAAAAGTGGCAATTCCAGCTCCTTTCCCACATCACTGGGAGATACATCCATGGGCCACTGCAGGAAACTGCATGGAGCTGGTCTGGGTTATCCTGCTAATCCATCCTCCCACTACAGGACGGCAGTGTGGGAATCCCTGCAGGAAACCAGGTTCCTTGGAGTGCTGCCCTGTTCGCTGTCCAGCCAGCCGATCTCAGCTGGAGACAGCACTAAACAGAGGTTCCTCAGCCTGTCCAGATACAAATTCCCAGTGACTCAACAAGCAAAACCTGGCTGATAGTGGCCTTCTGTCATTATCATTGGCTGTTTGTCCTGTTGTGCACAAGCAGGACCCGTGGAAGGAGCAGCCAGGCAAGCTCTGCCCAGGGAGTAGGGCTGCCCCCAGGAAGACTTAATTTCCAGCAGTTGTCCTATCTGCCCTTCCCTCCTGCCTTCCTTCTCACCTGCTTCCCTTTGTGGGGTTCCCACTCCTTTCCTTCCCTTTTCATTTCAAAGGCCATTATTTAATATATCCCAAACTCATCACATGTCTGAACAGGGTGATGAAGCACCTTTACTCCCCAGGGCTGCTTCTGCAAGCTCAGGTGGCTGAGCCCATCAGAAATGGCTGGTGGAGTCTCCTGAGAAGCCACTCACAAACAGCAACAAGGGCCCTGCAGAACAGCACATCCTGAAGAGCCCCCACAGCCCCCAAGAAGCCCCCTCCATCCTGGAGGTAATGCCCAGGTGTGAGCTCATACTTGAGACATCCCTGAGGGTGCGTCCACTTCACTGAATTCTGCTAATAAGGTTGCCAGGGGGAGAAATGAGAGATATTTTAGTCCTCTGGCATCATAGAGAGCCAGAGAATCTTTTAAGTTTGAAGAAGAAAAAAAAAAGTAAGATAATCAAGTCCAACCATTAACCTAACACTGCCAAGCCCACCTCTAAATATCATTTACTTTTTGCAGAATGAAGTTCAGTTTAATCTTTACAGAAAGGAATCTGTGAACATTATCAGCCTCTCCAGGGCCATGCACTTTCCTCAGAGTTGACAAACCTCTCCCACTCCATCACCCACCTGAATCCCTGTCCCAGACCCTGCTGCAGTCTGTGGTGGGAAAAGGCTGGTCCCAGTTTGGCACAGGGAACATTACCAGATACAGCTGTAGAGACATTCCTTCTTGTAGCCAGCTCCAGGGAAATGCTCTCTCCAGCACCCAGGAAAGAAATCCTAGAAAGCACCAGAAAACAGTTGTTTTAAAAATAAATAGATGTACATAAAGCAAGAAAAGAAAACAGCTTATTCTTAGTGCTCCATTATTAACGGTGCTCAGGAAGAGATTTTCTGCTTTGCTGGAGCATGTAACACAGGCTTAAATAAGAATCCCTATCAGAATATAACTTTGTAATTATGCAGATAACATATTGTTCTTGTGATGACAACATAAACACTCACAAGCTGCATTGCTTACATGTTTCTCTAAATAGCAGAGATGTCTCTCAGGTTGCACTTCCATACAGACCACAGGCGTGTCACCTTGACAAACCACAAATCATTTAAGACTCCAGGCATTTAATAGTGTTGTCCTGTTGGTTTTAGTGGGGTTTTCAGCTACTGGCTCCTGGCAGGATTCCTGAAGCAGTTGTGCCAGGCAGAAAGCCGATTTCCCAGTCCTATCTTATTAATTAACCATTTCAGCACCAACTCAGTCCTTTGATGGCCGGTGAAGCCTGTAGAGAGCCAGCCATCCTGAGGGCTGTTTTAAAATGCCTCAGTTTTACTCTTTATCTCCCAAAACAACAACACCATGCCCAGAAAGACACAGAATCCTAGAATGGTTTGGGTTAGAAGGGAGCTTAAAGCTCACCCAGTTCCAAACCCTGCCATGGCAGGGACACCTTCCACTATCCCAGGTGGCTCCAAGCTCTGTCCAGCTTGGCCTCGGACACTTCCAGGGATCCAGGGGCAGCCACAGCTTCTCTGGGCAGTCTGTGCCAGGGCCTCACCACCCCCATGCTGAGGGAATGCCCTGTTTTTTTCATCTTTATTTTCTCAGTGACTAACACAGAATACTAACACAGACTAACACAGCACTTGCCCGCCTGCAGCTGTGACAGGACATAACTCAAAAATTCTGAATGTACAGAAATAAAGTCTAACAGCTCTGTACAGTAAGTGATTCCTTCTGGTAAACTGTGACCCACTTCTATGCTATCACAGCAAACATGTTTTACTGCTCTGGCAGTGGGCTCGATCCCTTCCGCAGTAAGTGTTTAAACAGATACATGCTTTGCTGGAGAACTGTTTTTGGATCAACTCCATGAGAATTCAAATTTGTGCTGAAATGTCTAATTATGAACACTTCTGTCATGTCTTACAGCTTCCTAAATCCCAACTGGAAAATATCTGTATTTTATACTGGTGTCATCAGTTTAGACGAACATATAAAGTTCCATTTATTGAGCTGCAATTTTGCAGTGCATTTGCAAAATTCAGAAAATATGTTAATGTGTGATTCCTCCTAAAAGCAGGCACTGAAAACACACACTGATCTACTTGTGCATGTGTTTATAATTATTTCTGTACATTACTGTGTCCAAATAGCTGTTAGAAAAAAATTCCAGGCTAGTGTGGATATGTTTAGTTTTATCCCAATGTCCATAAATGCATAAGAAACCTCTGCTGCCTAGAGATTTCTACAAGTCTCATTCTAGCTGGAATCAAATATCAGGAGTGATACCTATTACTGAATCCCCCTCGCCTATCCCGTTATAACTTGGAGGCATCACAATATTTTGTGTCATTACATAGTGCTGGAGGCATGAAAATTCTCCAGGCTGATTAGCATCTTAGAATTTCTCACACTCAAGCACCCCATCCATTGGAAAGGACTGCTGGGTCTCAGCTGATCATTCATTTGTCTCATTGAAACGCTATGACTCCGTTTTAAGAGCTTTTTTATAGACTCGTATAAAGGAGAAAGTGAACTTTTTAACATGTTTGCACTTCACTAAGTCAATACACATAAAAAGAAGTACAACTGGGGTTCCTACATGGATATCCAGCCCAGAAGTGCTAAGCTGGTAAAGAGATACAGCTACTAGCTAGGCAAGAGATTAACTTTATTTATTTCCTTTTCTTCACTTTGCCAGCTTCTTCCTAGAGATGCAAGGGATATCCAGAAATGTGACAGTAGGATGAGTCAGATCCCAGACTCCCCAGACAGATGTTTTTACCCAGTACATTCAGATGTGGATTTTGTTTCCCCCCTAAACTATTTTCTTGGAATAGTCTGTGTTACTCTGCAAGTTGTTTTGCTGTTACATTTCTGTCCTTTGAATGCCAAATCCAAAAGCAGAGCAGGATTCCCAGAGCACTGTTGTTCCTGTCTCAACAGAACCTTACATGCAGCTTAACACACCTGTCCTCTGTCCCAACAAGTTTTTTGCCCAGTTACCTGGTAGGAAGGTCACAGAGCAGGGGCGAGGATTAAGGGTCTATTGTCCACATGAAGGTCTGGTGCACTTGTCCCTCCTGCTGCCTAAATATCTAGCAATAGTTCATAAAGCATGGTGGGGTGTTTGACCATCCCAATTTACTGAGAGCATCTCCTTCTCCCCAGCATCCTTCATTGTTGTCCAGATCATTCCCACAACAACACGAAGATCTGAGTCACGCAAGAGAGAAGAAAATCAAGTTCTCTGCAATGGTAGTGCTGGAGGCACTTTCCCCCCTCTCTGATGCCTGTGAAGTGGCAAGAGAAAGACGTAGAGGAAGCATGACAAAGAATCTCAGCAGCTGTGAGATGCAGCAAACAAAAGGGACATGTTTTTTAAATAGAAACCATCAGTACCAATACTGTTGTCTACTGCATTTTGCCCAAGTGAGTTTTTATTAAGCTCCGTAAAAGCTTCCAAATCTGAAACTTTAAAAACATTTTTTTCTGCTTAAGATGAAATTTAAAGTGGCAAGTTTTATTGAAAACTAATGTTAAAGCAAGAGCATCGCCAAGAGAATCACTGAGATGAATAATGTTATCAATTATCATTTAAACATCTCCATCTTCAGCAGTCATCCAAAACCTGTCAGAAGGGGGACAATCAGGATCTCCCAGCCAGATGGCTGATGAAACAGCGCCAGCCAGCCTTTCCCATGGAAAACTGCCTCCTTCAGAGCCCAACTTCCAAAATGTTCGCCTCTCTGACAAAGTTTAAAGAAAAATGTTTGATCCAAAATTAATTAATGGCATTGATGTGGTATCATTGATTGCTCACTTTGCAAGAACCTGAGTGGCGCTGGGGAAAGCCCTAGAGGAAAGTATGAAAAAAGAAGAAATGTAGCAAACAGATTCAGGAAGTCCAGTTATATTGAGGAAAGAAGAACCCTTACAGCAGCAACACAATCAAAGGGAAAGTTGTAAGTTGTCTTAGATGGTGTTTCAGTTAAAGCCTTCTTTTTTCTTGAAATGTACACACATTAGCCCAAACCCTCTGAAGAGTGGTGAAAGCCACAGAATTCAGAGCCATTGCCAAGCATCATCTTTCCTAAAAATACTGTTCTAGGCTGTTATTTGACCAAAAAGTTGAAAACATTTAAACCAGAGTGAACCACAGGCTAGAGACAATGCTTATTAGAAACAGCCTCAAATTATATGTATAGTTTGATACTGCTCTCCTAAAGTTATATAACAATAAGTCTTCTTGGAAGATAAACTTCCTGGAAATGAGGGCAGAAATTTATGCTGCCTTCTCCTTTCTGACACTTCATTGAGAAATACCCCCGAAATTAATGGTTTATCACCATGAAATGAAAGTTTAAGGGAGGAGATCTGTCAGGGCAAGCAGACTCCTAGCTGCTGGATCAAGATAAACACATACACAGAGAAAAATTATTCATTGCTAAGTCTAAAATCTGAGAGAACCCCAGTGCTTTGCTCTGCTCCACAGGTTTAATGCAAGTAACTTATTTTAATAGCCATAACTGTACCAAGAGAATAACTGCTGCTTAAAATAACCCAGAGAATTAGACATTCATACTTTGATAAATCTGGAGCTTCATGATGGCAACATTTCCATTTATAAACCAGGGATGTAAACCAACTGGGACCCACCAACCCTGCTGCCGTGCTCTGCCAACAGACAAGATTTCCGGTCCCAGGCGGATTTGCAGTGGAGGATTAGGGATGAGCAGGGCTGGGCCCCAGGAGCTGGATGACAAACATAGTGAGAGCAACCCTAACACAGCCCCCAGAATGCGTTCAAGCACACCAACATCAGCTGTCAGATAAAAAAGGGGGTTGAGAGCACTGGCATGCAGAATATTTTCTCCAAGTCTACACCAAGCTAAAATCCTGCAGGAGAATTTTGATTTATGTCTCTATATAGTCCACAATCAACTTCATGACCCGGGAATTAAGGGAATATTGAAATAATTGCAAGATTCTTATATAACTAGGGAATTCGTTTTTCATCCCCCCCCCCAGCAAAAACAATTTTGACTCTTCTGCTCCTACATGACCCACAGACCCTTCCCAACAACTGGCTAATTAACTTTAGATCCCAAAAGTCTGTGAAGAACAAAAGGACATCAAGGTCTTTGGATGCATGAATGCAGGACAGCAAGCCATAGGCAAACACTGTTTGAGTGTTTCTACTGCTCCCCTGACCCCCCAAATTCTCTGAAAGACCTGGTGGAGCTCATGTTATGATGGGCAACTTGACAACAATCTGAAATATGTCCTATCCAAAACACAGACTGTGTCACAAGTGCTCTGAGCAGCAAATGCAATGTTTGCCCATGTGTTATAATTCTATGAACATGTGGAATAGCATAAAATGAGATTTTTAAATGCTTTAGAGTTTAACTTCATTACCTCACTCAGTGCCTTGTTAACTAGGTCTAATTTTAATCAGCCAATTATCCTAATTGAGCAGAGTTATCTTCCAGGGGATGGTGGGAACAACATCACTGCCACATCACATTCATTCAAGGAGCAGCATTCCTGGAGTGTTTGTCATTCTAAAAGGCTTTGTTTCAGAAACCACGGGCAGTACAAGTTTTTCCAGCCCTGGTGAGTGTGGAGGTCCATTTCATCACACTTCTCACAACAGGACTGTTGGAGATCCAAGTTTCTAATTAAGATCACCATGACTGCTCCCATCTCACCAAAAGATGGGAAGAGAATGCCATGCCAAAAACTTCTGGGGCAAAGTACTCAGACCTGTCCATATTGGGATTGTTGATCGAAAGATCTCTAATTTCCATTAGCTCTAAGAGGTAAATTTTTCAAGCAGGTCCTTTTTTTTTTTTTGACTCCTTTATTAAGACAACCTATTTCCTTCTAATTAAGAAGCCAGTGCCTTTCTGAGAGATAAACAAAAGGGAGGGAGACCCACAGCCAAGTGAACAGGATCCACTCTCTGCAGTTTGTGCATGGTTAATGGATGTTGGGCATTAATATTTCTTACCCTTTTGTCTGTGTTCACTGTAATAGAAACCCCTGTCTAGACTGAGTGGCTACTACAAGTAATCCCAGTAATATCCAATAAAATCACTCTGAAATGTGATAGCTATAGTTATCAAGGAGCACCAGGATTAACTTGATTGATTGAACAATGGACTTCTGGTTTTTAACATGATCTATATGTGTCCCAAAAAAATTTAAAAATATACATGAGGTTGTAAAACCATCAATGCTGGGCAACTTATCATATTCTGTAAATGTACTGACACACCCTGAAAGGCGAGGGATTAGTGCTGCTCCAAAATTAATGGATAAATGGCAATGGTCATAAAGAAATACTTTCACTTAACCAACTTCTGCAAGGACAGGACACATCATCCTCTCACTGACAGCCAGCAAACAAAACCATAGATACTCAAATCAATCTTTCCTTAAAAGTCCTCTGTTGAAAATACTGCAAGAGTCTTCATTTGCAAACTAAGTCCAACCGTGAGAGCCACCTTCTTTTCCTAGAGTGTCCTCTGAAGTGTCTCAATAAATAGCTATTTCCTTGAACAACAAGAACTAGGTTCTTCCAAGAAGTATGAAATCACATGGAATGCATTTTCTGAATTTAAATAAATAGCAAAATATCTAAGCCCAGGTGTAGAGCAAAATCCATTTCTATTATGAGCCCATGATGGCTTTCTTGCTGACCTAGGTTTGCAAGTGTGCACCCAGAACGTTTGCTCTGAGCTTAGACAGTCTGTGGTGAGGATGTCTGATCTTCCTGAACACTGGGTCATATCAGTGGATGATTAATTTAACCAGAAGTACCTGGAACCAAAACTCCTGCATTCATTTCCAGCTCTGCTCATGGTCCTCTTTTTGAATTTGTTCAAAACCTTGATTTCTCTGCATAGGCCGGTATGAGTCTGGAAATAAGAAAAACACTCCTGTCTAGTACATAAGAGAGAATATTCAATAACTAAATTCATGCTTAATTTGAAGATTAATTACTTTTCAAACTAGAAAAGCATCAACCTTTAGAAAAGTTACTCAATAAATCAGTTTAATCTAAGGAATTGCCCCCTAAAGAACCACATTTTCTTTCCAGAGCTCATAATCAGTTCCCAGTAAATTGAAATGGAACTATCTGGAGTTTGCAGCAGTGTCCCACCACAGAAAGGCTGTTCAACAGCATGGACACAAAGAGTTTTAGTAGAGGCACAGTCCCTTTAGGAATAGGTTTTAAATAACCTGGCAGCAAGACAGGGTTTTTTGCTCATCAGTGGAACACCAAACAACATGTCTGCAAAGGAACAGAGAACTACTAACCTTGACAAATTCTTCTGATGTTCCAGTTAATTCTGCCCCAGTGGTGCAATGACACAGAACATTCAGGCACTGTCTCACACTGCAGCAAAAGGTGTCACTGCCCAGGGCAAGCTTCCTTCCCAAGCCCCTGTGCCTTCCCTCTTATAATGCACCTGTGGATCACATTTCCATTGGTTCCTGTATTAATATGGTAGAACAGGTGGTTCAGGTTTGTTTGAAAAAACAATTAGAGGAGCTCTCCCTACACTGCCAGTTGTTAAGTAGCTCAGCTTTACTCACCGGGGACTGGTCTTCTGCAACAGGGCTGCTTGTTCCCTTTGTTCCTGCAAGTAATCCCATTTGGGCAGGGAAGGGAAGGGAATTCAACCAAAAGTCCTTCATTCACTATTTATTTTTGTTTTTCTGGTGGAAACATTCTAGTTGCTGCAAGCTGGGGCAGTACCCACTGCCCAATTTGCCTCAAATGCCAACAAAATCCAATATTTAAAATGAACAAGAGGTTAATACTTTCAGTCACTTCCCACCCACCAGCCACTATGGAGCTCTGACAGTTTCTTAGAGGAGGATATGGTCCATGTCTAGCAAAACATGGTTAAAGAGCTCCCTTTGCTGACCTGACATTGAACCTGTCCCGGAGCTGTTCTCAGTGCAGGAAAATATTTATTTTATTACAGCCTTGCAGAACTCATCCCAGTCCAGGCACTCAGATTAAGACCAAATGTGTTGAGCTTGCATTAGGTGAAGTTATGAGATCTGTATTTGGGATTTTATCTGACTTTTTTCTCAATGCTGGTGGGGCTGGAAGGGCACAGAATTAAAGAACTGCAATAATAACAGCGCTCATGGCAGCGTGCGGGTTCTGTTGGGGACTTCATAAAGGGGATAGCCCTATCCTGTGTCAAATGTTGTTTTCAAAAGATTATGTAACACAAGTCTCCCTGAATCCTAAGAAATTCCTTTTACAAGGAAATTCAGCAGGCTCTCCTGGCTGGCTGAGCAACACGAACCCTTTGAGTGTCAGCTTACGTCAGCTCGTGCACATCACAGACATCTCCAGACCAGCTTAGCAACACCACAACCACCCCAACAGTGGGAAGGAACCTCTCCCCAGCCCAAATGGAAAGATGTAAGGTGGGGAGAGTTCATAGTGCACAGTCTCTAGGAATAACACAAATCTGATGCTGGGAATCCTGCAATATGAGAGAAGGGACCATCTGACCTGCACTGACACCTAACTCAGAGGTGTACATGCAGACACCAATGAACCACACTGATTTATTTCTGATTTTCACTGCATTAATAGCTATTTCAATAGCAGTGAGAGAACTGAAATCTCCTGGGGTTAAACATTGATGAAACCATTAAGGGGTTTTCTCACCAAAATTTCTAAGTAATCCATGTTCTCATAGTAACAGCAAAATCCCTGTTTAAAATATAGTTGCAAATATCCTGTTTCTTTTTATTGCTGAGTTGATACATCAGACCTGGAATATGAGATATATGATATTTCCATTACACCCATAATGTCTCCGTGGGACCTATACGGTGTCACTGTGTATTACCAGACTTCAAGAGTGATCCTGAATACAAGGATTTTATTTACTAAAATATCACATATACCGGTTCCTGATCCATCTATTGTAGTACTAAGAAAATGAAAACTAATGAGAAATAAATGCTAATTCCAACATTTCAAAGCCCAAGTGTAAACTTCCAACTTTAGAAAACATGGTAGGGAAAAAGAGAGGGGGTGGAAAAGTGTGAAATCATAAGTTCTTTTATCTGATCACAAGAGAAATGCCAAATGAATAGCATGAGGGTTTATTAGTGTCTCTGGGCTTGTTTCTCAGCCTGTGTGAAAGGAGCCTTTATAAAGGAGGCTTTATTCGAAGACGCCCCCCAGTTCTCACACAATATTCCAGAAGTGTAACAATAGATCACTAATACAGAAATTGAGATCTGCCACAGCATTATCTGTCCATCTATTTGAAAGCAGCTTGAGAGGCGAGGAAGGGTGGCGAGGTGCAGATGTTATCAATTAGCCGAAGAAGTTAACAAAACAACTTCAAACCGCAACAGTTGTTCCAGCTGAGAAGGCTGAGGTTTGAAGTGGGTATTGAGCTGTTGCTGTGTGCTCACTCCTTTTGTATGTGCTGATAGGAAACCAGGCAGACCACAGCTGTGAAATCCCAGCTTTGGGAACCAGATCCTCACTTCCAAATCCGAGGGGCAGCATACAAGGCTTGTATTGCAAAGGATGCACAGTCCTGAGGTAAAAATCACAGCTAAAACACAACAGGGCTTGTAAAATGGTTATTGATGAACAAAGTGAAAGATGGAAAAAAGTAAATCCACTTGTGTTGTGGTGAAACCAGCAGTGACATGAAGGTTATGTGAATTGCTATTGAAAAGAATTCTTTCAAATCATGACAGTAAGAAAATGTGTGGGAAAGGATGACCAAGTCTAGAAATAAAGAGGAAATGTGCTTTTTCTGTGCCCTGAAATGCCATCACCTGAGAGAGGTGCAATTGCACAAGAGTACACAGGTTTTTGCAAACATTTCTTCATCTTTAAACCATGCTGAACCCTCCGCACCATCCACTGATCACCTGCTAGAACAGCTCAATTCTGGCAGAAGGAAAATCAGGGATCTGTGTTTCTTACTGACAAGAAAATAGATATCCAAGGCATGGAGAGAGCCTGAAAACCTTCCTCCCCTAGTGCAGGACTCCCACCTGTGTCTCCATATGGCTGATTTAGAGAAGGTGGTGGCCATCCCAGCAGGGCCATTACCTCCAAGTTCACCTGGCACTGAAATCCAGGCTGCAGATGCTCCCAGGTGTGCAGAAGTGATCACACTGACACCAACCAAAGGCACTGCAGGCTCCAGAGCAGCCTGAGGACACTGCAGGATAGAAGGGCACTATTTCAAGCCTGTTGGCAGAGGCAGTGGTGCTTTCTGTGGAGCCTCCACGAGCTGAGCTGAGCTGAAGCTGCTCATCACCTCCGTAATATCCGTCCAGACTGCATTTCTGACCTACTTCTGCAAAAGTCAAAGCAGAGTCTAACAAACAAGGAAGCTCTAGATAAATACAGCTTGCCTGCAAAGTCATGATGTCTTGATTGTGAGCAGCCTCCTGGTGATGTCCTTGGCCCAAAATCTTGGGTGGGAGATGAACACATGGCAGTGTTCAGCCAGCAAGACTCCTTGGTGACAAGACCACGATGCAGAGCAAACCAGGGAGAGAGAGTGGGTTACATGGCTGGAAGCAATAGGAGGCCAGAGCAACTGAGGGCAGCTGAGTAATTGATCTTATAACAGTTAATTAAAAAATCAGTGTGATTCAGAAGAGTGCAGCCAGAGGTTTATAAGCCAGTGTGCTGTGGAGGGCGTGTGTTGGCATGGTTTAAAAGAAATAACAGCAAGAAATACAACATTCTCTGATCCTGAAGCGACAAGAGAGAAACAATAAAAAGCTGCTGTACCTGCAGTGTGTCAGTGAGCTCTGCAAATGGGAGTGAAACTCTTTATTTCACTGCCTTGGAGCACTGAGCCATCCCTTTGTTTCCATGAGTCCTGCATGCCATGGCCACCAGCCCAGAGCTGCAGCCACCCCTGGGGTGTCACTGGGGCTGCCTCTGCCCAGTCTGAGCCAAACACTGCCTTCACTGAGCTCGCTGGCAAGTGGTTGCAGCAGAGAACAGGCAGTTTGAACGAGGCCTGACTCACGCAGCCGTGGCATCTGCTGCCGCAGTGCTTGCAGAAGAAAGGGCTGAGAGGGTCACCCAGCCTTGTCTCCTGCTATCACAGGCACCACGCTGAATAATCCCCTCCATAAACAGCAGCAGCTGTGCGAGAAAAGCCTGGAATGGCTAAGGATGCTGAAAGTGAGGTGTTACAGGGTCCTCAGTCAGGGGGATTGGGAGTATGTGAGGAATGCAGATTTGTGCTGTTTGGAAGAGCAACATAATATTTTATTAATGAAGCTGGAAAGTCATACATCCAGGGAAACACCCAAGACCTTAATTATGCCAGAGAGGCATCAGGGTAATGCAGTACTCATTTTCTACTTCTGGCCTTGAGTTCAGAGAATTATTTTCCTCCATCTCAACATTTGGTTGAGCACAACATGCCAGCAGGAGAGAAAAAAAAACTGGTTTCCATTCCTGCGAGTACTGTGTCTGGTTTAAATCATGAGAGAAGGAGACTTCTAATGAGGCTGATTCATATAATGATGTATTTTACAAGCTATTTTTAGCAGATTCACTGCAATATGTCATTCTTTATGTACCATAAGAGATATATGAGCACACGAGCTTACGAAGGGTGGGGAAGTCTCTGAATAACTGGCCAGTTTTACACCTCATGTGCTGGAGAAGGGGAAGTTCCCATAGACTGTTTCTTCCAAACCCTCCAGACCTCAGGTCAGCTGTGAACTCCATTCCAATAAATCCCAACATTACAAGACTCGTGCCTTAAAACTTATTTCCAAGGAAGTGTCTCATTTTATTGCAACACGAATAAGAGACTCTAAGGTAATATTTACTTTGGTTTACATTTCATAAAAAAAGAAAACTGTAATTTCATGGAGGCTCTAACAGAAATTCCTCTTTCCATCCAAGCGGAAGAAATCATGTTCAGGACCTTCCCTGAGGGCTCAAGGAAAGCACATTAACATGGCAACTCCCACTTTGCTTTATTTGTGAGTTACCCTTGCAGGAGGATGAGGCTGGAATTGAGACAAGCTATAAGTGGACTAACAGGCCAAAGCCTGTGACATTAAGGGGTAGGCAAAGATGCTGAGAGGATAATCCCAAAGATGCAGCCCTCCAGCTGATGAAAATCAGAAGAGCCAGATAAGGACTGAGAGAGATTCTCACCCAGACAGAAGGTAATTGCAGGGGCTCTGGTACAAGGGTGCAATGGTTACCCCAGCTCTGCCTGTCACCCCTGCTGCTGCTGGCTTTCCCAGCACTGTGTTTAAGATGCTGGAGGAGGAGCTGAGGCCCTTTGAATGAACTGAAAGGGTGAGCAGGTCTGTCCAGACCAGCAGTGGAAAGAGAAAAGCCAGTGCACGGGGGAAGCAGAGGGTCAGCCTGTTCCGTTTGCAGGAGCTGCTGGAGCACAGGTGTCTGCAGGAGCTCTCTGCACTGAGCCCAGCACAGTTTGGCCAGGGGCCAGGGTCACTGCCACGGCCACGCCACTGCCCAGCTCTGCCCCACGGGACCCAAGACCCTCAGACAGGTGAGTGGCTCCTGGCCTGGCTCCCCAGCTCTCAGCTGGCTGCTGGCAAGCCCCGTGGCTGCTGCTCCAAGGGGGCTGTGCTCCAGCCCCCTCGCAGCGCTGATGGAGCAACCTGACTTCTGGCAGGGGGAGCTGGCTGCATCCCCTGGCCGGGCTGCCAATGGATCTCCTCTTTCTGGCCCAAGGGGCCACCAGAGAGTGATCCAGGCTGCTGCCAACTCCGTCTGCCTGGGAACAAGGGACCCGGCGTGGAGCCCAAGCCCAGATCATAGCTGTTCTCTGCTGCTCGCCTGCAGACCAGCCCTCCTGGATTTCTTACCCTTACTTACTAATTTTCTTGATTTTTTGTGGCCTCATCGATGACTTAATCATAACACCAGAGTCAGCCACCAGCTGCTGCCTATTCCCACGGTATAACCTGCCCCTTCACTGTCTTTCCTTAAATGTAATACATGGTGCATTTGTGTCTGGTACTTTCTCTTGTTTCTGCAATTGAAATTTTATCCGTTCATGGAGTGCCCGAAATTCTGCAGAGACACTTGGCTTGAATACTCATTTCATTGCTGAAAGCCAATACTGCTTTAACAGACGCAGTAAAATTGTGAGAATCTGAAGTTCACTTTTCTGCTTTAACTGCCCCAGATGAAAGAAGTCCACTCCACAAAGCTGAATGCCTCTCTTGCGTGCTGGCACGTGAGCTTTAAAGGTGTTCTGGTAGTTTTCAGTCCTCTGTGTTGCCTAAGTACTTTTGTCCAGATCCTCAGCTGGAGGAGATGGATGCAGCTATGCTGCAGCCAGCAGAGCTATGCTGATTTATACCCCCAGGCATACTTTTTTATATGTAGATATCCTTAGAAAGTAATCACCAGGCTCCCTCAAGCTGATTCCTCATGACTTGCAACTGCAGTCTCAAAGCAGTGCTATTCCTGAAGCCTGGGTACCCCTCCCACACTGCGTAGGAATCTGTCCAAGGCATGAAGGAATCCGGACCCACACCAGTGGCAAATTCCCAGCCTCTACTCAAAGTATCCTTCATCCTTAGACGTGCTTGACTGTATAATTATTGTATTGCCTTGCACAATTTCAAACAACGTTTCACAACACGAAAACCTCCAGACCAAGCTGTCAAATTATTTGAATTGCAATAATTTAAGAAATACAAAATCTGTCATTTCTTCACCTCAGGGAAATGAAACTAGAACAAGCCAAACCTTTAGCACTGCGCACTGTGTCTGTACCCCACATCTTTAGATTCTCTTTCAATATCATTTCTGCCATGTGAGTTAGACCAGTGCAGACCAGTTCCCTTCTGCTTTTGCAGCAGTCAAACACCCTGTGGAGATGTTAGGCTCTGTTTAGTGTACAGAACTCACAGTCCTGAGTTACAGGGCTATCTCCATCCAGCAGTACAGCCCCTCTGTTCTCTGCCGACCTTGCAGGTTTGTCACCATTTGAAAACAATTATTTTCCCCTGACTTGGCATTTTTGGCTCCTACCCAATTCCTTGCGGGTACTTGGGGATTTATAGTTAGAGCTGCTCAAAGGAACAGTTATCTTGAAAGTTGAAATTATATCCAAAAGGCTAAAACATATCTTTCAGCTGGGTGTGGTTTTCCCCACCAGAATTGCTTCATAAGGATCTAGCCAATTCATTTTCCTGCAATGAAGAGGTTCCAGGAGTACCTAAGCAGAGAGAAGATTGGGCTGATTGTCTCTTACCACCAGGGACTTGAAAATAGCAGTACAATTTACTGCCCTTCTGAGATGCTTTACATAGCAGACAAATGTGAATCAGATCTTCTAACTGAATAATTTCTGATGAAGAAATAATGTAGAATAAAATAATTTTTCTGGTAAGTAAAGGTAACAAAGGTTTTTAATGCTCACAAGAGAAGGAGAGAGGACAATCCAAGAATTATGACCAGACCCAGGAAGCACTGAAGTGTTTAGCTCCCAAAGAGGGAGTCTGCACACTCTGAAACACAACGATCCCAGCCCTGGCAGCCTGTCATCCACCATGCACTATGAGCCTGCATTGCCAAAGGGAACACTGGGATTGGGAGTTCAGCATAAAATTACCTGAGCTCTACCTGTGCTCCAGACTGAAATCAGGATCTTGACATTCTCGCATGCTGTATAGTGCTGAAAATGATTGTGTGCAATCCAATGGACATCTGTATCCCAACTTTCCTGGCTAGTGTTTAGCTGTAGGGAAGTCCAAGCAAACGTCTAACTTTGAACAGGGGGAACTGTGTGTGTAGCACAAGTGAGATTCCAGACTTGGAACTGGTGCCATTTCCCTAGCCAACAGTTTCCAGGCCTTGGTTTCAAAGGTGACTATTTGATAGATAAAAATAGAAATAAAATTATGTCAGTGTTTATCTTGCTCTTACTCAGTGTAGTCAAGACGTCTTTGAATCATTCCTCACAGACACACTAGCAAAAACAACAATAACAAAAATTACCCAAAAAAAAAAAAAATCCATGTTTTTGGTGTACAGAACTTCTTTCCTGGGGTAAGGCCTCTAGTACCTCATGCTGTTCTCAGTTTTTATAGCTGTAGAAGGAAAGATGTTAAGCAAGATTTGGAATTCGTGCTTTGATCACTGGTTATGTCATACGTTAGGGCACGCCAAGTGGAACTTTCTGCAATCTTCCTAGAAACACCCTTCCACACATCCCAGAAAGACCTGGACCTTAGCCTGGCACATTTCAGACTTGCTGATTTCTGAAGTTAAAAAGAAAAAGAAGCAATGCCACTAGCAGCACTTTTGGACGTCTTTGATATCCAGATTTGTCACGTAGCTTGTTCATGGTGCAGTCAGCTGGATGCCCTTGGTCACACTCCAAGTGAGGCTCCTCCTCACATTTCTGCCCCCTGTTATGGCCCACTCATTTAAATATTTCAGTCATCTTCCAAGTCTGCATTCTGCAGTTGCAATATCTTCCTGAAGTGATGGCTTTCACCTGATTGTTGATAAACCATGCAAGTGACGGTGGTAAAAGGAAGTGAATCTGTGCACCTTTTCACTGCCAGTGAAATGTCAGCAATTTTTAGTAATGATTTTAGCACAAAACAGATGAACTGAATGGTCAGTGTGATTTGGGTTGTTGTGACAGTGAGGGTCATGCATGGTCTGGAATGGAAATGGCACTAAACCAGAAAAGGTAACTGGAAATGGAATAAATGAAATAAATTAATATCCACACTGGGTCTCAAGGCTCTGCCATTGGGTGACTCTATTAATTTGCAATTAAATGTGCCATTCTTTTCTTTCCATTAACAATAATATAACATCCTTGTAGCTGTTACAGAAATGAAAAATCTCAAGCTCACCTTTAAATAGGTATTTAACAATCTGTATTACATTGTAACAGGTGGCCACGAGGAGGAAGCTGGGACTACTGAGCAATAACCTTCATGCTCTTTCACAGCTGCCAATGGAACGTGCTCTGGGAAAATACTCAGGAAAATTGATCAGAGACAGGGGATGATATATGTTGACACCTCTGCCTTCTGCAGGACACTCAGACTTACCCAAGCGGGTACATCAAATGGAACTGAACTTGCCTGTTTTACCAAAAAAAAAAGCATCCTACAAGTATTTGGCCATACTTCATCCTGGAGAATAATCCTTATCATTCCTTCTGGTTATTTCTCAGCACATCAATGCTGAATGATCTCACTGGAAAGCATTCCTCACAGGGTGTGCCATCCTGCCAGACTTGTGCCAGTGCTACCTGCATGCACTGCTACCTGCATGCGCTGATCCTTTGGAAGTGTGGGCACTTCCTTGGGATTCCTTTCCCATCTGAAAGATCCACATGAAAAACTGTTAGCAAATTCTGTTTGTGAGTGGTTAAATCTGTTGCCTTTAAGGAAAGTGAAACCACAAGCAGGATAACAGGGTCAGAGGAAAATTCCTAACCCTGGAATCCAATGCACTTTAGAATAAAATTCAATAAATTCACTTAGTGAGTGACAGCAGCGCTTGGTAGGAATGCAGTTGCAGCCCATCATTTGTCAGAGCTGGGCTTTGCCTCACATCTTTATCAGACAGATTTCTTTGCAGAGCTTGCCTACATCATCATTTGAAAAGCTCCCATAAAAAATGCAAAGTTAGGTCTTACCTGTCTTTGCCCTCCGTGCAGTCCCTTGGTTTGCACTGGATTCCTGACACTCTCACCCCTTGCAGACCAGAGCTCCATTAGCACAAGTTTTAGGTGATACTCAGATTGCTTTCGGCACCCAGAGTGCTTAATTCTTCAGGCGGTCTGGAATATATTGGCATCAGTGGTGAATAATCCCTCCCAAGTCATCACATCAGGCCTGTTTTAGTAAATCTTTCCACTTATTAAGAACAAATTTAAACCATCTAAATATGCTTATGTAAGGAGTCTTTTAAAAATAGTTCGTAAATTTAGAAGCCAGCATACGCTGAAAAAACACAATAAAAAAAAGAAAAAGTCAGTGACACACTTTAGCCCAGTTTAAACTTCAGCTGAATCCTCCCATCTTTTACAAAGCAAACAAGAGGTTTTGCAGAAAAGCAGCCAGCAAAGTCCTGCTGCTGTTAAGGTGTTCTTTCTGAAGCACAAGGCAACATTTCATCCGCTTTATGAGCCCTGGGCCGAGCTGGTATCCACATTCCTGAGCAGGCAGCCAGGATTTAGAGCGGTGCTTGTGCAGAGCTGTGACTCCCCAGCTCTGGAGGAGCAGAGAGCGTGTCCCCTGGACCCAGCTGAGCACTCAAGCCTCTTGCATGAATATTTAGGAGAAAGAAGTCAGGGGGGAGCAGGTGCTCAGAGTAACCTGCAGGATGCTCATGGCAGTCCTGGGGAGCAGCGCTCTGTGTGCCCAGCTTAGCCAAGCACTGGGGCCAGCATATTGTAATGTTGGCTGGGAGGTATTGTAGGAGGACAGTTACTGTCAAATCTTAGTGACTTGGAGCTGGATATGACTGAAAGCCAGACTTCCTGCAGAAGCATCCCTTGCTGCATCCTGCAGGGCCACGGACCCAGGCAAACACAGCAGCCACTGCCTGGCCAGAGGACCTTGTCACACGGCCACAAAATTTTGTGCAGGAAGGGACCTTAAAGCTCATTTATTCCAACCCCCTGCCATGGGTAGGGACACCTTCACTATCCTAGGTTACTCCAAGCCCCATCCAACCTGGCCTTGAACACTTTTTAGGTGGGTTATCCACAGATTCTCTGGGCAAACTGTCCTTGCCCTCCCTTCTGACACAAGGCAGTTCCCTTTCACTGCTGCTGAGATCTACTCTCACTTATGGGTGTGCAAGAGGAGGTGCAGGTCCAACCCCAGGTATTATCATTCTCTGCCCTGAGCACGTGCATGGAAATGGCAGTGCTTTGGTCAGTGTGTTCTTAAATCAATGATCCTATTAAAGAACTGGGCTGCCAATGGATGGAGAGTTCATTGGTATTGCAGGACTGTCTTTCAAAGATGCTCCCCAGGGCAGACTTGAAGCTTTTGCTTGACAGGTGTGTGTAATGTACCAGGATCCAGGGAGAAATCCTGTCTTGTCAATTCAGCTGAAATGAGGCAAGGAAGAGAAAGGACAGAGTCAGCAAGTTCACGTGTGGGTTAATTTACAGCATCTCTAAGTGTCTGCCAGTTCAGTACTTGGAAATCCTGTCACATTCTGTGAGACTGTGTGAATTACAAATCCCCACTAACGGCCTCAAACATATGGATGTTTCAATAGTAGTTCCCTATATTTCCTTTTCTGTGTAACAAAAAAGACAAGAAGAGTTGCAGCACATTCCAGAGTAAAGCATCACCTGGTTGTGACCGTACTTCCCTGTGCCAGTAAGAGCTGTATTTATCATTCAGGAAGTTAATCTTCTACACTTCCAATATAAGTAAATATAAAGCATTTTGCTCTGATTTTTATTTAGGCAGATTTATGCTTCCAAATGCTCAACCAATATTTAGACAAGTCAAAACAAAATCTTATTTTAATAAATACATAATTTGGGGTCTGAAAAGATTTTGCCTTTTTGCACCAAAATACATAAACAGCAGCTATATGCCTCAAAATATTGCCACTGAAAGCAAGAATATGGACTGAGGTGCAATCAAAGCAGAAATGTGTGTTTGTACAGCACAGAGAATGTACTGAGATATCCAGAGAAGATTACGGTATCTTGCTGCCACACCGATCTCTAGGTTTAAAATACCAGTTCTTCTGCAAAGCACTGTGACTCCATCTCTGGTTTTCAACTGGAACGTTTTGATGAGAAGAAAATCACAACAGGTGTCTCCCCTAAGGGACAACAGAGAATGACTGTAAACTGTCAGAGGGCAGGTTTAGGTTAGGTATTAGGAAGAAATTCTTCCCTGTGAGGTGGTGAGACAGTGGCCCAGGTTGCCCAGAGAAGCTGTGGCTGCCCCATCCCTGGAAGTGTTCCAGGCCAGGTTGGACGAGGCTTGGAGCAATTTCAAAGACCTATGGAGTTGTGACAAGGGAAGTTAATATTTTAATCAATAGTTTCCTTTGAAAATATCCTCCACAGCTCTGCCTACATGCTAAACTATTCCCCAGCTTTTCTATGTTCACATAACCCTAGATGCTCAGTATTAACTCCATTTGGAAAGCTGCCTGCCCACAAGCTGCTGTGATACCATGGCTTATCTGGAACCAGCCACAGGCATCAAAGTCAACGCATTTATTGCTGCTGCACGTGATCCTCTGGTGCTGCAGGGCAGGGCACAGACATGACACAACGATACCAATTTCTATTTCATTTCTGGAGGTACATCCTGCTGTTTGATTCCCTGCTGCCAGCCCCAGCCTCCACGAGGCTGTCGTGAGGGAGCACAGCTCACAGGAAACCTTCCCCATGCTGAACTGTCTGACTGCAGGATCCATTTCTTTGTAACAGCCCCTCTTGCTGTGGCTGCATCAGTAAGCTGTGATAACAGCTCTGCTCTCCAGGGCCACATTAAGCTGCTTCAGGGCAGACTTTTTTATGTCCTCTTTCTCATGCCATTACGCACAGGCTTCATGTCCAAGAAAATCATCTGTCACTTCCAGTTCCTGCAGCATTATCCTGACAAAAATCAGTCACTACGAAAGTCCTTGATGTCAGAGGTTTCATGAAAGCAAAGTAATAAATATTGCAGCAGTCGGCTTGTCTTCAGAGCCCTGGTGGTTTTGCCAGAAATCTCACTAACTCCTTCAACACTGATTTGTCAAAAGAATTTTGTTTGTTGCAGTTTCTCTGTTCTTCCACTGCTTTTAATTTTTCCCCCCTTTTCTCCCTTTTCTTCCCAAGGAAATGGGGGCAAATACAAGTGGGATTTTGTACCATCTTTATCACTCCACCATCTGCAAATGGTTTCATTCTTCTGACAATTTCACATGCAACCCTATAAAAAGACCTGGCTCACTTAAGCTGCGAACTTCAAAGATGTACAAAGCTGTGTTGGACCAGTCTGTGCTGGTGGAGCAGTTAATAAGAGGCTGTGTTTGATTTCTGTGAGAATCTCTCTCTGTATCAAATGGCTAACGGGTGAGAAAACATTTCTTCCAGTTGTACAGCTCAATCCTTCTTCAAAACGATGGAGGAGAACAAATTAGTGGCCAAGGGAAGCTAAGCAGCCCTGCAAGTAAGGAATGAACCTCTGAATTTGCCCCTCCATTCTGCAGAGAAGGCCATGAAAGGTTGACAATCTTGGAGATCTTTTCCAACCTCAGCAATTCTACAGTTCAACAAAATCTTCTGCCATCCCTGCAAATGTTTCAGTTGGATTCAATATTGTCCTTTCCTCCTTTTAATAATTTTTCTGTGCCAGAATTTTTGTCAGCTGCCTAGTGCCCATCTTTGCCCAAACCTTGTTTTCCTTCAGCTGGAGCAGGGGACAGCACCGGGGGAAGCAGCAATGTCCGGCTGGCCCTGCCTGTCCTTCCCCAGCTCCATCCTGTTGATTCTAACTCGCTCCTCCCTGCGCTCACCCCTCCCGGCTCCCATTAACAATTCCTAGGCTTTGGGGACACTCAGGACCTTGCAGCCCTGTGCTTGCTCGGTCCTGCTTCCCTGGAGTCCATGGTTCAACACAAAACCTTTGTACCTGACAGAGGGTAAAGGAAAATCAATATTTTTTGCCTCCTTATTGAAGGCACCTTCCTGAATGTTCCAGTGGCTGTTTTCTTCACATGAACATTTTTCTATTTTCCATCTGTTAGACAAGGTCATGACATTGTATTTTGCCCTGTGGAAATTTTAAACAAAAATAAAGCTATTTTTATTTTGATTTCCAGCTTCTCTGAATATCAAGGGAAAGTGCATTAGCCCCACTTCTTTCAAAATTACTTTTTAATAAAAACATTCATGCATTCATGTTTTTCCTAATACTGAAAACATGGCTTTCTGTTCTCTTGAACATGTTCTGTTTTCCTTTTAAGTAGTTCTGATGAAAATTACTTTGGTTCTCTTTTACTAGAAAGCTGCCATGTAACAAGGCAGAACATTGCCTTGAAATGAAGAAAACATATCTCTGATTTTAATCTTTTTATAAAAAGCATTACTGTTCTCCCCATCTCATTGCTCATATTTTAAAAAATTATTATCAAATAGAGAGCAGAAAATCTTGAGTATTACTCTTTGGCTCTGTGTTCAAATTGAAGGTTTTTTAAATTCTTCTTGGCTTTTCACAAGCCCAGAGGATTTCTTTTGATTTTTTAAGCCTCTCTAGAAAGTGCAGCCTTTTCTCTGGGGACAAGTTCTAAAAGAAACAAATCAGAGACGAGGAATTTTAGTAGTCAGTTCACTCTCTGGCTCATTCCTTTGTCTCTCTCCTGTCAAGCCACTTTGATTCTGCATCCCCCACATATCTCGGCCTTTCGAGGCATTTATAAATTATAGAAGTATTTATTATTGTGGGGAAAATATGATCATTCACTGAACTCATGGTGAACTTTGCACACATGCTCACTCCTTTGGTCCTGAGATTTTTTTTTCATAGCAAGCAACCCCCTTTCTTTAGGTCTGAAGGCTGAGATCTTGTCAGGTGAGCTGAGGCTCATTCTGCAGAACCCAGAGCGAGAGCAAAATGCAAAAATGTCCATTGTGTCCTACTCTTTTCTGAACTAAATCTGCAACTCTCCTTCATGTTTGTCCAGTTTGCCATATAAATTCAGCAAGCACCATGTTGGTGCGTAAATCTCTGGGAAAAATTTACCCTCCCTCCCACATAGCTTTATGGAGAATTTTTTGTGAGGTTTTCAACTCCTGTGTTGCTAAAATATAAACGTGTGTGAGGGTGGGATATGAAAAACTTGTGAATAAAATTAAGCTGTAATTTTCACTTTCTCCGGTAGATACTCAAAGAAGAAGTTGGTGTGTGTTGAACAGGGATCTTGTCAGTCCTTCCCTCTTCCAACACTGTTAAACAGGACAGTTCAATGCAGAAGATTTGGGATATTTGGGTTCACACATTTGGGATATTTGGGTTCATGCCTGGAAATCCCCCTGGGAAATTGATAACCCTTAATCACTGGGATCTGTTCCACTGCTGATTATACAAATACATGACCATGCCATGTTTGCTTTCATGACCTTCCTTGATACTAAAAAGAACAAAGCTCTCAGCGTGTGCAGTTCCATTGCAGCAAAGACTCTTCCTGGTACAGACACTCTGGATTTGAGCTCAAGCCCCCAGAGAAGGCCACTTAATCCCCAAAAACACCTTCAGTAGCCCCCTTAAAGTGTCCTCACTTATTGTGTCTTCTATGATATCTTCCATTAACGCTACCAGGGACCCAAACTCTGCCTGATCACTGAGTGATCTTTCTCCACCAGGCCAGAAAATGAATGCATTTAATAAGGATTAACCCCAGCTGGCACTAGGGAGCAATAAATATCATAGCGCCAGCATTCGTAACGCTGCAGTTATCATTGTGTCAGCATTTCTGTTATAAACCAGGGGTTGCAGTGGATTAGAACTCAGCCATAAAATTTTCTCCAGGCTGAAACTTGGCATAAAAAAGAAATATCAGTCTATGATATTTTTTTCTTAACCTTTAAAAAATATATATATATATTTTCAGTCTATTTTAAGTTGTAAAAGGAAAGAATATGAGACTCTTCCCAAATTCTTTAAATCATCATCCAGGCCTCTGGGAATGAAGAAAGATGCTGGCCATGGCTGCATTTATGGGTGATTTTCAATGGGGTATCAGAAGTTCAGGGATTAAAGATGTTTTTGGTATATCTTGACAGTCAAAAGCTTTGTCACATCATATTAAAGAGCTCAAATATTTAGCAATGGGGCTTTAAAAATATTTCTTGCTCCCCTTTTTGTTCAGAGAAGTGGATAATCTTAAACTCCCGGGACCTCCAAAGCACACTGAGTATCCAAATAAAGCCCCAGCTCAGGGGTCCCCCTGTTCTCCCTCCTTGTGCCAGGCTGGGGTGGCTCAGGGCAAGGCTGAAATCAGGGCTGTTCAATATTTTATTCTGAGCCGAAACTCGAGGTTTTTCTCAGAATCAGAGCAGCTGCGTGGCTGAGGGGCTGACATGAAAGAAAAACACCCCCACATGGGTGCTGGGAGGAGGAGAAGGCGCGGAGCTGGGCAGTGGGTGCCACCCCAACTCCGAGCCCCCTCCCAGCGCAGACATCCATCCCCGCTCCTCGCTCGTGCCTTTCCTGCTCCTGCCCAAGCTGCTGCTCTGAGAAAAGCCGGGCTCTCCCTGCAGTGCTCGAGCACACACTGCCACGAAGGTCACCACTGTTTTGTGTAGACCTCAAGAGAAGAACATGAATTAATTTGTTCCCTCCAAATAATATTTTATTTTAGAAACAGGAGAGTGGGTTTTTTTTTCCTTTCTGCAGTCTGAGGTATAATACTGAGTTCCAGTTTCCCTTAAGAGTTGAACTTCATCCTCCTACTAGGATGGTTTTATTTTAGTTACCAAATATTTGAGGTTAAAGTGAATAGTTCATCTTTAATGGGATTATCTCTTTCAATGTTTGCTTTCATTACAGTTTGAATTGCTCTGAGCATGAGAATCTAACCTCACCAAAAGCATATTTTTGTAATTTGATACAAACTAAATTTAACCTTTGACTCTCATCTGTAAAGATGTTACTTTTTTCCACCGAAAAGCAGAATGTTAGATTAAAGATCTGCCAGTTTCAATTTCCAGGTTGCTAACCTTCCTGTGATTGGGTCCTGCACTGTGGAAGGCTGTGTATTTAGTAAAGATATTTAATGTTAGCAGTGACCATCGAGATGGTCTCATACCTGCTACTTTTATTAGCTAGGTGGAATTTCTCTACTAGCTTTTTACATAGAGAATAATTTCTTTGACCTACACTGTACAATACAGTAGAGGTCTTTGGACAGACATATTTAAAATAAAATCTTCCCTTTGAGTCACTTTACCATGTCATCATAGTTCTTTTGTTAAACAAATAAATTTTATCCAAATGCTTTGGAATATTAAGGCTGTTCTCTCTCCTGAGGGCTGATTTTAAATGGGATACAGAAAGGGAGACAGTGTCTCTGTATTTTTCTATATATTTCCTCAAGTAAATCATCAGGAAAAGTAGAGAGGAGTGGCTTCTTTTTAGATAAAAACTATATTCTTTTTCTCTGCTGGGAGAACCCCTCTAAATACGTGGAGTTTTTCACTTACGCTTTGATAAGATGAAGTGTTGAAACTTTCACTGACAAAGCTCTTCAGATATTTGTCAGGAATTTAAGGGTGGGTTCTTTAGAAAGAGCAATTAAGTGTGAGTGAAAAATTATGATGTCTCCAGTCGTGGAGGACAGATCCAAAGTGGATCAGCTGTCAGACTTCTGGGGAAGGAATGGTTCTTCCCTGCCTTTCCACAGGAATGAAGTAAAGGGGGAAATGGCTCAGTGCATACGTCAGGACGTGAAGAGGAATGTGGGTGCATATATTTATTTATTTAACCAGGAAAATTCACTATGAATTCTACAAAATCCTTTCATTTCATACGTTTCCCATATCTCTGGGTTTTTTTTACAGTTCAGAGCCTCTGTGTTCATATACTTACTCAAGCTCCATGGGGAAAACTGATTTAGACATAAAATTTACTGTTAAATCTGTCCCGTCTGTAGAGGAAAGGAAACGAGAGGGGGAAAAAAAAAGAAGAAAAAGAAAACCACCTATATTTCAGCGCTGCAGTCATCAGAGAAGAATACTGCAGCTAAAATTCAAATTTCAGTTTGAACACATACTGCACTAATAAATGGTCAGCTTAGAAGCATTTCCTGTTTATACACTGTGTTAATAAGCATCCATCACCCATGTCACATATACGGGATACCAAATTCAAATGTCAAACAAAATGTAAGAGGTCACACATTTTCCTTTGCTAACTAAAAGTGTAATTCATAAATATTATTGCTACCAAACTCTCCATCTACAGCACTTGTTTAGAAATATGCACATGTAATATAAATTGTGATTAAGTTAAATGGGTATATTATTTCCTGTTTTAAGGACGAGCAGCAGCATGAATTATGTTTTACTCAATAGGCATTTCAATAAAAACCTACAGCCTAACAAGCTGCTCTCATCCAGTTCAGCTGCACAGAATAACATGAGAAGGGGCTTATGATCCACCACTGATATTTAAGCTGTTCCTCTCTGTTATTTCTGCTGATGCAGAGAAAACACAGTTTCTTAGCTCAAAACCTCTTCCCATTTTTTGCTATAAAAATAAAGTTTATTTGGTTGAAGGGGGTTTCTGCATGCAGAATAAATAAGATAATCAGCTAACAGCCCGTTTTTTTTTTTTTTTTATTTTTACTGACTTAAGAAATGTAGAGCTGGAGGAAATCACTCAGTGAAAATAATCAGCAGCTCCCATGTTTTGAAATTACTTGTTTTCATTTGTAGAAATCAAACACTCAGGGAACAAAATAATGGAAAGGTTTTAGAAATTACTTAAACAGATTTTTGAAAATGGAAAATGTACTTTCAATGCCAGGTAGTCACTAGATTTTGTAGAATTTTTCTCCTAGCCTGTAATGTCTCCTTTTTCTTGATATTGAATTTTCAGTTAATTTGAAGCATTTTAGGACCTGATTCAGAATTCACTGAGGTAATTTTAAAGACTTGCAAAGCTGTAAATGGAATAGACTTAAATGAATTTGAAGCAGAAACCAGAAACTCTGATATAATGAGTAATATTATTACTCAAAATATTATTAGTATCATAATTAATAATAATTACAGTGATGCTATTGTGATAAAACAATTCCCCCTTTAGGCCTAATGAAAGATCTTACAAACACAGCAAATAAATATATATCTTTAATATATAATATTAAATTTGAATTTAAAATGTACCATTCCCCTCCACATTTACATAGAAATTGCCAGAATTCCTTAGCTTTCTGCATGCAATTAAAGAATAGGAGCAAAGGCACATTTTGCTTGGATTTTAGGTAAAGACACTCATTCCCACCAAGGAGCTGCAGAGCCCCAGATAAGCAGACCCAGTTACTGCTTGTCTTGAACCATGGCGTACAAAATGTGGTTGCAAATTCTGTCAAATCAAAGGCTTTCGAGGCAAATAAGAATGCCACACATTCCCAAGTTATCTACTCCGTTTTTTTTAAGCTTTGGGTAAAAAAAGGAGGTTTACCAAGTCACTGGAGTCTGGTGTTCTTTTAAAAGCTTGTAAAATGGGAGTCTGAATATTTTGTTTTATTAGGAGGACCATAGTGCACAGCAAACACAAAGAAGATTACTAAAAAGGAAGGGGTGCTAAGTCCTTTAAGATACTCAGAAATGAAAATAAGTTCCATATTCTGACAATCTTAGGAAAACAGGCACATAGGAGCACTGAATTATATTTCAGAGTTTTTTTACAGTAATGTAAAATCTTTGATGTGTCCCTGTTTATGAAGTGAAGGAGACACCATGGCAGATACTATCAAAAAGGGAAAATGCCATTCCATTTAAGTATTCCAGTAATGGAAAGAGAGTCCTCTTCATTAAAATTTCAGCACTAATAAATAACTAATTGTATGAATCTTACCCTCCATGGTTTGACCACTGAATTTCAGTAGTTAAAAACATAATAGAGTGAAGTTATTGTCATTGATACATATTATTGAGTGATTTAGTTGAAAGCAGCCAACAAATACAAAAGAATTCCAAAATCAGTTTATAAATCGCTGTGTTGAGTTTGTTTTGCAGTGGGGTTATATCCTTTAGCTTTTTTGTATTCCTGAAAAATTCCCAGAAGGAATTCCCAGGAGAAGTGTCTGTTCCTTTCACCACACCACATGTGAGCCTGTGTTCTTTCCATCTTGGAGTGGGAAGAGAAACCCCCAGGTGGTCCAGGGAGCATCAGCTCCGAAGGGAGAGCCTGGGCAGCAGAACATTGGAGCTCTGGGGAGGATCTGGAGGAAAAGGTCTGTCCAGGAAACAACCAGACCTTTAGGGTCCCAGGGGGTCCCTGGAGCTTGTGAACCACGGCTCAGCCCAGGGGGAATTGACAATGACGGAGGTGGGGAAGAGGAGGGGAGCAGCCACTGCCCTCCTGACTGCATGATGGATGGGAAAGTCCACAGGGAAAAGCTCTCTCAGGGTTTAATAGGGCAGGAGCAGGGGTGCAATCCAGACCCACGTTAGGAACCCCTGCGTGTTCAAAGGAAAGGTTTTATGAGTAAAGACAATGTCCTTCCCTGAGTGAAGATCAAACCCTTCCTAATCTTCTGTTGCAACAGACAAATGACTTAATAACTGTCTGCATATTCTCCACATAAGCTTTTTAAAAATAACTGGCAGGGTTTGTAGAGCTGGTGTCCCTAACTGTTGAAAAACAGGGACTGAAAAAAACATTTTCTTTTAAAAAATATTTTCTTTTCTCTCCAAGAGGCCAAACTCTGAAGATTTTTTTTTCCCTTCCTCACACAAGCTGTACCATATTCTTGGGAGATAAAAATTTTCCTGAAGACAAACAGAAACAATGCAACAGCTTGTCCTTCTGGTCCAAAAGTGCCCTGTGCATGTTCCAGCTGATCCCAGGTAGCTGGTAGATCTTCTACAAAATTTGTCCTTTTGTTCTGTCCTTATTGCTAAAATACCTCCTCGTGCTCCTATAATGTTTTGTACAATTCACGTAATCTATTCATCTTCTAGACATTTTAGGAATGTGCACTAATAATAATAATAATAGTAACTTTTTTGAAAATTAACCAGTATTGTCACCACAGATATCACCAGTACAGTGGTGCTTAAATGATGCTCATTTCCCATCCTCCACAAGATCTGTGTTAATTAAAATTAAATCTCTGTAATGTTAACGGGTTGTAAAAGAGCTTTGTTTTTCTTGTTTTGTTTTCATTTCAGACACAGAATTGTCTAAAGCACCTCTTCCACTGGCAGAGGCAATACTGCTCAACTGTCAGGTTTCCAATTTTTTTTGTATTCCCACCTATGAAATTTTACAACTAAAAAGAGATAATGTAACATCTAGTCACTGATACAGAAACATGGATTTTTAAAGGGCCTGAGGCAAGGATTTGGGAATGCACCAGCAATGGGTTCAGGAAAAAAGAAAATTCACTTAAGAACCACACACAAGTTAAGGCAACAGTGATTTCTAATACCTACTCACAATGTGCATTGTTTCACCAAAAATTACGTTAAAAACTCTGCATTAACCACAAATATACCACACACAATTTCCTCCAATATAATTGGGTTTTTTTGTACAGGTGTGATTAGCAGAGATCTCTGTATCATTGGCCATCTGCCCCAAGGAAGGCAGTCAGAAACCCCGCAATAAAAACCTGATTTATGCACTAAAGACCCCACATATGCTGAAAGATTCAAGGTCCAGGACCAGAGATATGCAATGGACAATGACTATCTGGGAAGGGTTCTCAGCTTTGCATCCCTACTACTCTTGTTTTGACTGAAAAAAATAAAAAAGCCCACAAATTTATAGTTCTTCCTTCAGAGACTAAAACACACCAAAATGTAAATAATGAAGTGATTCTGTTTATAGCAGTCATTGGTTGCTTAAAAAAATGTGTTTGCAAACAGCCTTTGAAGAGGCGGAGCAGATCAGAACAGCCGTGGTGACCCTATAGCCCCACAGGAAAACGTCACTGTGACTGCTGTGCATTTAACCTTGAAAAAAATTCACTTGCTCAATGCATCTTCTTCTAGGTTGCCTAACTTTGAGAGTTTCCCCTTTGTGTGCACCATGAAGAGCAGGACATGGAGAATTCGCTTTAACTCACAATTAGTGGCCTCCCTTAGGACCCAAAGCGAAGAGACAGAAGATGTTGAGCACAGCAATGCTCAGCAGTAAGCAGATAGAATGGGAAAGACGGTTTGCCCTCTGTGAACGCAGGTTGGGCTTTATTATTTTTCACCAGGACTCCAGTACTGCCCTGTATACTGCTCAGAAAAGTTTCTCCAAAATTATTTAGATTCATAGATTTTTTGTTTGCACAAATTTGTCTGTGGAGTGTGTGGAGTGTGTGCCACCTTCACTTGCAGACAACAGTAAAAAAATTGTGCCATGTGGGACAAACCACAGTCTCTGGGGTTAAAGGTGATTTATATGTTACTGTTGGGTACATTCATGGAAAAGCTGATCAGGCAGATGGAAATTTGACTTTTGAAGTTCCAACTGGAGCTCAGCAGGACAGCCCTGCTGTCCCAGGGCACAAAGGCTGCGCTGGAGCAGTGCTGGAGAGAAGCCATCTCCAAAAAGGAGCAACTTCTCTCTTTTTCCCAGTAATATCGCAGTTCCTCCCCTGTGTCAGAAACAAATGATGAATTCTGACAGGAGGAAGGCTGTGGGACACAAATTTTGCAGTAAAAGCCAAATTATATTTCTTCCTGTTTATAACTGCAGAACTCTGGCTCAGCAGAGCACCAACTCCTCCCAGGCACTGAACATGTGCAGAGCACAGTGCTAAAGCTGCACTAAGCCCCTCCATGGCAAATGAAACACAAGGGGCAGGTAATGAGAGAAATTTTATCCATCTACAGTCAATTAAGCTAATTTAATTCCCCGGCAACTCAGTGTATAATATTTAGCCCTTTCCGTCACTTGTTTTGTTCCGCTGACATTCAATCACTGTTTTATCTCTGTTGCCAAAGGGCCACACCTGAGCTCTGATTTATGGAGCACAGTTGCAGGGGAAGAGCAGCCTGTTTCACTGTTGATTATTACATTTCTGCCGAGTGAGTAACAGGTTCAACCTACACAGGTAACTCGGAGGGAAATTGGCACAGAAACCTCTGTTCTTCCACCTGTCCAGCTGCATCCCCTGCTTTTGTCTGAAGTGACAAGTTTTTCTTGTCACCTGTGTGGACTTTTCATGCTCTTCTGGGTTACCTTGCATTACTTCTTTCCAGAAACCAGTTGAGGTTTTCACTTTTTCGCATATTTAACGATTCCAACATTTCTGGGAAGCCTCAGTCCTTATGTGCATGCACTGGCACGGTAAACCCATGGTGTCTTGAACACATCATGTTTATCACTGGTGCAGGCTGTGCCTGCAGCTCCCGAGCTGAAGGTCTGACCATCCCCAGAGCACTTATCTCACTGAACATTGGGGATTGCTTTGATCTACTCACAGACAATGGACAGAGCTGAAATTTCAGGGTGGTCAGCAGCCTAACTGGCACAATAACCCAGATGGATTACTAAACATCTGGATATCCCCTCCTAAATTTTTTCTTTTTTTTTTTTTTTTAATCTCCAAATTTAACCCAGGCAAAATTTCCAAGAGGGAAAATGTGTCCAGAGAAACCCAGATGTTGGACATCTAGGTTGGATGTGGTTTAGATTGGTGGTGCAGGGGTGAGGGTCATTATTATTTTTTTTAATAGGAAAACAAGATTGTGAACCAACACAAACCAGCAGTGGGTTCATAAATAAATGTAGTTTTCTGGTTTCCAGCCCTGTTTGTGGAGGTTCTGAGCACTTATAATTCATATTTAAGGCAAATAGAGCTTCAGATGTTCAGCAATGTTAAAGACATTGAAGCCTATTGTGTCCCTTGAACCCCAAGACACAGCAGCCTTTTAACTGCAACTTCCCGTGGCTCATTTCCAGTAAAGAAACATAAACATGTGAGGTCTGCTGACTCTCTCTCCATTTAGACTCTGGGAACTTGATAAATGCAAAACATTTGCTTACCTTATGAAGGGGAAGTCATGCTCTCTATTGCAAAATTTTGATGGCAGAATGAGGGACTCACTGCTGTAAAGCAAGAAAAATAATGGAAGAAAACTGTGTTTTCAGACAGATTGTGTGGATTATTTTTTATGATTTCTGACTGTTTTGACTTGGCAAAGCAGGAGTCTAACAAAACAAGTGATGAAGGCTCCTGGCATGTGACTTCTCAAATATTTAGCAAGTATTTGTAAGTTTTATTAAGTCAAGATGACTCATCCATCTTGACTTGCTTACATGTATGTTTTGTGTTCTATGTTATGCAGACCAATAGAAAGTGTTAGTCATTTGTTTTATTACTGCAGGGTTTTATTTCAGCAAAACTATCTAGTTTTGATGCTGTTTATTTTCAGAACGGCTCTGGGTGAATTTTGTAGGTCTGCAAAGCCACTGGCCTTTCTAACTCTTTTTCTCGGCAGAGGTGACCCAGAAATGTGAAGTGGTATCTCAGTTTCCAGTTTAAAACTAAAATAATAAGTTGATCTCCCTTTCTTCAGGGACTGTATTATTGGAAATATAACTCTGGTAAGGGCAGAGGAATTATTTTTGCCGAAATTCTTCTACTGCTTTTTGCTCAAGGCCAGACCTTCTGCGATTTTGGGAAAGCTTCTGTGGGAGGTAAAGTTTAGAGGAGGGAGTGACAATGGCAGGGATATTTACCACAGGGGATGTGGACATTTTAATCCTTTTTTTCAACATCAATTCACCCCACTTAGATGAATTTAGATAGTCTCTTCAGAGTTATAGCAGCCTCTGGCTGCCTAAAAACCCAAAAACTGCTGGGTTTGCGTGAGTCACCTTGAGGTATGAACGTGATAAAACCAAGTCCAGGATGCAAATATGGGTTTTCTCAGCTAAAATCATATAACTATGCCATGTTTTCGTGCAAAATCTGGAGTACAGGCTGTGTCCTTCTCCATTATGGCTGCACAAATTTTGTGCTTCCATTCCCACTTGTTGAGTCCTCTGCTTATCACGAGTGAGGGGAGCAGTTTTTTGACCAGAAAAAGGGGTCAGCCCACTCAGAAGATGGCAGCATGGTCTAATGCACTGTTTATCACTCTGACAAAGGGGTCAGAATATTCTGGTGAAACCCCATGAAGTCATACAGGCCACAAGGCAAAGATATGGGACATGAGTGTTGCATATGACTTAAATCTAACCTAGGTTCGTTCATCTAGACAGATATTAGGGTAAGCCAGTTCTGAAATTACTGTCTCAAGCCAGAAAACCACACAGTTAGACCTCACTGGAAAAAAAAATACCCCCAAAAATAAAAACCAAACTCCCTGGGCTATTTTTCTGTGGAAAATTGTTATTCCAGCTAAAAGAAATCCATGGACAGCGCTTTGCTTCTGCTAAAAACTTTGTCTTTTCACTGGAAAAGGAAAACCTGGGCACCAAAATGTATCTCCTGACAAGTACAAATTTTATGTATTAATCCCTGCCAACAAGTTACTCTTAATGGAAATTTTGCTTTCATCACTTTTTTTTTTCAGAAAAATCTTGTCTAATATTTTATCAGCTCCACACATCACTATTTTCTATTTGCAAAGTCTATGCTACATTCATGTCTCTGCTGTACAAACATTTTTATTATGATTTCTCTTGCAGACCAACAGCACACCTTTAGGAAAGAGAATAAGGGAAAAATAACTGTTTTCACTAAATATGTCTTTTTACACAAGTAAAAGGGAACAGATGGAATGACATGTGAGAGGTTCTTGAACTGAAAAATATGTGGTAGATACATAATATATATGTGTTTAAACTCATGTATAAGAACACACAAGCACATGTGTGTGCACAGATGACACACCAACATCATGTACACCCTGCAAGGTAAATAAATGCAGATGGAAACAGATTTATGTTCCACAGCCAAAAGCATTTAGCAGCATCCAAAGAACCCCAAGAAGGACACTGTAGAAGTATATTGTATTTGCAATAGCAATCTACCTAATCTATTCTGGGTTTTGGCCGACATCTCAGGTTCTCTAATGCTGCCAATTGTGCAGTAAATCTGCTGGGTCACATTTCCAGACATATCAATACCATTCACGGTACAAATGAGCCATCAGCAAACTGCGAACACCAATGCAGATCATTTGGGGGAAAAAAAAAAAAAAGAAAAAAAAGACAATAATAAGTAGGACTGCCCTATCCCCTTACAGCCCTGGGAGTGAAAATGAGTTATAATGCAGAACACCTGTGCCACATAATGAAAGTCCTGGAAAGCAGTTGTGGCTCAGAAAAGCTGGCTCGGGAACGTAACACATCCCTGCATCCACCATCCAGGAACAGAAAGCCCAACAACCAAACCCCCAACAGCTCACACCAGACACTGCTTTGTCCAGAGTTTGTTCTAATGACAAAGAAGCAGGAACACAGTTCAGTGCTTGAGGGGTTTTGGAGTAAACCTTTCTATAAAACCTTTCTCAGCTCAGTCTGGGGATGGGTACTAACACAGAGCCTGTTTGGAAGGTCCTGGAGATCACACAAGCAACAGGGGCTGCCCTGCTCTCACTCAAGTCAATTGTTCCTGCACCAAGCTCTACAGCACATGACAGAGCCCCTTTATGGATTTTTCCAAAGAAATTATTTGGAGAGGTGGAGTCTGTGAGAAGAGCTGCTTATTCATTAGACCAAATATTCTTGGGAAACAATGCAGAGGCTTTGGGGCACAAAAGCCCTTGTAGAGGCAGTCAATGTCAAAACCAACACAGGCTTAGAAAACCATCTCTGTGGTGTGTAATTATTTTAGTCATCCTGTTGGGCTGAGCAAAAAGGGTGATTGGAGCTGAGGAGAGGAGGAAAGTGGTCAGAGAACTGAGGTTTTTGGAGGGTTAGCTGGAGAAAGGTGTCCTGTGAGGAAAATCCTCATGGACAATAAGACCAGAGTTCAAGTGATGGTGACTCTATCATGTCCCTTGGGAAGCTGTTTTATTAATAACTTACACTGGGTTTAAAAGTTTACCTTTTATTTCCAGGTTTGATTTTTCATTCTTTGACTTGAAGGCAGAGGACTTTGTCTGCCAACCCTGAAGTGATCTTTATTTGTGATATTTAAGGATTGGTAGAGTAACCCAAAATTTAATATCCACTTATGGATATTCCTTTCCATTTAAGGGCCTTTCCACTCCTTTTTTTTTAACCCAATGCTTTCTTTTGTATCAGAAGGAGTCCCTACTTCACTATTCAGGAATCACACATAATACAGCACAGATTGTGAAGGAAGGTACTTAGAAAATGCATATGGAAGGTCCAGAAATCCTGAGAAAGCTATAAAGCTCTGCAATGAACACAAACCAGAACCAGTTCCTGGAAGCTACTAAAATAAAACTGCTGCTTTATTAAAAATTAACATTTTGAACCCAAATCTCACTTTGAGTGGCAAATACAGAATAAACCCAGAAAAAGTGAGAAGTAAATTGGTTTCCAGGAGGGCTGGGACTGCATGGCCAACACACTGCTGAAGTAACTAGGGGTTTATACTGTTGTAAATAGCAAAATTATCCCCCTTATCAGGAGATTTCACTATTTTGTGCTTTGCACTCCTGTTGTTCTTTGGAAGGTCTTTATGTAACATTACTGGTTGTCCTGCAAAAATTGGGATTAACTTGGAAGACATATATTGCAGATTGGATTAGACTTCAAAGAGGTGTTGCCAAAGAGAACTTTTAAAAGGCTTTAAAAAATGAATCGCACCGATACAGGCTCTTTCCCTTTGAACATGAAGAAAAAAAGGCAGAGTTTAATATTACTTAAATGCATCCAACAATTAAGTTGCTTGGTACTCAGGCAAACCACATGGGGAGGTTTTCAAAAGAAAGAGGATATTTTAGTGACTTTTCAATGGCTCCCTTTCTCCAAATTTCTTCAGTGCCTCTGAGACCACTGACTCCCATCTCAGTGCCTGTGTCCGAACCTGTTCTCACTTAGAGGACCAGAGCCCTGTCAGCCACCCAAAGGGGGAAGGGCTTCAAAGTGACAGAGGGGAGGGCTAGATCAGATTTTCGGAAGAAATTCTTGCCTGTGAAGGTGGCGAGGCCCTTGCACAGGATGCCCAGAGAAGATGTGGATGCCTCATTCCTGTAAGTGTTCAGGATGATGCGGCTTGGAGCCACCCCTGCTCTAGTGGAAAGTTGTAACAAGAAGGTCTTTAGGGTCCCATCCAACCCAAACCATGCTATGACTGGCCCAGGATTCCCCTTTCGTGTTTGGGTATAAAATGGCCCCCTTGTTTCCTGCACTTCCCCCCAGGTTGTGCTGTCTACCTCCAGCTCTGCGAAATGTGCAATGATGGACCCAGCTGCCTGCACCAGCCCCTGTGTCTCTGGAACTCCATGGAGGGGATATTAACAATTAAAACAACAGGCTAATTACTGGGCAGTGCCTGCCCCGAAACCTCTGTGCGTGCCTTGGCTCAAAGGAGCTGAGGCAAAGAGAGAGGAGGGATTGTTTCACACTGCCCCATGTCCCCAGCCTCGGTGCTGCTTCCCCTTGACCCTCCCCGTGCCATTGCTGGAGAGAACAGCTCAGCACGTTTCACCCAGGCAGCATCGCACAAGGGGTGCCACTGGAGCTTCCAAATGAACATTTTTGAGTTGTTGTTGAGCTTTCAGAGCTGTTGGCCAGGCACTGCCCTCCTCTAATGGTTTGGAAGCAGTTTGGAAGCAGCAGGCACGAGGGAGCCGTGCCCAGGCTTCCCCAGCTGGGCACCAGCGATCCTGCCCTGCCTGCCTGCTCCCAATGCCCTTGAGGGTTGGCCCAAAATGTGGCTCCAGCAGATCCTGGGTTTGCCTTGCACATCTCTGAATGGTCTTCTGTTCTTCTCCATCTATTCTTAACCTCTTCAGGGTGAGAGGGTTTATCTGTCAGTAAGACTTTGGGGTGATTTGTTTTACTGCAGGGAAGGTGAAGCCCTGGCTGGTGAATGAAGTGCTTTTTTGAGTGGATTTGGGTGTTTTAAGGGCATGTGGAATGCAGGGCGGGAGAGCTGCTGTGATAGGGACCTTGGCTGACTGCAGATTTTCTATTGGAAGAGTAAATACAGAGGGTAAAATGTCATTGTTTTTGTAGAACATAATAGATCTCTCTTTTTCTCCCAAGAAGCCTGGGAACTCCAAACAAATTTGGGGGCAGTTTTATTAAATGAAAATATCCATGCATTGAGCTAATTTATATCTTTCCAGCCCAGCCCAACAAAAGGTCAGTTGAACAAACCATTCTCTCAGGAGCTGGGGAGGAGTTATGAGCTCACAGTAATCCTCCTAATTGCACTCTACCTCGGCTTTCCATTTTGTTAAACAGCAGCCAGCAAATCCCAGCTTTCAGAACTCATGATCAACCTGCTCTGTGCTCTTAGCCCTGCCCTCACCCTTTGGATACACGCTCTGCACAACCCTCTGCCTTTGGCATCCTCCAGGTTTCCTTCTGCATCTTTCTGGTGCACATTCATAACCAACTTTTGAATATAAATCAACTATAAATAACAGGGGTGCTGCTGCACATATGGATTAGTGCCGATGGAGCAGCAGAACAGAATGAGCACCGGTGGCCAGCTTTGCTCCTGCTGGGAGCTTTAAAATCCAGCCTGGCTTCCAGGAGATCTCTGCCAGTGGAAACTGCCCAGGCCCAACACTTCATCACTGCATCTCCTGGCTGCATCCACCCCACCCAACATAAATGTTTGACAGAATTTTACAATTGGAAGCTCAGGTCAATTTCTCACAATCTGCAAATTTTTAAAAAAAGGAAAAAAAGCGGTTTGAATTTTCTCCAAACTTTACATGACCCTTCTCTCTTCCCTTCGGAGCAGATCTGGCAATTTTCAGGCCTAATGAATTTTCCAAGTTCCAGTAAAAGGGGAAACTGCCTGAAACCCTGCTACAAACTTTCAAGCCTGCCAGCTCCTCAAAGCTCAGCAGTGCTTTCCACTGTGCTGCCTCTTCGCGGTATGTGCAGTAAAGATCTACGATTCTCCTGGACTTCCTCTGCCTTTTTTTTTACAGTCTGTCTCAAACACATTAAAAAAAAGAGGATTAGAAGTGGAGTTTGGTTGAAGAACAGTGACATCTGTTCTAGTGCCAGGTGACTCCCATTTTTTCAGAGTTTTGTGACAAGAACATTACTTAAGAGTATGACTAGATGAGAACCATGTCCCACCTCCATCCTGCGTCCATATGTTTGAGTTTGTCCTACAATGGCCATGAAATATCAATCTTTGCTGCTCTTTTGGTGTCTGGACATTACAGCATGTACAAGAGTTACCCCAGAATGAGGTCAAAACACCATGACGGCAAGATTCAGGGGGATTTTCTGCCCCCTTATCTGCATGGGCGTGTGGCACAGCTGCATTGTCATACTCAAGCCAAGCGAATGGAGAGAGCTGAATTCCTTACACATTATAAGTGGCCAGTGTTGTCTGGCTTCATGCTGGGTTTGCTGGGCAGCGAGACTTGGACCCTGCAGAGTGAGACACATGGGGAGAACCTGCTCCAGTTCATCCTTGGAATGAAGGTGATGGGAATTCTTCAGGAGCTGAGCATCTACAAACTCACACAAATTCATTGACAAAAGGGAAATACTAAGGAGTGCTTAGAAGCAGATGTCTCCCCACTACTGCTCAGCAGTCACAGACACTGCACAGTCATAAGGCTCCCTCTGCTACAATGCAGATTTATGTACATGGAATCCCATAACAACAGAATACACAGATCTCCTCACCAGACCTGGCTGCAGTTTCTCACAGAGGCTGTTCAGCCCAGGCTTCCTCCACCTACAGTTCTTCCCTTGCCTCCTACACATGGAGACTGAAATAAATAACCACCTGCAAGAGGATTCAGTGAGCATCTCCCAGAAGAGCTTGTAATGTTAAATACTGCATTTGGAACCACTGCTGCAAATCTAAACACACCAGTGTTCCCTTTCTATGTGTGACAGAAACACCACATTGTCATATATTCAAAAGCAAAGCAAATCCTCCTCCACCTTGCATGCAGAAGGGCAGACCACACTCATCTCACTTTTCCTCCATTTTGATTCAGATCTTTACCATTTTCTCAAGATGCAGGTAGAACTCTGAATGGGCTGTTCCAAAGCATCTCTGCACTGCCTTCTATAACTGAAAGACCTTCCCCAAATCTTCCCTCTGCCTATCTGCTGGGGAGGAGTTGCCACTACCATAAAACTGCCCTTGTCCATCACTTCTTTTTGGAGGCTGATGCCATGGAGGCCATGTCACTTGTCACCTCATTTCTTCACCAACATCTGTTGCAGCACCAGCCCTCAGCCCCCACCGTATCACATGAACTGCAGACTCTGCACCAGAGGAATTACGTGGAGCTTGAGGCAGCTCTGATTTATGTTGCAATACAAATTGCACTGTAAGTTATGCTGCCCTCAAAGGCGAGGGATTCTGACAGAGCACCTGTTGTCCAGATTCCTCTCTTCTCCCCAGATCAGGCTCTTGCAAGGTCGAGCATGGTTTAGGATTCAGGACTCTGAAAGATGAAGTCACTGGCATGGTTGTTTACCCAAATTTTAAAGTGGATATTTCAAAGATGTTTTATATAAAGAAAAAGAGGAATAATAAAAATAATATTGGCTAAAAGTACCCTGGCTGTTTAGTCTGAGTGTTCTTGAAAAGAACAGAAATTATAATAACAAATACCCAGTAAGCAAAATATGAGACAGATTATTTGTGCACATTAATGACTTACTGTTTTTTAACTGTTCTTTTTCTTAGTTGCCAGCACATGCTGATGTACACAGCAAAGCTGACATGGCAGACTTAGCAAAAGTTTATTCCAGTTTTGCATCATTTGCTCTCACAATATCCTCTTCTGCCTGTTAAGCTTTTTATGCCAATACTTGTGACCAGTTCAGATCAATAAATCAGAGATGAGCAATAGTCAGCCATAGCAGGAGAGGTAAATATTCTGTATTAATGAATCATCTCCCCTTTTCTCCATCACCCTATGGGAGTGTTTAATTCCCATCAGACTGTCAAAGAAGACAGTTTCTCTCTCATTTGGTTGGCTTACATCTCACCTACATCCCCTGGAAATGAAAGAGGAGAGAGACAACCTGCTGCAATGTTCCAGACCTCAGGTGGCCCTGCAAACCAAGACCTCCCATTGAGGCCAGAACAGCAAAGGAAGAGGCAAGGCCACTGCAGGGTTTCTCCACATCATGCCCTCTGTTCCCCTGGGAACTCGCTGCTTGGGCAGAATCCAAAGATCTTTTTTTCCTTTTTAATTTCTCTGACATACACAGTCAATTGAAGTGACCCTGCTCCCAGAATGACCTGTTGTGATTATTACGTGTGCCCAAAGCAGATATTTGAATTGCTCCGTGCAGCTGGTCCAGCCTGTCCTGAATGTACTGAGCTTTGCAGTGCTCACATCAACTTTTCTGTCTGGTCTGTGGCACCCAGAAGGACATGACAGCACAGCAGAGGTGACACACAGCACTAACTACACTGAGGTGGCTGAATTTTGGACTTCAACCCCCACCAGTGTCCTTTGGACTCCCCTGTTCCTGACATGCCTTTGCAATGCACAAAGACTCATACCTCGGAGGGGAACCATAGGAAAAGGCGTGCTGTATTTGTTCAAAAATTAATTATTGATGTCAGTCAAACTCCTTAGCCTTGAAGGTGTGAAGGGGAAACATTAAACCCGTGCAAAGGTCAGCTTTACCAGGACCTGCCTATGCAACAAAAGGAACTAAGGCAGAATGATGAATTGCCAACGAGTTCCTGTGCATTCAAGCAAATGACAAACTATAAACCTGTAGAGCTGAACACTGCAATACAGGAATTCAGCTTTGGGATGGAGGAGTCACTGAAGTAGGTAAGCAGAAGGTTTTGTGAGTTGTAGATCAATAACTGAGCATAAAATATGGAGAAAAAAGGTCATGCAAAAACAGAGGGCACTTTTGCAGACTAACTCAGCTTTTGGTTAACATAAATACCTAAATTCCTGTGGATGAACAAGAAAATGCTGGTGGTACATGGAAAGAAGAAGCAAATGGATCTTCTATTGCTCAATACTGGAGTGTATCAATATGGAACCATTTGCTGAACTGGGGTAGTAAAGTACTCCTTTGTTTATTATCCTCTGGTTTCAAAAACAGGCCAGTTGTAAAACAGGAAATCTCTTGAGGTCAAGTCTTTCGCTGAGTTATGCTTATAGATTAAGTGCAACTAAGCCCAGTTAATTACACAACCACATATTGGTGTGGATGGAAGAGCAACTTAATAAAAAATGGGAGTTCTGACAATTATGTACTTCAAAGCCTTGAAACTAGCACTGTTCCCAGTCTCTCCCATTTATTGGGATGAAGATTATTTAATGAATCTGTTTTTTCTGCTATAAAGTTGGAGTATTTGTTAAAAGAAGACTCAGAGGCTGAAGTAATCTGCAGGCAGCTGCCACATTTCCATGGGATCTATAGTCCCAGCTCATGGAGGGTTTTAATGCAATGACTTTACAGCCCCAGGGCTGCCACACTTCTTTGGATATGAGCAGACACTCACCCACTTGGCAAGTTAGGAACCTAAAACAGACCAGACATTTTTTGTTTAAGTCCTTAAAAGTTGTTCCCTCTATTTGCTTTCCTTAGTAATCCATGAGCGTTGAACATCTGGGACTCATCATGTGTTTTGTGATGATTATGAGGTATCTCATATTTTGAGCAAGCCCAGTAAACCTCAGTAGGTTTATGTCAGAAAAACTCACTGGACAGTCCCGTGAGCCTCTGGTCCTCCAGCTTCCTATGGGCAAGGTCTACCTGCTGTGGATGGGAAGTCACATCTGTTTCAATCTCTACATGGTTTTGGTATGCAACTGCTGACACTAACTTGATCTAGAACATAAGCATACACCAACAGACTCATAAAAAAGCCAAGAAACATTCCATTTCCACGATAAAAATAAATTTTCAAGATGCTTCTTGGAAATATGCATACATTTTAAAAATAAACCACACCAAAGAAAGCAAACAAAGCAAAAGGCTCTGCTACTTTATGATACCAATTTCAGTTCAAAGTGAATTCAGACCTATGACTTGGGCTATGTGTGCTCTAAAGCTCAAGGTCTGTCAGCAGGCCAGTGTTAGGCAAAATTTCCTGTGTGTTCAGAGACAGAATTTGCAAACACCGCTTCTGCAGGCTCCGGAGTAACTCTGTGTGTTTCCCCAGAGTGAGCAGAGATCTCAGTCCTCTTCCCCTGTGTGCACAGGGGTGGCTGTGCAGTCACCTCACACAGTACCCTTGTTCAGGGGGCTCTCTGCATCCCCATCATCTGCAGTGTCTCTGAAGCAGATTCTGATGCAAACCAGGCCTGCAGGACTTGAAGGCGAGATGTGGGTACTCACCACCTTGTTTAACATGGTCCAAAACTATAAAAAGCAAGAAGAAAAGGATTTCCTATTCTCATTAGGGTCTGCAGGCTTGGCCTGCCTGAGAACTGAAATAACTTACAGCATTGTGGCTAGAATTGGGTTGCACACAGAGGGGAATACTTGGACCCAAACTCATATTTCACATGTTTTGCAAGTTCTGAAGATTATGAAGATCAGCCTAGCTTGGCTGGTGTAGTAAACAGCAGACCTGATCTGACAGACGCAAACACACCTGGGTAGTGCCACTTCAGCTTGGAGTTCAGCACAGAGAAGTCACCTGAGTCAAATTTATTCACATGTGTTTTTAAAGACCCCTACCCAGCTCTCAGCTGAAGGCTCAAGACAGCAGTGCTGACACCCTTAGCAGAAAGACAATTCAGCTGGCTACAAACATCAGCAACTGTGCTTGCATCTGTCATCACAAATATATTTCAGTTTTAGATTGGGGGAGAAAAGAAAACAAACACAACATTTTTTGGTTAAACAGAAACAGAGTATGGAATCACTGAGACCTTCTAAAGGAGAGTTTATTTAATTTATTCTTCCGTACACACAGCTAGTTTGCTAGGATATTATAAGTCAACTCATTTCTCTGGTGACCCATGGCAACCTCTGGATCAAAAGGATTACTTGTGACTCATAACTTACCTTGGCTAAATATAAATATAGGGCTTTAGGTTAAGTAATCTAGGCCTTAATCAATAAAACATTTAAAGTGACAGTACAAGGAGGGATTTCAAAAGTCATGCTATTGTAATGTTAACTCCTAATACCTGAGTTTCTGGGGCTCTGCTTTTCTGGTGTAAGACAGATGCCCCACATCAAGGATTTTCCATACATTTTGTGCACACAAGTACAGCTGCATACAGTTTGAATGTTCTCCTGTTCCACAGCAAACTCATGCTCATTTTTCCCCACAGGAAATCCAAGCAATTGCCCCTGTGTGCAATACCACAATTAGGTGACCATAATTGCATGCTTAATGAGCTTGTATATGTTTTGAGTGCCGGTTTCTCAGATGTGGCCACCTAAATGGATATCTGAATCCCACTTTTGGGTGGTGAGGTTGAGAAAAAAATGTATGAAAGTCTTATTTCATATACCTAAATTGGACCCAATTTAAATCTCCAATTCTTGTTTAAGTGCCTGTATTTCAATATCAGACCTTACGTGCAAATCAGCCGCCCTGTGGGCTAGCGTTGGCAATGAGAGATGGGAAAATACAAGTTGAGTAAAATATGATTCCTTTAAAAGAAGTCTGGAAGCTTTCCAAATAACTGCAGGGATGTAAAGATTACAAAATTATTTCTCCCCTGTCTGGGGAGTCTGCACGGTCATTCCTGCTTTTAGCTGTGGTGGCCACTTGAGGGAAGTGGTTGCCAGTCCATGGTACGAATCCAAACCCTGTGCATCCAGTGAGCAGAAAGTGGACATAAGGAAGGACTTCCCACTCCCAAGGTAATGCAGCTTCTGCACCCCAGAGATGGACAGGACAAGGGGCAGTTCCTATCAAACCATCTAACTGTGATTTTCAAATGCACAGCATCAATAAATTAGACCTGATATGAAAATCCAGCAGTTAAAAAATTGGAAAGAATCTGTGTTTATGTGTATTTTAATATTATTGACAATTTTGGACTTCAGAAACAATATATATTATGCTGTTTGCTGTCCATATTTCCACTGATCTCAGTGAAGGGAGTTTGGACTAAAACACCTTCCTCAGAGCTTGTACAGTCCAATTTATGAACATGTAGAAATTATTTTCAGGTATGAAATAACCACATTTTTTCCTTTCTGAAGGAAAGAGCCAAATTTGTATCTGGCTTTTATTCTTACCCAGGGTAATGGAAAAGAGAAGATGAATTGCAGTGTTAAAAACCCCTCCACAAGTTCTTCAGTATGAATTATTTTATATAATTCACAGAGAAGGTGACATGATTTACATCAATATATACAGTTAAATTGTTCTATATTGTAAACCATTAGCAAAGAGGGATGAAGGGCTTATGAAGAAGAGTGGAGAGACTACACTGTTATGACAGAATGAAGAATTTCTGGACATGCAAGAAGACATCACACTGTTTCCATTGGAAGATGCTTGTGTATGTTTCCTACAGCAACTATAAGATCTTTGGCCTGTGCAGTGGAGACTGTTCTTTGTTTATTTTTGTTATATACCAGAAAGGTATGTACAGAAGAGTGGGCAGATTGCACTTCAACTCCCAAAGTACAAGGTGGGGCCAGTTGTGGAGGTGTCAGAGGGATGTAACTCACAGCTGATTGGTATTATCCAGTCTACATCGTTCATGAAGCTGTGTCAGGGCAGTTTTAGGTTGGATTCTGCCCCCAGAGGGTGGTCGGGCACTGAACAGGTTCCCCAGGGCAGTGGTCACAGCCCCAAACGTGCCAGAGCCCAAGGAGGACAACACTCTTTCTCTCACACACTTGGTGGGATTTGGGGGTTGTCCCGTGCAGGGCCAGGAGCTGGGCTCAGTGATGTTTGTGGGTCCCTCCCAACTCCGGGGATTCTGGGATTCTGTGATCCAGCTCCTCCACAATGCAAGGATATCTTTCACAGCACGGGCTGCTGCTTGCCAAGATTTGAGGCACAGTTGCCCCATGTGTCTCACTTCTCCAGAGAAGGAGATATGTCAGCAAGTTCGTCCTCAAAGCCAGCACTGCTGGAATATGAATCCCCTGAGTTCAGGGATTAAGAGAGAGCAAATCCCTCTTCCTCCTTTGACACAAGATCTTTTGGGCAGGATGCTGCACGGTGCAGGCTGAACAAACCAGACACTGAGGTGGAATCCCAGGGATGGTTTTGCTGTAGGAGATTCCCACAGGATATTGAGTATGGGGGAAAGGTGCAAGAAACTCACCAAATGGTTTATTTTGAGAAACAGAGCACACACTGGAGAAAAAGGATGGGAATACTGTGGCATTAGGAAAGGAGCTGCAGAGTGACTCTTGCAGATACAACTTTGTCCCTTTCATCATCTAGTTTTGTCATCTGCTGCAGCTCTAGGGAAAGGAGCAGTTTCCAATCTAAAGCAGTGTCTGATACTCTTCATCTTGAAAGCAGTTTCAGCCTTGCTTATTTGTTGCTGTTTTCTGTCTGGTGCTGAAGATTCTTGAGGAAACACAGTCAGTTTATCACTTAACCATTCTTGCATCTGTTTCAAGAAAAATTCTTGTTTTCTATAATGTGTTTAATTTCCCCCACTATGGACCCATTTAACTTTCCTTTCTAATCTCCTAACAATCAGGAATGAGGTCTTTAGTAGTTCTGCTTGTTGTGAAACAGCTTCGGGAGATAACTCCTAGTCCATGTTAACTGCACTTCAAATAATCTTTGTGTAACTGTGATGCAAACCCATAATCTCTCAAGGCCCATTTATAACCATTTTAATGACTGAGACTTAAGGAGGTTATTGCAGGATGGGCAGGGAGAGAGGGGTGGAGAGCTGACCAAGGAAGCACAGTTCAGTTTGTCTTCCAAACAGCTCAGTATCTTTCACAGCTTTACAAGGATGAAGTGACTGGTCAACAAACAAGGAGGCCTAATCTCCGATAAAGAAAGGGGGTCCCATCCTGAGCAGCAGCCTTCTTCTGGAAGGTCAAATAAGCCCATACTTGTTTCTTTGCAGTGAAACAGAGGCTGGAGTTTCATAGGACTCGACACCTTGAAACATAAATGAAATATACCCTCAGGATAATGAATATACAAGCTCAGCATCTGGATGCACACTCAGAGCAGTTGTGTGCTGTCCTTGGGGACATCCATGGTGAGGGAAAAGAGAGCTAAGAACTGTATTGAGCACTGGAGAATGTAGTGCATTAAACTGTTCTTTAGACAAAGTTTGCCTCTCACTACCCTCTTTTGGCCTGCCTTTTGGTAAAAGAAAATCTGCACATATCAAGGATAGAAAACAGAATGGGATTTTAAAATGAGATGGTTTTCAACATCTCTTCAAATAAGTCTCCCAAAAACACAGTAACACACACAGCAACATACAGGGGCAGAACTCCTTCTAGAGGAAGATTAAAGTCTCTAAATATCATTTCTGACTACTTTTTGTTTGCTCAATTGCTTTTAATTAAGCCACACTTGGTTTGGGGAGCCAGCCAAATGTGAAGAACAAAAAGGAAAGGAAGAAATCCAACCCCCCAAACTTTCGCTCAGTGGCTGAATTTTCCCAGCTTTAAAGCACAGTCTTTCTCCATGAAGGCTCAATGCTTCTCTCTAAACCTGCTAGGGAGAATTTATTATCCCTGTGCGCAAGTCTTTGAAACCATGATTTTAACGGTAATAATTTCTAAGCAGTGAAATTCATGAGAGGCTGTAATACAATGCCAAGTCTATCCTATTATGGTTTTAATTGGAATATACATTTTATGTGTTATTACAGAAATGTTACTGTCCTTCTTATGCTTAATACTATATGAATAGCTAAAGCCCTCTAATGACCATGTAATTTATTGTCCCTATAGTTATGGCATTAAGCTACAAGGCACCTAATACTTGCAAACATTGTAAACTCCAATTACAGCTACACCAGTGATCCTTCTGTCAACTGAGCTAAAAATGACTGAATGATAAGGTTAAGCACCGAGCCACGTAACGCAGTTATCTGGAGCTCAGCACCTGTACTACAGAGAAATGTCCAATAAACTATGCTTAAATAGTTTTATGTTGTTATCTGATTGAAGTATAGCAAATACATCCAGCTTCCAGAATGATGCTGATTGTTCTGATTCCCCCAATCTTTTATGTATTTGTCAGCTTTAGCCTAATTTACTGTTAGCAGTAAATCAGTGATTCCCAAGAACCTGAGAGATTTCACAGGCACCAGAGTGGATTCTGCCCAACTCTTCAGAAATCTTGAAATTTCACAAAGCATTGCCAGCAGTTTCTATTCAAGGTGGGGTCTTCTTTTCAAACATTGACAGCTACTTGAGAAGGTACCAAACCAACAGACAACAGAGCTCAGAGAATTTGGAAACAGGTTAGACTGCTTTTGACTTTTGAGTGACAGGAACTTGTTACCATTTGAGGGCAACCTTTACCTCAAAAGAAAACCAGCCCTCAACAACAGTGGTAAATTGCCAGAGTCAAAAGCAGACCTCTCACATTAATGTCTTTGTCTGGCAAAGGAGCCAAGAGAAGTCAGTGCAAAAAGATACTGTAAAGAACAACCAGAAAAAGCTCTCCAAAATGGAAGACCTCAAATATGATAACCAGAGATATGTCAGAACACATGTATAATATTGATTCTTCATTGGCTTTTTCTATAAAGGAAGGATATAAATATAATCCACAGACCAGAAGAGCAGTGAGATCCATGTATGAACTAAATTACTTCCATGCAAGGTTTGTTATCAGCACAAATGGCTCTTCAGGTTTATTAATAATTCTGTTTTTCTTCGCTCAGAAAAAAAGGTGGGTGGAAATAAAAGAGGCTACCTAGACTAATCCCCTCTCTGAACAGTTCTGCACCCCATAATTTTTAAGAGGTTTCCAGAATCCTAGTTCTAGCTTTAGCATTTCACACTTCTGTATTCCAAAAGGAGAGTTGATATTCAACTTCAGAAGTGACCTAGGAGTCCAGTTGGTGTCCCAGAAAGAGAAAGCAACTTTAAAAGTTCCCTGCAATCAGGTACTCAGCGCTGTTCCCAGGTGCTACACCTGGGTCATGGTCACTGTTCTTTCTGGGGAGGCTGTAAATGACACAGAAACACACACCCTATCCTGGGTACATTCCGTTTCTATGTAGAAAAGCATTTCCTGAGCAGTCTATTTTAAATATTCCTGAGATGTGCCGTAAGGCAGAGGGGGACTCTATCCTCAGTATTGAGTTTTATTTCCTTTTTAAAGGTGAAGATGTGTGAGAATTATCACCTGTATCATTGACAATGTCATGCTTATCTGCAGAGTCACTCGTGCTGCCCAATCTGCTACTTATCACATGCTTTACAATGCCACGGTGCACAAAAGTACTGTAAAGCCCTGTTTTACTTCCTATAAAGATACATAGATTATATGCCTGTACACATATTCCCACAGACTGTAATTGCTATTTGTTTTCAAGGGCTTTACACCACACAAGAGGTGAGAGTTAAATAGAATCCCAGCACCAGTTCCACTAAGAATATTACAAGCATTTGCGAAAATTCTCTCCTGGATGATCCTGATGTCTGTGTAATTCCTCTGGCTAAGAATTCCTCTCAAAAGAATACATGTAGCAAATCAAGTGCATGAAAAGGATAAATCACCTTTCCTCACTTGTGATTTGTGATTGCTCAGTTAAGCCACCTAACATTTCTGCAGCCCAGAGAGGTGGACTAAAACCTGCTAAAAGAGGAAAATGGCAAATCATGCATTTCAACGACATTTCAAACTACATTTCGAAAAGGAATGAGCACTCAAGCTGTGTTTTGCGACACATTTGAGATTTGTGTCACTTCATACATTTCCCATGACCATCCAAATATTCATGAAGAATTAATAACATGGTCCTGCTTTTAGCAAGTTCCATCCATTCTTATTTGTGTCTGGCTATAATCAGCACCGAGACCCCAAATAGTGGATGACTGCATTTGATTCTTGAGTTCTTTTCTTTTTGTTTATGTCAAAGCAAATTAGCTGGAAGGAGACTGACGAGGAAATCGAGCAAACTGTGGAAGGTCAAGAGGGCATTTCACTGAAATGTAATATAATAAGTACAATTTAAACAATGACAAATCCCATTCACCTCTTTTGTTTTCTTGAAATGTTTAGAAATATTTTTAACCATCTTTTTAATAAATAAAATTGTTCTATTCATTTGTCGTACATTTGGATTTCATTAATTTTAGAATATTTTCCAAGCATCTAAAATTAAACAGATGTCATTGGGCTCATTTAGACCTCAAATAACCCTTGCAACAAAACCAATTATTCAAGGGTCAGTTGGAAGCTGGAATTTTATAATAAAGGCAAGTTTAAAAGTTAAAAAATAAGATGAAGAAGAAGAAAAATAAGAAGAAGAAACAATGCCAATTTCATGTCAATTCAATTGTTAGCACAATAACTGAAGATCTGTTTTATTGTTGGGGGAAACGGTGGAGCCAAAGAGTGAAAGTTCAGGAAAGCTGGTTTATTCCCAAAATGCCCTGATTATTCCCTTTCCCATGACAATTGGTCACAAAATCTCTCTCCCAGCTTTCTAACTCTACCATGGGGATGGATAAGAGCACAAAGGTTTGGCTTTGTTCTGAAAGTTGGTCCTGTTGGTCAAAGAAATTTCAAGAACATCATGATGGTGTCTGGGAAAGTGCAATCCGAGGACACACAGCGGAGTGGACAAAGGCAAAACGTGGGATCCTGACTCCAATGCCATACTCTAAACAACACTTCCACCTACTGTAAGAATGAAGGGGTTTAATTTTGCCTTGTCAGCACAAATTGTAATGTGTCCAGGGGATTCTAGGCTGTGGGAAATGTTTTCAGGGACAGCTGGGAAACAGGCTGGATAATGCACTGCAGGAGTGCTCCCCAGCAGGTATCTCAGGGGGAGATGCTGAGCCAGTCCAAGGTGCTTGGGAGGAATAAATGACTCCTGTTAGCCCTGTAGAAAAGGAAGCTTTAAAACGTGGTATAAAGGCAACTGCTTTCCCACTTTCCCCTTTCTCACACCTTGCCAAAGAGGGAACTGGGCTCCCAGCTCTGTAAACATCTCCAGATTTATAAGGGTGTGTCTGAGAACAGACACAAAACGTCCGACCATTGTGATTCCTTGGCTGAAAATTAGGAGCTAGGGTTTACTTTGCTGAGCAGGAGTGAAAATGAAAACTGCTTTTCCTCTGTAACCTGAGAGACTTAGTGGAGTTCCCCTGCCAGACTGCAAAGATATACAGTGGTCCCTGCCCTAAACTCTACCATCCTACTTATCTGCCAGGGCTGCTAAATGGAGACATAGAAAAATGAATAATGGATTCTATGAAAGCTATATTACCATAACTTTAAGATCCTGCTGCTGGAGGCTGAAGATCTCTCTGAAATACTATCAAGCACAGTGGAAAGGGAGTAGAGGGCTAACATCCAAAAAGAAATTTAATCACTGACCTCTGAAAATCATGGTTTAGCTTTTCCTTTTCTCTTTTTTTTTAAGAGACAGTAGCTGTAACTCTCCTGACCCAACATTAACCTTCTACAAATTATAACAGATGATTTGTAAAAACACCCCTTTATTGCCTTGACCTATTTTAGGGCTGCTCTATCCTCCAACACAGCTGCATCCTGTGGTCTCAGTTAGCTGAGTAGACATGCTGGATTGTTACTTTGAACTGAATTTGATAGCTCAAGTCATGCAGGTTACCCCCAGAGAGGCTCCACAACCCAGCAGAGCATCTGTCCCATATCGGGGGGGTTTATCCCTAACGTGAAAAGATAAAAGATTATGGGAGATTCGGTAGAAAATTCACCTTGATGAGTGTTGGGTAGAAGTCAATTGAAGGGCCTGGACTCTTCTGAGCACAACTGGGGGAGAACAGAGCGCTCCACTTTGAAGATCTTTCCGGATCAGTGTCAGGGCTTTGGCACCCAGCCAGCCCAGCTATGCTGAGGATCAGTGCCCTAAACAGCAAAGAGGAACTTGCAGCACAGACAGATGCAAAGTGAGTAAAGAGCTCCCTGAAACAGGCACATTCCTGCAGAAGCTCCTGGGCAGTGAGAAACCTGAGCATCCTGCCTCTTGGAGCTCCTCCCCAGCCACTGAGGGGTGCAGGGTCTGTCCTGCCTGCTGGCTTCTGCCTACTCTGGGGTTTTTTTGGTAGCAGCATTTAGGGCTGGGCTCAGCTTTGAAGAGCCAAGCTGCCCAAAGTGATGGCATCAACAGTGAGATAATCTAACCTGCCTGCCCGGTCTTTGCTGCTGAGCCAGACTGAGGGTTTGCTCTGGGGAGACAAAGGGGCAGCCAGGACCTAAAGGGAACAGAGTGAATATGACAGCAATGTGGCAAACACTGTCCTAGTGCAAGTGGCAGCCTGGTTCCTCGTGCCCAGCTGCTGCCATGCTCCAGGGCATCGGGCACTCGTGGTCCTAAGGAGGACAGTGGGCTCCTTATGAGCCACTTAAGGAGGCAGTGCTCAGCTTCCTCCACTGAGCAGATGGCAGCCAGCCCTGTTCTGGGCTTCAGGTGCTTCAGATCTGCTCAGCTACCAAGGAAAGACTAACAGCTACAGCAGTGGTAACTTCCTTCTCCAGGCTACTTCTTCCACTGAGAGGCCAAAGAGCAGGAGAGGTTTAAGGAAGGTTTGGAAGGTTTCATGGAGAGAGTTCCTGGGTGTGTGTGCTGGCCTATGTCAGGCTCCAGAGCTGCACTAGAGCCCTTCTGCCAGGAGCTGGGGCAAGCACAGCAGATCACCATCTCCAGCACCAGAGTCAGAGGAGACTTTCCTTAGCACAGCTCTGATCAAGTTATCAACCCATTGCTTGTCAATAATCTCCTATAACAGATGGCAACAAAACAATGACTGTTGGGAACTTGTACTGAGTTTTCCTGGCAATAAGATCACCAGACCCACCAGCAGTTTGTTTCACTCAATGCAGGAACTGCTGCAGCAGAGAGAAATGCACTGCACTAACACCAGTCTCCACAGAAAGCAAACATACCCGCTCAGATTTCAGGTTTTCAGCAGGGTTATTTCTCTGGTTTGTTTTTTACGTTTTCCTCCCCCTTTTACTTAGTGCTTTCCAGGTTTAAAAAACAAAGGCTGCTCGTAGTGAAGGAGCAATAGTGGCTTTCATATTTAATAACTCTTAAATCTTGCTCAACATGTGGCAATTGTTAGGTAGATTTGGGCTGCAATTAAAGAGGCACCCTTCTTTCTCTTCAGCAACAATATAGGCTCTTAATCCAACTAAAACCATCATATTTTAAGAGCTGAGATCATCCTGAGGCAAATGGTATCAAACTTAACATGGATCTGTTTTTCATAGGGAAGTTTAAAAGTTAAAGTTCACTTTCCTAGAAGTCTTCCATTAAAGAGACGGCATCTCTGAGCGCTCTTTTCAAGTACCCACAGGTACCTATATCATGCATCAACATCTGGGGGATGGAGGGGAGAGGATAATTACTGAAATTCCTTTGTGAAGTTCCTTTTTCTGTAAGAGCCTGAGTTGGGACTCTAAATAGAAGCAAGGTGAGGGGGTTTTGTTGCCTGATTATAGATTTGACTGCTGATAAAAGTCTTATTTGTGTGACTCAGCCTTCGAAGTGCTCACAGGTCTGATGGGGATAACTGATAAAGGCTGTGAAAGACAGGAATAAACACTGATGAAACAGCCGAGCACGCTTTGGCTTCCAACCAAAGCACATACTTAATAAAACCTGCACAGCTGATGGGGAGACGTTTTGGTTTCCTTTTGTGGTTCCGAGGTGGCTGTAAAGATCCACAAGGAATCGGGGATTGAAGCTGGTTTGTGCCATCACTGCAGTTTGGTGGCCAGGCTGGCAGGCTAGCAGTGCTGGCTCCACGGTGCCACTGGGCTGGACAGGGTCAGGACACCGGGCTCAGTGCTCCAGTTGGTTCAGGGTTTACTTTTTTTTTTTTTTTTCCAACTACAGCAGGAGAAAGTACCTGCCAGGAAACCACAGGAAGGTAGTGGAGATAAAAGGAAGGGTAATGTACATACCAGGGTCACATAAACTCATCAATAGAGGGAAAATGTTTCCTCTCCTTGGCCACATTTGACATTCAAATTCCCTTTGCTCCTCAGAGCATTGCTTCAGGTACCCCAAATTCCTGTTTTTGCATAACTTCCACTCGCTATTCAGCTGCTGTTCCTGGTGCTTCACTCCCTTCCCCTTTTCCTTCCTCCGTTTTTCACAGATCTTACAATCCAGAGCAATTTTAGCAAAACACGATCCTGACTTGCAGCCCTCATCTCTGCAAAGGTAAGAAAGCCTTGGTGACAGCAGCTGTGTCTTTCACAGGATCTGTAGCAAGAGGTATCTGTTAATATCCACTAAACCTCTACATCCTCCTTTGAAAAGGCAATCCTTTATTGTAAAGGCTCAACAAATGAGAACACCAAGGGACCTCCCTCATTTATAATACCTGCAAATGTCTTGAATGAAAATACCTCCACAAACTGTCAAAATTTGTGGAGTGCACAAAATTGGAGAGGGAACAAATAACGAGGAACAAGGGATTTCAATCCACTGGTTGCCAGGGCCAGTGAATGGAAAATGCAGTTTAATGTACAGAAACATAAAATAATAAGTCTGGGGCCAGCAAACCAGACAGAAGGATATTATACTGAATGGTGATGCATCATATTGACCAGTGAAGGGATTTAAAGGTCAGTGCAGAAAAATCCTTGAAGCCTTAAACTTGGCATTCAGCTAAAATGAAAATAACTCCAGGAAGGCAGCACAGTAGTGGAGGCAAAGGGAAGGGACAGAGCAGCAAAACAGCACCAGGGCTTTGCTCTACGCGGCACAACGCCATCTCCTCCCGAGGGATGTAACACACAGACACTCGAGTCTCCCACGTCGCACACAGCCCAGCTCCTGTCTCAGCACTGGATGCCATCCCAGCAGCTTCCTTCCCGCAGACACGGAGAAAAGGCAGCCCGAGGCTTCCCTCGTTACCAGCAAAGCACAGGGGATGCTGCTCGAGTTCACTCCAAGGCTTAGTGATGCTTGTCGGCAGGAATGCAGGATCCCAAACCCCCAGCTCATTTGCTCTTCTGCTTGATCTTTGCTTGTGGCACTGACAAACAAGAAAAGCCAAAGCAGCAGAGCTCAGGGGCCCCGTGGGCACAGCACGTTCACCTGTCTGAGCACAGAGTTGCTGCTGGATCCTGCAGCCATTCGGGAGTGGGAGCCCACGTGTCTGTGTCCATGTGAACATGCTGACACACCTGTGTGACCTGTCAGAGATGCAGAGCAATGGTGAGAGGTGGGAAAAAATATGCAAAAGGGATAAGGCAATTCGTTCCCTTCCTCATCTCCCTAATGAGCAGTCTCATTTAGTCATTCTCCTTCTCCTTGCTCAGCCAGAGTACTTCATGCTTCTTCCCTCACAGCTTTCCTGAAAAAACATCAACAGAAAGAAATTTTAAAACCTGCTCTCTCTCAGCCAGTTGCCTGTCTGAAGCAATGCCTTTTCCCCTTCCTTCTTCTATCACTGTAAATACAAATAAACAACCTTTGAGCTTTATGTAAATACAAAGAAACAACCTTCAAGCTTTGCTGAGCGGGATGCTGCTGAGCTGCAGGTAAAGGGCTCTGTAAGCTCAGTAACAATATCTGTGAGGTATCCTAAACCCCATGAGTGATGACCTGGGGCAAGGAAGGGAACATAGAGTTATTCATGATGGAAAATGGTGAGCAAATTTAGTATCAGTCTGAATCAGCAGTTTACACACACGCACGAATTTGTCAGAAGGACCTGAAGGGGAAGTGTTTTCTCAGTTCTTGGCTGCTGGGGAAGAGCCTTGCTTACCTCTGCCGGCTGCTCCTGAGTTAATTCTGGCTTTTCCCACCTGGGGGAGCAGCAGCAATTCAAAGCCAGACTGCCAGACTTCTAGCGCAGGTCCTTCCTCCAGCGGAAGCCCGGACAGGTAGGAGAGGGTAAATACCCCTGGGGTTATGATGACATCCAGAGGATGCAAGTACAGGGAGAAGTCTCCATTTCTCTCCCTGCTCTCCTGTCCCTCTTCAATTCATTCCCCTTCTCCATTCCTCCCCCCAGTTCAGCTTCCCAAAACCTGCAGAGTACAGGGCCAGGAGGGAGTGGGCAGCGGGCAGGTCCTGTGGCTGTGTCTGGCAGAGGTGCCTGCCCCGACCAGGCAGGACGAGGCTCTCAGCCAAGAGAGGATCCCACAAGATCTGTGACATCTGGCAGTCACCAGCACTGCCTGTTCCTCGGCTACTCTGCCTCTGGCTGTTTTCTTGTATAAATGGACAGATAATCTGGACATATTCCAGCTGAATTAGTGTACACATGCTGCTCAAAATGAACCTGAGGATAGAAATACATTACTGTCCTATTATGATGCCTAAAATACAGGACCTGGAATTGCTTCCACGTCCCGGGCCAGATGCCTCTCCTGGCTCTCACCCAGCTCCAATGGCAGGTGAGACAGATGTCAGACCTGCTGTCTTGCCCTCCTCCTGTCCTTCCACAGGGTAAAAAAATAGGGACACAGGCCCAAAACCACAGCAAAGCCCTAAAGAACTAACGTGGCCACAGTCCCAGTGCAGAGACTTGCCCACAGCCAAGGCAGAGCCCTGGAATGATCCCTGAGCTCTAGATGATGCCACGCACATGGCAGGGAAGTTTTAATACATACCAGTCAATAACCTGTCAGCTTGATCTATAACCATTTCTTATTGACTAAATGAGATTTTCATGCTGTTAGTGCATTTTCTTTTCAGAGACAGAATGACTTGCATCCTGCATGAGCATCAGGGAAAATAAAATTTTTGGTGCCAAAATATTCCGTCTCTGCCAATGGCCTTGCTTGGTACCCTATTTCTGCTACTCACCACATTTGAAACCTATGTATCGCAGCTAAATTAATTTTTTCTTGTTCCTTTTTCCTTTTTGTGTTGCCCCTTCAGCAAAGACTTATATCTCCTGTCCTTTGCTACAGACCACTGTTTTCCAAAACAGTCTTTAAAACAGAAATCACGTAACACAGAAATACGAGATTAAATGCAGTCTTCTGTACTCAATTTTGAGAGGTTTTCTAAAAAAACGGTCAGAAAAGACTTTAGAGCATGCAGCTTTTTTCTGTGCCTACTACTGATCCCATCAGGAGCTTAAAAACCGCCCTTAAGGTGCTTTACTGTCTTAAGAAACTCATTGCAATGCTAGAGCAGAGATGAGCAGTTTCAGTTCCTGTTCTTCCATTAGTGTACAAACTGTTAAAAGACAAGAAAAAGGACAATAATAAACATGAGCGAGCTTGCTGCAGCTGTGCTTGTCAGCTCCAGACATTAGTGTGGCTAATTCCAATTGGGAACAGTTCCTGGGCTTGGTGATAAATTAATCCCAACTCTGATAGTACGGAAAGATTTCTGTATGCATAAGCCAAAAGAAAACTTCCCAAACTGCTTACAAAATCCTCTTTACAGTTATTTTGGTGACTACACACCAAAATATTTAGTCTGTGTATCTTTTTTGGATACAGTGCAATCTATTTTTTATTTTGATTAAATGATATTAGAATAGGATATGCTTCATAAGGCAAAAGAATTTATGCACGGGTTTGCACTGAAATTGCAGAATGATGAAGTACAACCGATGTGGGGTTATGTCTCTTTTCCTGGAGATATGCTGCAACAGCTTTGTAGGAAAAGAGCAGTGCCATTGAATACTTCTGAGAGCAGCCTAAATTTTATTTCAGATTGCTGCTTTTGGAAAAATCCACAGGCTGACTGCTAAAATGAGAAAACATAATACCTTTCACTGATCTTTTTTCCATCCATGCTGTGTCAGTGTTGGTCTGTTGGCAGAAGGATGTGACCCAGAGGACAAGGAAAAGATCCACTGGCTGTATAAAAACCCCCGGGGCAATGATTCAGCATGACCAGTGCTGGGAGAGATACAATGAAAAGGATGCTGGAGCAGCAGAGTCCTGGACGACTGGACATCTTCTGCCAGCTGCATCCTGCCCTCCACCATCTGCAATTTCTGTGCCTTCTCACCAACATTCAGACTCACACACCACATTCATCGTGCAGTTGATTTTGGTCTCACTCCTGCAGGAGCACTGGGTTTCAGGAAGTTATTCACCTGGGCAGTTTCATCTCAGCCCCGATGAATAGCTTCATTCTGGAATAACAAATATATACAGAGGGAAGGCTGCTTGCCACAAGGATTCCTTTATGCTGTGCCATGAATTGTTGGCCAGTGGCCATTTAGCATTGAAAGGCAAGAGCCACCTGTGTCAGGTGTGTTTAAAGTTCATATTGACTCCTGCCCACCAGTATTTGCATGATGGACAACATCAGAGAAAGGTGCATTTAGTCATTAATTTTTGCCTGACATGGGGAACGGAAATGAAAAGGAGCCCTTTTCTTCCAGGTACAGCTTTTGTTTCCCAGCGTGATCAGTCAACTACCAGCCCTGTGACACCCAGCGTGCAGCAAACCCAGGTCTAGAGTGCTGGGGACATTTCGGGGTTCCCTCCTCCCCTGGCAGCCCACACCCACTGGAACCACACATCCATGTGGTCCCCCACATCCTCCTCTCTGCCCCTCACTGCCTCCAACCTTGCTGGATGTTCTGATCCACTCAGCCTCACACAATGCAGCTTCCTGGGAATGGATTAGAAAGCGAGCTGTGTGGGATATTTGTTATGGCCATGCCTTTCATGGAGAAAACTGTGACTTCTAACAGTTTTTGTAGATTTTGTAACCCCAGCCAGCCTGCTACTGATTCCTTCATGAATTTTTACAGCTTTGGCTCCATTCGTGAGCGACAGAGTAGAGATCACAGTTTTTAATGGGTTTAAGTTATTAGTTACGTATTACCAAAGGGTGTAACATTCTTTATGTTGTAAAATAAAGTCCGTTTGTCTTCTCTCCATTTCCCACAGCACACAGTGTTAAATACAGTGCGCCATTGTTGGGTTTCTCTCTGAAGCTGGCTGTGGGCAGTTTTGGGTCGTGCCAGTGCATCAGCCACGGTGGCAATGACTGCTGTGGGTGCCGGAGGACACTCATCCCATGTGGGAATCCCCTTCCCATGAAAAAGGGGGGAGCATAGGTGGGAAAGTGCATGGCATGACTCAGTCAGGGAGGCTGGAGGGATTTGCAGAGGGTTTTGGAGCTGAGGGCTCAGCGATGGTATGTGCCGCTGGAGGGTTTATAAGGTTTCCTTTCTGCTCCCTAATGGGAAACTTTGGCGGGGGGGAACATTAGGATCTCAACCCATACTGATGTGCATCTCCACTGACCAAAACTTTGCTCATCCACATACTTCCCAAGTGGGAAAATTTGCACTGCCTGGCTGCAAATTTGGCCATGGCCTTTGTGCAGATGTCGTGGAGGGCAGAATTCACTGGATTAGTACAAATACCATCTGTAGGCTTGGTTCAGATGAGTGCAGTGTTTAAGAAACAACCATTTTGCTTATATAAGGGCTAGAAGCATAGCCAAAATCTGAAGAACATATCTGGTTCTCTCAAACAATTATTGGTGGGTAGCCAATATTTGTTACTTTTCTCCAGAACAATGCATAAACTACAGCACAGAGACAACTGGCCACACTCGTGTCAGACCAGAAACCCTGTGCTCTAAATGACTTAAACCAATTTATCTTCCATTTAAATATAAAGACAAGGAAGAAAGAGCCATTTAAATTATGTTTGAGACCACCTAGAGTACTTTCTAGTGTTGAAATCCATTGGAGATGGGACGTAAATCCAACCCTCTTTCAAAAATGTAGGTTTATTTTATAACCAATAGAGCTTTACGATTTTTGTTTTGTGGTAGTTTTCCTGACCTAAAATGTCCTCTTCTATCTTATCGTATTTTATCAGCTAAGCAGAAGTTCCAAAACCTTATTTTTTTTACACAGTAATGTTAAAGGAAAGACTTCTTCAGCCCTCCTACAACTTCTCCCCAACCATCATAAACACAAAATCGGGCCTCACAGAAAAAGGAAAGCTCTGTAGGGAAGGGACAATTTTATGGTTATTGTCTGTCTGTAATGCATGGAATCTTTGGGGACTGACTTTTACATGTCATCTGCCATTCACAGACTGAAAAGAAACAAAAGAAACCAGGGAAACTTTCTCCCAAATCATTCCAGGGTGATCCTGGAAACATTTATTACGGGGCTTTGGTGGGATTATTCCCCTCAGCAGTCAGACATCAGTCCCACCGACACTTCGGTGTGCACTGAGTGCTGCAGAGCTTGGCATTTGCACGGATTGTGTGAAATCTGGGGGGAAGCTCACCTACCCGGGGCTTCCATGTGTGCTAAAGCATGTCCTGGCTCAAGGCACCGTATGTTTCCAGAGCTGCCCCTTGCACTTGGAATGAATCCACCTAAATATTTACATGTATTTTGCTCCTATAGTAACAAGAATATTGTGGTGGTATGTCTGACATAAACGTGCTGCTATATTCTGTGTTGATTTAAATAGCACGGGAGGCATATGTGCAGTTCCTCCTTCACCAGGAAGGACGGGCTCGCCGGAAGCATCCCATCGGCTCCGACACTTGGGGGAAAAGACATGAGGAGGGGAAAAAAAGCGGGGAAGGAAAAAATAATTCTAAAAGGGGGTTCTCGAGGCTGCCCGGGTGGAAGAGCAGCCCCAAGCCTGCAGCTCCCGGGGCCGCTGCCGGCAGGCGGCGGAGCGGGCGGGATGCGCCGGGAGCCGGCGGGAACGGGAGCGGGAGCGCCCCGGGAAAGGTGCGGGGCTGCGGGTCCGGAGAGGCGGCTCCCGCTCCGCCACCGGAGCAAGGACGGGTGGAGGGCGTAAATTTCAAAAAAATTAACATTGATCCCGTTGGTTCCTTTAAGTGGAATTTTCAGGAAAGCCGGGCTTTGCCTGAGGAGATTAGGGATTCCCTTATTCCCTCCGAATCCTGCCCTGATTTAAGTTAATTTGGAGTTTTACCCTGTATTATTAACGGCACTTTTGGTTAGGGATTTGAAAAAAAAAAAAATCCTGTTATCCTCAATATTTCCAGGTTTACTCGGGTAAATCCTGTATCTCTGCTAAGGGGAGTTTTGCCTGGATACAGCGGTAAAATCTGAGCTTTTCTTAAACTGTGTCACGAAGCAGAGTGGGAAGCGGGGAGAGGTATTTGAAGAAATGCTTCATTTCCCTGTGCAGAGTCTGAGGGCTAAGCTGGATATTTGTTATAAAGTTCAGCAAACTCCACAAAAACATTCAAGTTTACAACAAGGTAATTTGTAAACTTATCTCTGCTGTACTCAGTCCCCTGTCTGACTGGCACAGTCATGGTATTGGATGCAAACACTGCAGGGGAAAAAAAGGCAAAGAATATTTCTGAAATCATAATTGCACAGAGAAACCAAAGCAGCTTGAATTTCCAAGCTGAATGCTTGAATGCTAAGGATAAGTCCTGCAGAGTGAGTTTGACATTAAAGAAAAAAGTAATATAACAAATTGATTCACAAAAATAACATTTTATGCTTACCAAAGACAAAGCTTCAGAACAAACTGATATTGTATTACTCACTGAGTTCTGATCCTACAGTCCTAATACAAGATTGGTCCTACAGTAGCAGTGCAAAATCAAGCCCATTCTCTAAGTACAAAAACCCCTTACTTTTATATAGATGGTTATAGATCTTGTTCCTACATAAAATTTCATGCTTTTATAAAAGTAAATTCAAAAGCAAATGTAACTCTTCAGAGCCGTCTTTACCCAGGGTTTTATTGCCAGGCTTGTTAACTCTCTTGATAAACATCAGGTCCAGCCACTCTGCTCTGTGACTCCTCTTCAGAGGCTGGTAAGTGTTATTTCACAAATAACACTAAGAACACACTGCTCACTAAGTTGCTCTCTCAGTGAAACTCTAGACAAATAAGTCCTCTCTTTTGGTGGCCTTACCTGGCATTTTACAGGTGTAAGGGAGAGTACCAAGAGCCCAACGGTTGCTTAACAAGGGAGATTTTTGGCTTTGCCAGAAGATAATTGCTCCAGTAGTGAGCTGCCATTAATCCCAGGCTGTGTTCTTGGTGCTGACCTGCAGCCCTGCTGTTTACATCAGTGGGATTTTTAGGGCCAAATTTTGCAGTTAATTGCAGCAGTATAAATCTGGATTCCTGAATCTCCCTCCCCAGGCACGGAGCTCCTTTGGATTTGACAGCAAAACTCAGGGCTGATCCTGCGGCCGCTGGAATCGGTGGCCTTGTCTTGCAGAAAAACACAGGAAAGACCTGAGCTAGGCCCTCTCCCAAATTTCCTAATGGCAATAAATGTGAGCAATTAGGGGCTCTGCTTGCTCAGAGGGGCAAGGGCTGCCTTATCTCCGCCTGCCGCAAGCCCTGGGCCGCTGAGCCTGGGTGGTATGAGGAGGTGTCACTATTAGAGCGGCTCTAGAGGGGATTAATACTGCTGTGAGCTATATTATGTCCTGTCAGGAGTCTCTGCAAAAAGAGCAGGAGCTGGAAATGCAAGCTTTCAGCTTTAAGCCCTGAACTTGGGGCTATACAGCAAGATTAAAGCATCGCTCGTTTAATGTTTTCCCATCGAGAAGTGAGAAATCTCTGTGCATTTAAAGGCATTCCCTGTTTTTTAAATAACCAGTTGAGTCGAGAGACTGATTTGATGCCAGTGCTCACTGCATTCCCCTGTAACATTCCCTGAAGTGCTGCACCAGACTGGCAGCTGCTGAGTGAGAGTCTAAAAAACCTCAGCAAGAAGGGGTATGGACTGACATTACAGACCCAGGGACCACAGCCCGAGGTGCAGGCTCCTTCTAAACCAGGAGACCAAGTCTTGCTGCAGATAGTGCAGGCTGTGGCTTCTGCAGAGGGAACTGTTTTACAGAAAGGCATTGCAGGAACACCAAACATCAAGGTCTCTGCTAGAGAAAAATGCTGGAGGAAACTGCTTGGTCTCTGAGAAATGCGAAGAAAAACTGGTAGACTGTGAAATGGAGAAAAAAAATTCATTAGAAAAAGGGGGTTTATAGCTCTGTGGAATATTCTCATTTGTTGGTAAATCTGCTTTAGTGTCTTCAGCTTTGCTGTCGCCCACCACAAACAGGGTGGACATGGGAGTGTTTTAGTTGCAAGTGATTTATTCAACAAATTGCTAATTTTGTTCTAAATCCTCTATTCACAATCACAAATTTGACCCCCACACAGAAAGCAGCACAGACAATACAGGCTAGCTTTGTCTTCAGAAAATTTTTCACCTAAATCAGACACATTTACCCTTACCTGTGCAGGATGAAATAAGAAAATACGGAGGGAGTGTTTCAGCCCCTATACCTTGAAGCACAGTGTGCTACTCCCCAGCCTCTCATTTGGGTGCACATCAGCACAGCACAAAACTGTTTCAGTGATGTACTTTGGATTAGCTCTGTGTTTATTTAATGTCCAGAAAATGCAGCATTCAGAAAAAAATAGCCATGATCATAGAGGGCTCAGATCAGGTTCTTTATTTCTATAGGTAGTTGCTATCCTCTGTAATATGTTCAATACTAAATCTGATACCATAGAATTATAGAGTGCAATTACCAGCCATGCTGAAAGTACGTGGTAACTCTGGCAGAATGAGATTTAATTTTTATCATTAAACAGATGAAAGCAGAGTGAAGCATACAGGTTAAAATCAGAACATTTTGTTGTAATTCTGCACTCAAGAATTTGTAAGAGCAAAAGACAGAAGTGAAGGCAATGATTTCCCCTTGTTAATGCTTGAGAAAACAGCCTCATGCTTTTTTATTACCAATATATGCTTGCAGAATATATGCACACTTTTATTTTGTACTTAAAAGTTAAAACACCTCCAGGAGTCTGGTTTATAAGAGGGCGGAGAGGAATAAGGAATCAAAAAATGTAAAACAAAACTTTCTTTTACCAAAAAAAAAGAAGAAAAAGAAATATTATTTTTCTAAATGGAAACTAAATTTGTTAATGGATGCTGCATTTTAAGTTTCTGTGTTGAGAAGTTAAAAGTAATGGAGACTGCAAATAATAAAATCATTATCAAAATAATGGTCTATTATTTTAACTCCCCCTGAGAAGCAGACACAATGACTTCAATGAAATTACCTGTGGAGGTAAAATATACAGATAGGGCTGATTATCAAAGCACACAGAATTTTCCACAAGTACCTCATATCATTTGCGAAATTGTGATATATTTAGTGGGTTTCAAGTTAAAACTCATGCGCACACATTTATATGTATATATATATATAAAATTATGTTTAATTATGGTGGAAAAATAGGTCAGAAATGCTGGAAAACTGATTGCCTTGAATTATTCCATCATATCTGTATCAGAAAGGGCATGGTCTTGCTCCCATCGAGGTTCATGCCCCATTGATTTCAATGACAACAGGACCAGCCAAAAATATGCAAATATTTGCCTTGTGTTACAGACTACAGAAGTCCCTGGGAAAGGTTACCTGTGTTATTCTGTCATCATTGTCTGCAAGAGGTGCTGCTTGCTCTGTAGGAAAATACAGGTCTGTAACTAAACCTAATAAACATACATTCTAACTTTAACCAATATTTTCTTCACCAAAAATATATTAAAAAATTCATAAATTAATATCTAGTTGAGAGGTTTAATTAAACAAGCAATTAAAGGTGTCCATGCTCCCAAGCTCTTTTGTTTTACTACTATTTATTTTTCCCTAAGAGAAACCTTCATTTCCCAAAGGTTTATCTTTTGGAAAATCACTGCCTTAAATTAATTTTCTTTTCATCAGGTATAAGTTATACTGTTGTACAACGATGTTCTGTGTGTTATTTCAGAAATAAATAGCTGCTTCCTTGGGTTTGGGGTTTTTTTAAGTACCGGTTTCAAGAGAGGAGGGCGATTTATTTAAAGAGAAATTTTCCTCCTCAGAGAAAACTGTTTGAAAAGCCACACACACACATTGAGTCTTTGTCTATCACAGCATCTCGGAGTTGCTGAGGGAGTTGAACAATCTGAAAGGGGGAGGGTGTAAAACCTAAAGATGCTTTAAATGTGCAGACTGGCCAGGTTTTTCAAAATCTGTTTTGCAGCTAAATAAGAAATTTGGGCTAATTTTTTTTTTTTTAAGACGTTGGGAAAAATACTGAGTTTTTCTCTCTCTCTCTTTTTTTTTTAATTGTAGCAGAAATTGATTTTTCAGCCTGATTTTTGCCATAAGGGGCAACTGGTGACTCTGAGAAACTCTGCAGTTGTTTGAGCTCCTGATTCTTTGGAGGATCAGGAGCTTTAATGAGCCTGATCCTGTTAGCACTCTCTCAAGTAAGTAACTGATTTTGGTGATATTTCTTATATGACTGAAAATACTAGTCAAATTAAAAATTACCTCCAGCCTTTTGGAATGATCCTAGGTCTGAAGCCGAACTTTGCACACTTTTCTTTAAAAAAACAACAATAACAGGGAATTTTAGGGATCGTTGGGAAAGTGCAACTCTTTAAAAGCTAGAGGCAAAATCAGCACATCTGAGCACAAATTATATCAAGAACTTATAAAAATTTAACTGGGAGTGGTGTCCTTCCTGGAAGTATTTAAGCTGCTCCACAGCAGCATAATAGATTATATCCCTGCAATGCAATTTTTAGATTTTATAGAAAACTGACTTCAACTCTATAGGAAAACTTCCCATGGCATTCTAAAGGACCTTCCAGAGGGAAGATTTTGGTTGCAGAGAGGGTTTATTTTTTGGATCTGACAAACCCTTGGTTACCCATGAATTCCATTCTGGATAATCCTACCAGGTTGTTCTGTGAAGGGCCAGTCCTGCCTGTTCCTCCCTGAGCTGTGCCCAGGGTCAGCAGCTTGCACTCGCAGGGCTCCCTGTCCAGATCTGCCGTTTATAACATTGGGTTGTTTATTAACGCTTGCTTTTAAAGCAGCCCCAGAAGGGTCGTACATAAAACTGGAGAAACCCATTTAAGGAACCAACTTGCTTCCTTTGGAAACAAATGAGAGCTGGAGCATGTGGAGTCAGGAAACTAGAGCTGGCCGTCAAAATTGGGTGCACAAAAGACGTGCCAGTGTGGCATTTCCTACCTCATGAAGCTGCTTTTCCCCTCAATGCAGCTCTACAAATACAATAGTGCATTGATTGAATCTTAAATTCACCAGACTTCAATAAATTCTGAGAGTGTATGAAATTAAAATTGAAGCAAGGGACATGCAGAGTGTTAGTCCTTCTCAAAATAATAATTTAATAACTCTCCAAAATGTATAGTGGTTTAGGAAAGGCAACCCAGATGGGAACATATAAAATAAAGCTATAAAATTTCCTTCAAATGTATTTTAATCATTGTTAAATATTTACATTTAATAAGCACTAGGTTTTATTGCAAGAGAGATGTAATTACACTTATCATTCATGGGAAAATGCAGTTTTAATAGCCTGTACATTGATTTCCTAAGATGAAATAGTGTCCTAAAAATATGTCGCTTGCTCTCCCCTGGGAATATGTTCCATATGTGAATGCAAAACAGATGAGATTTTGTCAGCACAAAAACTATGTCAATTTTAGTTCTGTCTCTGTTACATTTAACATAAATCTTTGCATCTGATTTTTGCTCATTATAAGCACCTTATCAAAGCTTTACAAGCCTTACTAACAAGGCTATTTATTTAGTAAACAATAACAGGAAGAGTGGCGACACCTTGGCATTGATGCTGAGGAAGCTCTTCGTGGAGGTTACAGCCTCACACAATTTTATCAATTATTTGTGGCCACATTTGATGGACCAAGGACAAACAAATGTCAAAGGGATGATACATCTCCAAAAATTATCTTTTTTTTATATTATCATTATTTTTCTGCTTCCCCCCCCCCTTGCCCCCCTGCTTACAGGGGTCCTGACCATCAGGAAGTTTTATGTCATCTCCTCTTAGCCAAAATAGCCAGAACAGCCATAGCTACAGCTGCAGAAAAGACTGGAACCATCCATCACCTGTAATTTTGATCAGTTTTTTTTATCTTGAAACATGTAGACATAAAAAAATTCCTAATAGAGGGACTAATATAAGAAATATCTGAATTTTAGGACCTGATGACACTGTGGGCATTATCGCTGCAGGGAACTGCTTGGCCTGGCACCTTTTGAAATATTGACTGTGGCAGCACCTGGAAGCCTTCTGTCTTGAAAAGATGTTCAGTGTTTGTACTCTGTAGGCAGCTATGAAAGTCTCTATTAACATTATTTAGTAGGACTGAATTTTTTTTTTTTTAATGAATTATGGCTTTTCAGGTGAACTGCAGAAATGAGGAGGAATAACCTAAACTGTTTGGTTTATATTTTGTTTTGTTAGGGCACTTGCTAGCTCCAGGTCTTCCAGCAGAAAAGTACTGTTGTACAAATACTCCAGCAAGAAAGGCAGATAAATGTGGAGGGAAAAAATATATAATATTAAAATTAACCATATGAAATGGTCCCTTGGACTACACACAGCAGTACAATGCCACTGGGTCAGTAAATTGACAGGTGATGCATGGAGTGGACTCAGGTTAGCAATGGTTTTGTTCCCACCCTCTACATGGGTGGCCACGGTTTCAGTCCTCACAAGTCAAATTTTTCAGGCAAGGAACAACTTTCTTGAGAATTAAATTAACTAAAACAAGCATACCCAGAAAGGATCTATTTTTCTAGTGCAAATGTGTACCTTCCAGCATTGCGTGGTCCTGAGATCTTGTGTAAGTCAAAATCCTCATCCTTTGCTCTAACTCCACAAGAATTGAGGCACAGAAATTCACTGCATTTGAACATATAAATTACATTAATATCAGGAATACCCACAGTTTATTGCTAAGCTCAGACCTGCAAAGAAACTATTTGCTGTTGCACAATTTCGCACTCTTGGAGGATCCCATATCCAGCATTTTTGGATAGCTACAGAGTTTTGCTTTACTAGAGCTGGTCATGACTTCTGCCATAAGGTAATGATACACCCGAGCACAAAATTAGACAGGTAAATAGTGGAGCCTGGCGTGCAGTGTTACTTCTGCTGGTTGTAAGGTACCATCATTTGGAAATATTAAACAAAGCAGACTCATGCTCACTCCCAAACGAAGGTCAATTGTCCCTGCAGCTATCACCCACATGTGCAAGCTATTACAGCCTTGTTCTGTCCATATTCCAGGAGTGGCTGTTGCAGTGAATTGAGGAACTGCTGCCAGGAAATGTCCTTCTCTAAATGACATAATTAGAGTCTGGGGGAGCCCAGTGAAAGCAGATTAGGGGCATCACTGCTGTTCTTCATGCAAACAACAATTCAAAGCGCATAAGCAAATACTTAGACCATGAGGATGATTTAATATTGATTAAACTCTGATATCTGAGACTCCAAGGAAGGTAGGTATAGCACGCTGGAAGGAAAACAAAGCACTGAGTTCACATTTTGTGTTAGCTAAAAAATGAAGTGTTTCCATTGACCTCACTGACCATAAATCAAAAAATCAAACCACTATCCAAATTAAAGCTATTGGCTTAACTAATTTAAATTACTGGACTGTCTGATAAAATTAAAAGATGGGTGGTTAAATAAACTCAAAACTGCACTTTCTGTTTGATTTAGGTATTCTCAGTTTCTCTTGTCGTTGCCCAGCACTTTTGAGTGCTACCACAGATAAGGTAAATCGCAGATGTGCCAGCTGAGCCCTGCCTACACCTCCAGCCCTGCTTGCAGGAGGGAGGTGCTTTTCTACTTCCTACTCCTTTTCCTAGCCAGTCCTCATTTTTGCATGTGATTTTGGTGATGGAAACACGACAGGTGGCCAAGGGGGGATTTTAGTTGTGGCAACACACCCTCCTGTTCCCCATTAGCATGGAGGCATGTTGATTTTACCAAACTGTACTTTGGGACATTTATCATTAAGGTAAGAAATATTCATCTTCTCCATGAAGTGATGGGTGGGCTTCAATTCACTGCTGCATTGAAATCAACAGATCTGCAGGCTTCAGGCATTTTATTAACTCTGCCTTCAGATGCAGAATCATTGACTCCCATGGGAATGACCAGGGGTAACTTGTTTTAGGGCTTAGAGCCCCAGGACCTACAACAACAGTGGAGCTTCTAAACTGTCCCTCTTGACTTCTGTGCTGTTCCTCCTGCCCCAAACTGCTGTTTGATGTAAAGACAGAAATGGAGCAGCCTCTCAGGAGTGCACAGAAATGCCTCTCCTTCCTGCAAGCTCCACCACCAGCTCCCACCGCTCTGGCCTCCAAAGCATGAAGATAAGTTCCTTCCCCTGAGGAAGGTGCCCAATTATTGACCAAAATTCCCCAATGAGCAGCAGCATTTTTCCTTATTTACAAACCACTGCTCTGCTTAAACAGACTGTCTCTGATAAGCAATAACCACATCCCACGGACCCATGCGAAGAACATCTACAACTGTGCAGTGCAGGTGCAGCAGCAGCTTTGATCCAGGCAGGCAGAGCTACAGCAAAGTGGACAAAGAGGTTCATTTCCCCATGAATTGTTGCTTTTCTTTGCATCTTTATCACATTCCGGGATGCAAGCCATGTTCCTGCAGCTTCTTTACCCTTGATTTTGCAAGAGGAGTGAAATGGAAAAGCAGCTGTAATATCCTTGGCAGAAGCTGTTTTACAGTAGCTCTGAAATTAGAGTATCTCTGTGAGATGGTTGAACCCCTTTGCTGTTACTCTGGCAGCAGGCAAATGAAATTATTGCAGGGTTTAGCTGGTGTTTCCTCCTGAAATTGTCAGCTGAGTGGATGTGGGACCAGAGGAGCACAAATGGGGCTTCCTAGGAATCCTTTGAGCAGCACAGGAAAACAAACAGCGGGTCCCACATCTCAAGACAGCCAGTGCCTACACCACTCCAGCTTGTAACCAATGCCACCAAGTGCTGACAAGGTCTGAGTTGAAAAATCCTGGTTATGTTCAGCAAAGGGCATTTCAGGGACCTGTTTTGCTCCAGCTCTGCTCCCCGGCTTTTTCAGATTCCTGCCAGGCTGCAGCAATGAGCTGCACATGTGTTGTGTATGCACTAAAATTACTTATGTGATTTCAGTGAAGCAGGATAGAATCAGCAGAGCTAAAAACAGAACAATAAGACACAAATAATACCCAGTACACCCCTCAAAATACCCTAATTCCTTCTCATTTTCCACAGCTCCCTTCCTTCCAGTCCCTGCTGCTCCTCTCAATCTCCAGACTGAAAGCACTGGTTCATTTCCATCTATACCAAGAGCCATCTCTCTTAATTGAATACAGCAGAGTATCAGTGGCTTATCTGACACAGAGTTATTTGACACTGAAAGGCCTGGAACAGATTTGTTGTGCGGGAATATTTTCATTCCTCATCTCTCCAGCCCGGGCTTGGGAAGCTGGAAGGATGGTACAGCAGGAATGAAGGATATGTGTGGGGAAAACAAAATAACAGAATTCTTTTGAGGAGAAAACACTACATATAGCAACCCTAAAGGATTATTCATAAAGTAGAATAGTATTTAGCACTGCAATCAATGCAATCCTAGTCAGAAAAGCCTGATTTTCAAACCTGTCAGCGTTTCTGAGAAGAGTTTGTATGAGACACAAGCTACTTTATTTCAGTTTGGTAATAGCTAGACTCAGCTGACAGCCTTAGCAGGTGTTATTTTATGCTTCATTTCAGATGATCCCCCAATTCACTTTTCATGTCAGTGTGATTTCTTTGCCCGTAGACAAAGTTAGATAATTCTGAAGGATGCTCTGCAAGCAGAGTCCTTCAGATGATGGCATTGGGAGGTTGACCAGGCAGCCAAAGATGGTATTGGCTTGAGCACTTCAGTGCAGAACTTCACATGAAATAAAAGCTCAAAATTAACTCAACTCCACTGTAATGGTGATTGTTGCATTTGAGTCAAACCTTCCCTAGAGCAGGGAGCTGTGGTGCAGATGCTGGCAGACCCTGCAGCACTGTCTGCTCTACTCTGCATCTGCAAATTTTACTGAGAGGGGTTTTTTTATTTTCAATTTCTGTGATATTTATTGGTTTTATGAGACATTTTCAAAGCAGCAAATCAAAATATCCTTTTCTGGGGAAGTAAATCTCCCAGAGCTTAATTCATCATTTTGAAGTAATACAAAGCTTAAATTTGTCTTTGCTGGAGCTGCATACTAAGTATTCAAGCATAAATAAAGAAAATATAAATAAAGCAGTCCTGAATCTATTTCACTGTGTTATTAAAATTCCATTGTTTGTTCTGCGGAAAAAGACCTCCCAAAATGACAGTGGTAATCTGGGCAAAAAGCAGATTGTTGCCAAAGGGTTCAGCTCTTAAAGGGGGGAAGCATTTTAAAAACTGCCAAGGAAAATATTTTCATTCATGAGTTCACCCAGCCTAAACATGCATCTAATCCTCCCAAACTGACAGTTCAAAAAGGCAACCACTGCTGAGACAGGCAAAGTGTTCAGTTCAAAGGCAAAAAAAAAAAGGACCTGGGGATTATTAGCATTATCACTTTATCACGAAATGACCATCGGCTCTGGAAGCACAGAGCTCCACCTCCCCTTCCCAAACCCAGGCTCTTAGTCCCCATCACCTTCCTAAAAGGGCAGCAAAGCCTTCCCTGGTGATTCACTGCAGCAAGGAGAGTCTTCAGAGAGGTCGGGACTTGCTCCCATTTGCAAATTTAAGGATTGACACAAATGGAAGGAAAGCACCCCAAACTTTCAGACCAGGAATAAACCAGGAATCTCGAGTACTGCCCCTGGTGAAGGATCCCCTTTTCCTGAAATACTCGTTGCACTGACTGAAAAAGAAAAAATTTCCACACTTACTAGATGTGTAAATCTTAGCATATTTAGCATTAAAAAAAAACAACTCATATTTCTCTATTTTACAACTATTAGTTTAAGAATAACAAATGTCTTGACCAAGGCTACAAGAAACAGCAGTAGCAGAGCTGGGAAGCAAATAACCAGAGTTCTAAAAAAAAAGCTGCAGCAACTTTAAAGTGGGAGTCTCTTGGAAACACGAACCTTCCCAGGAAATTGAGAAGATACATTGCTTTTGTTTGTCTGCTGGGTTGGGTTTTTTTTTTGGTTTTTTTGGGGTTTTTTGGGTTTTTTTGAGGATTAGGTTTGGTTTTATCTTTCTTCTCCCAATATTCAGCCTTGCCAACCCCGTGTGAAACCCTCAGCCCTCCCAGCAACCAACCCATTTCTCATTCATGTTGCAGATGTCAAACCTGAGGTCCAAGTCAGCCCAAGTGACACAGCTGAAGAGGTCTCACAGGTGCTGAGTTCCCCACAAACTCTGCAAAAATGGGCATTAAAGGCTTTAGAACATGAGGAAAGACAGAAATGTGCGCCTAGGTATGTTCTAAGACACCAAAATATCTGCATGAGAAATTACTGAATGACCCAGCTAGTGGGGAAAAAATAAGAACATTTTGAGCTCGGTACAGATCAACCCAATCAAGAGAGGCAAAAGCTGACTTCAAAAGTCTCATTGTCCCCTGAACAATTTGGTGCTGACATTCACAACCACTTGCCCTCACAGCAGAGGCTCAGGGGATGGGAGATCCAGGGGAAGCGAGGATTTTCAGTCAGGGCTACCATTGTCCCTCCTCCACCCCTACTGTCACTTCTCATGGCTCAGGGGACAAAACCAGCCAAGGACAGGCAATAGAGCTGAGCTGCTCCAGCTCCTTCTCCTGGTTGTGGTCCCACCACAGCTTCCCAGTGCTCCAGCCAAAGACCCCACACTCTCAGCAGCCAGCAGAGGGGACAGAAGAGCTGGACCCATGTGGTTATCAGCAAAATATTGTAATTTCTGACTGGTAAAACTGGTCACAGCAGCAGGAACATTGCCATGTCCAGCTGAGAGAGGAGCAACTCCCTCAAAATTGCTCGATGCCATGAAGGTGCCCTCCAGGTCCCACACTGGGATGTGCACCATGAAGCGCCGCTGTGAAGCAAACAGCCCATGCAAGAGCAACTGCAGAAATCTGTGCATGGCCAGCTGCAGGCTGCTTTTCTTGGCATTTATCCTCAGCTGAAGATTCCCTTAAAAACCCTTCCCAGGTTTAAACCACAACAATGCATGCTTTAAATATTGGCAAACATTTTAAACCCACAAAGCTGCCAGTGGAGCCACGGCTGCGGCTCTGGGCTGTGACAGGCTGCTGGACTGCAGGATCCCCCTCAGGGCTCAGGGCTCTCATCTACTTCTGGAAATAAAAAAAATAAAAGGTTTGTGAGCATTTTCAGCAAGCTCTTTGCTGCTGCAGTGTTTCCATCACTCTCTGCCTTGTCCAGAACAGCTCAGACTCAGGTTTTCCTTCAGCCCCTCTGTGGGATCCCTGTGGGGATGCCCTGATGGCACTGGGAGCCACCTGCAGTGAGAATCCCCAGGACAGATGAGGTGACCACTGGACAGCACATTGTTCTGTGCCTTTAATTTGGCCAAATTCTGCACATCAACCCTTTTGAAAGACAGCAGTGTCTCACCTCAAAGCTAAGTCCTGTGAAAAAACTCTTTTCTCCAGGAGAGGATGATGATGCTCAGGGTTTGTTTGAATGCCAATGTCTCTCCTTTGTTTCCTGTGAGCACAAGAACTGAGCCAAGAGCTCTGCTCACCTGTGGCTGAGCACAACTCTCACAGGACTGAAGGAGAAGATTCCCATTGACAGTGAAATCCAAACAGATCCCAACACAAAAACATGTTAATGAACATGATGCCGTCTTGTCCCAATAAACATCCATCTTTGGTGCTGAATCCCAACCCATTTTTCTGGCTATATATTGAAAAAAGTCCAGACTAAGCAGCAAACTTTTAACAACAAGACTGATCTGCCAAGCTTCAAGCTCCTTCAATTGCTGTGTTACAAGGTGAGTTTAACACAGGCAATAATCTTTCTGCCTTGTGAGCCTTGGTGTTCTTTTACTTGTTTTATTTGCATAAATTAAATGTTAATGGAAAAATATCTCCAAAAAACTGCAACCACAACACCATGTGTGAGAGCTACATGGACATGAGCAGCAGGTTGTAAGATATCAGAGCATCTTACTATCCCACCACTTGTCCCTTCTGCTAGAAAGGACCACTGGAGCTTTAAAAGAGCCAGGTGAATAATTGCATGTGCTGAATGTTTATTTTGTTTGAAAACACACCTGAAATATCCTGCCAAGCATGCCAAATGCTATCAGGCAGCTCCAGCCTATAAAGAATTCGATGTGGACCTCAATCAAGGCTTTCTCTGGGAAACACCAGCTCCCAGAAGGAGAAGCATCTACCACGGTCTCACCAAGATCATTCCCTGAGCTATCTAGCACTGGACAGAGTTTATGGGATCGTCAATTGTCATTGCAGGCTCTCAGCACACACACACACTCTCAGATTTGGCTGGAGCAAGCTGGAGAGCATCACCCAGTTTCCCCAGGAAAACAATCCTCTTAACAGCAAAATGGCATTCAAGGTGCTACTGCTACGCAGGCATGCACAAAATACACACATTGGTCCCCAGATCAAGACCTTAAGCCTCTTGTTATGCAACTGCTTGAGGGTTTTACTCTATTTGAAAGTTAATTCAGATGACAACAGGATTAGCCACTGTAGAGCTCCTTAACCTCACGATGGGCGACTGCTTGGCAGAATTCCTGTTCTCACCAGTCACACTTGATCCAGATGAATGCTATTTTGACTGCCTTTATGCTTTAACAGTATATTATGATTGTATCAGATTGTCTGTCACCCCAGACGAGTTGTAACAAGGGAATATTTAAATGGGAAACCCACAGAACACCACCAAAGTGTCGTGTGATTTGATAAACTCGAGGGTGAGCTTATGGTGAAGAGCAATCACAGGATAAAGAGAGGGGAATGCAGCATCATCTGCCCCATCTTGGGGCTTGATTCAAGTCACATCAGCACAGAGCTTCTAAACTGAGCTCAGTGGTACCTTTCCTGTATTAATTTTATCTTCCTTCATGTAGGCTTGTGTTTATTAGCATTTAGCAACTCAAAAATTAATAAACAATATTTTCAAACAATAGGGACAACCAGATTTCCTATGTTTTAGAGGGAAAATGGAGCAGTAAATGGGAAACTTAGCTTCCTTCATGTTCTTTAAATAGTTCTGTAGCACTGTACAGAAGATCAGAGCTGTCTGTTCACAGCTTTGAGGAGGTTCAGATGAAGAGCAGCACGCTATAAACTGGAACCCCATTAGGTTTGGCTTAGAATCCTAAGATTTCCTATTAATTTCCTATTAATTTGGGTCAATTGGTCTGAGCCTCAGATTCCCACTGTAACTTTTTTCAGTTTAAATTACTAGCTGTAGAGCAAAACCAGCCTTTCCAGTTATATTTAGGCAATGCACAAACAGCAGGATTTCACCTGGGCCCCTCACTGTTGCTGTAATACAGCTTGTAGTAATTGCAATATGACATAATCAAATAATACGCAAATATGTATTCTGTCAATCCTGATTTTATTGCCTATTAAATTCCACAAGACAACAGAGCAGCTCCGTACTGTGAGATATCTCTCCTTTCCACACATCACTGCTCCTGCCAGGAAGCAGGATGTCATGGACATCCTTTGTATGGGGTGTCCAGAGCATTCAGGGATCAGCCGTAGTGCAACAGACCTTGGAGGGATCACAGATTTGAGCCAGGTCCTTCTCAGATCCTTGGCAACCTCGGCCCTCACTCCCACACACAGGAATCCAATTCATTTCAAAGAAATGGCAGTAATTTTTTCCTTCGCTTTCCATGTCTCCACTTTCCTGACCTGGCAAGATATTTTGGCAAGAACAAAGATAACCAGAGACAGCCCAGAAATATTGAGATGGGCACTGTTATGATCACAGGCTCTCACCAATGCCACCAACACTAAAAAAAGGGTTGTGCCTCCCAGAGTGAAAAAGAACTTGTAGCATCTGAATATTCTTAGTGTGTCCCTGTAACTTCTATGACTTCAAGTCACTTCAAGGACTCTTTATTTTCTCAGACTCTGCAGTAGTCGTTAATGTTTAGAGTTGAGATGGGAATTGAGTACTGGCAACAGAGCAGAAGATAATTGTGAGAGCTGCTGCTGAAAGCACGTCTAGCTCATGACTGGCCATCAATTCTACCTCATCGCAAAGGCACGCTGAAATCTAGTAACCTCTCAGAGCAACAGGTTTCACGGAGTCAGTAACACATTTCCACATGTGACTGGTGAGGCCATTTATCACCTGCAGGTTAAAACCTGCAGCAGTGACTGCAAGGTTGCTCAGACTCACCTTCAGACAGACGCCCTGAGCCTGTCCAAGCAGTCTCCTCTCAAAATCCAACTCGTCAGGGGATGTCCAGCAGGGTTTTGGCTCTTATTTCAGCCAATGCAGGGCTCAGCCAGCCTGATGGATAGGTTAGTGCCGTGATTAAAGGCAGTGCCCGTTGCAGATGTCATTTTCATCCATCAGATCATGCTGGAGCTGCTGTGGTTGGCATCAGCAGCACCTCCCTGGGTGCAGGGACGGTGGTGTTCAGCTGGGAACAGACCAAAATCAGCCATCCCCACTCAGCACAGTGAGGGTGGAAACATTTGGGACTGCTAATGCTGTGTGGTGTCTTCCAAGATGTAGGGTGGCAACAGGACAGCAATTTTTGGATATATTTACAAAAAATTCCTATTTTAAAAGTGCCTACTTGGTCTCCTGTCATGGCATGCAAGACTGTGAGGGATCTGAAGGTCATTTTCCAGGAAGATGGAGAAGGCAATACACTGCGATTTTTATGGTGGTGATTTATTTCAATTCATAGACAGAAACTGCTCCCATAACTCAAGAGAAATTGCAAAGAGGGAAAAAACGAGGTGCGTGTTTTTATGCTCACAAAATGGAAAGAAATAAAAACGGCTGTTTTCTGAGATGTGATCCAAAAGAGTAGGTTGATTATTTTCAAGTCTTTTATGGGGTTTAGGTTTTGGATTCCATTCACTGAAAGTATACAAAGGCTTTGAGAATGGCATTTTTTCCCCATCAAAAATAAAATTTAAATTAAAAATTTAGATGATTTGCAGATGCAAGAAAGTAACTGGATGGGAGATGACATCAGGCCAAAGTCAGAATGTACAACAACCATAGACCTCAGACCAAAGTGAACAATTTCCCTCACAAAATGGCCACTGTCCTCACTTGTACTACAGAGAAAACATGGATAGTGCTGCTGGGGCTTGTCGGGACACCAAGGCTGAACTGCAGAGTTGGACATAATCCAAACAGGTTCCCTCAAACCTCTTTTGAGGGTGCTTGCAGAAGATGGTGGCTCTTTCCTCTGAATGGAGGTACAAATAAGTCTGGTTAGTTTTTCCTTGCTTTTTAAGGGATCATATATAGTAATGAACACAGTGCTCAGCAACCCACCAGACCTCCTGCTAAGCAGGAGTCTGTAGGCTGGGCTATTAAAATAAATGAGAAATCACCATTGGTCACAGCATGAGCAGGATTTGCCCAGGTCTGAATGACATGAAGAAAAATGGAGATAAAATACAGTCATGTATATTAAAGTGAGGCTGTTTAAACAGTGATTTTCCTGGTGATGCCTATTCAGTCCTTCACCTTCTAACATACTGGTTTTCTTTTCTCACAGGATGAGTACATGTTGAGGCAATTTACATCAAACTCTTTCCCCAAACCTGACACTGGTAATTATTCCAAATTACAAGATTTGACAGGAGCCTGAAGAAGTGGCACTTAACTCCACTATAGCATTATGTCTTTTTTTTTCCCCTTTCTTAATCCCCTTCCTAAAAGCAGAAAAACTATATGGCACTCTAGGTAGAAAAGAGTGACTGAAAATATAATGCTAAATATAAAAGTATAGCTGCCATTATCGTTTGACTCTGCTTGCAAACAGGACTACAATTATGCACACTAGAACTTCATTAATGGTCCCTCAGTCCCCTGCACTCGGGTCCCTGATTTCTCTGCTCAACCTCTGCCTGTGGACTCACAGAGTGTGGAGATGCTGAGTCCTGCAGGCAGCCCAAGCTTCCTGGGAAAGCTGAAGATGAAGCTGCGTCATTCATCTTTATTCCTACAGTACCAGATTGGCAGCTCAGAAACAAGTTTTTGTCTTCATTACGGTCGCGCCCATGTGCGGAAAGATGAGCTAGCAGGGAAGAATACCAGCCTGGCTGAACAGAGAGCTCAGTGAAAGAAAAAAGGGAGTTTATGACCTTTGGAAGAAGGGGACGGCAGCTTAGGAGGACTACAAGGACATCATGAGTTTATGCAGAGAAAAAATTAGAAGTGTCAAAGCGCAACAAAAACTTCATCCAGCAGCTGCAGTAAAAGACAATAAAAAGCTGTTTCTCTAAATACATTAGCAACAAAAAGAGAATCCAGGTGGGGCAGTCCCAACACAGCTACTGGAATTTCCCCCCTTCCCCTTGGGAATTTCTGTGGACAGCAAACTGCGCATCGAGTGGATGTTCTTCATCTTGAATGCAAGCCTGGGAGCTGATGGGACCCCCCAGCTGGCAGCAAGCCTCCATCCATCCCATGGGGCTGTCCTGGGAAGGGCTGCGATTGCTCAGCCTCTTCCAGGGCCTTCAAGGCTTGTTCCAGCACCACTGGCTTTTCTGCTGGAGCACCACAATACTGGGGTACTATTACAGCAGCAAATTGGCCCATTAAGCCTCAGGAATAATGACTGCTGTTGGTAATTACCCCTAATCCACTAATGAGCTATTGTTTGCTTCCAGCATTAGGCGTAAGCTTAATGATGTGAAAAAAAAGGCAAAATAGACTTGCCCCAAAACTGCTAAACCAACTTAATTGAACAGATGCTTGCTTAGCACCTGCATTGTCATGCTGATTCATAGAGAATTGTTTTAATTGCAAGATGATCCTCAGTGGATCGTGTTTCCCTCACCTTAGGGTAGGTTCAGAAGTCAGAGAGTAGGAATTGATTCATTTGGTGGCATTAGTATGAAGGTTTAGCACATGCAATGTGGCTTTTCATCTAAGCTGGCCAACACACGGATGATAAGGCCCAATGGCAGAGAAAAAGCTCTGCAGCAATAACAGGAGAACATTAAAATCCCCTAATAGGAACTGCAAAATTGGAACCAAGTGTTGTACAACTTAATTTCTGTCATGTATGAATTATATACTTATTAAGTAAAAGAAATGCTAAATGAAATTTATAAATTATTACAACAGCACTCATGTAAAACAAAGTTGACTTTGTAAACTTTTGAATGCCAAGATTGATGGTTTTCATGAGTTTCCCAAGATCTTGCAAATTTGGCCAGGCTGCTATTTTTGTGAAACTTAGTCAGTGAATTTATTACTTACACAGCAAAATCAGTGCCGTTCATTACCAACACAAGAACTGCAAACATGTTATGAATTAGGTGAAAACAGCTTTTCCTAGAAAGATGAGACATTTACACTGTTTAAACATGACCTTTTCTTGTGGAAAACCACAACAAATTCAAGGTCAAACTTCAATATTCCTTTTTCCGCCCCAAACTGCTAAAACTTATTCTAACAATACAGGCAAGAGGACACTTTGCTTCCCCTCCCCTAATTTATATACATCTAAATCGAATACTGCAATTTTCCATCAAATACTGTGCTATTGAAGATATTGCTCTTGAATAAAATGTTCATGTTTTTATCTGCAACAATTCTTCAATCACTGGCTTTGAAATGCCATGGTGAAATGCAAAGAGGGAGGAAAAACCTGGATAAAATAACCAAGACTTTTAGGGAGTGTAAAAAAACATGTTTAAGTAATCTTCTACCTGTGGAAAAAGAGGTGGGAAGAGAGGCTTAGATCTTAAAAATGTGATTTCTGGTCTAAAATATTCAGCCATCATTTCCAGCCAAAGGCTCTCCCCAATGCCAGTCTCAGTATCTCCCTCTGTAGTTGCGCTTGGTGTGAAAACCAGCTCAAGACCATAAATCCATAGGTCATATGTCTGCATTTATTCAAGAAGGCAAATTTATTCTGCATTTATTCTACAAAACACCCATTGTCACAAGTGTAAAAATCTCCATTGTCAAAACCCAAATTCAAATCCTTTAATTCTGTTATGTTTATAATTTCTCAATGAATTAGTAATCAGAACAACATAATGGCATCATAATTCAATTTTTCCCCCACCGTTTCTTAATCAGGTGCTTTTCACCAGACCAGGAAGAAGAATTTTGGGAGTTGCTCTTATCATCTTTCAATAACGAGGTAACAAGAGAAATAGTTGTTCCTGGCAGAAGTGCAGGCCAGAAATAAAATGTTCTTAGGTAAGTACCCAGCTCATGACTTGACATTTTCTTACAGAGGATGTTAAGCTCACTGCTTAGGAAATAGGAAAAATCCTACTGTTTCCCCTTTTTGAATCACTGGATGCCGAATCTCTCTGGCCTCACCACCCAGTTTGATTTACCAGCTTTAACTGGGAAAGATCTTTCAGCTTCACTCAGGGATCCTGCAGTAGTTTCTATACCAAGAATTGATAATAAACCAAATGGTTTAGAAGTACATGAAATACCGGACTTTGGGATAGCAGGGGAGGAAAGGGAAACAATATTTCAGAAATTGTGTTTCTGTCATCTCTCTTATCCCCTGGAGCAGGCTTAGGAAGGGTTTTGCATGAAGGAGGCAGAGGGGGAGATCTGCTCTCCGCAAACATCACTTCTGTGAGCCTTTCAGACCCAGCTCAGCCCTCCCCTGCCCCGCGGCAACATCCCACCAGAGCTCCCGTGCGTAAACCTGACGTCAGACTTCAGAGCACTCCGAATTTCACTGAAAAACCAATTTACACATCCCTCTTCCTTAAATTCCTTCCAAATCCCCTGTTAAGTGCTACATGTTGCGGGGTTGAAAATTTCGCCCAAATGTTTTTTATATGTCAAACATCCTGATGCAAAATGTACCCTATGGTTGTGGAACCTCCTCTTCTCATTAAAACATTCCATGCCACAATAAATCTGTCTTGTAGGAGCTAATTTATGTCTGAGCAAATGATTTCCCATTTTTTTCAATAGCATAAATGTTTAGATTGCAACATTTTCCCCTCGCTGGAGGTTCTGAATCTACATTCGGGGCACAGCCATCTCAGTAGCACATTTTCAGGTATATTACTTTCACTGTACCTTGCTGGCCAGGCCAGTGGGCTCCTCAGACCTTAGTGAATACTTTTTGGGTCATACATCTATCCCAGGGCAGACAGGCATCACTACAACAGAAATAAAGGTTACATTTATGGAGTTGGCAAAGCAAAGGAACGCATTTTCACTCAGCAGCCTAGAAAGGCAATTGTCATTTCATAGGAGCTGGGAGAAAGAAAACAAAAGGGAAGGAGTGGCCAGGGATTTTTCAAGGAAAAAGCAGCATTTTCTGCATCAAGTTCATTGAATTTTGCATGTAAGGGCTTGAAGGCTATGAACTCTGTAGCAGAATGCCCTAGAGGGATTTTAAATGGGGACTAGTATGGCAACACTCTTTGGATCCCAAGGCAGAGCTAACATTGTGGAAGATATTCTTTGGGGGCTGATGTGAAGCCTTTTAATAAGATTGTTCCTGCACTTAAAGGCAGTTTTTCTCATGCATGTTCTCTTACACACTCTCTTTGCTAGGGTCCCATGTCCCCCAAACTGTGGGTCTCCTCTGGACCCTATTTGATGCAGTTCTTGCTGTCTTGGACCCTCATTCCCTACAAGGAGACAGCAGTCGAGCTTTTCCATGACTCTGGCCAGTCATCCCAATGCATTACTGTTTTACACTAACAAAGAAGTTATTTTCTCAGACAAGAGATCACAGCCACATTTTCCCTTTCTGAGGAGATTTCACAACTAATAATACTTAATTATGAACAGAAAATGGTATGGGATTATCAAGGATTTTTAATTCATTAATTTGGATACATTTTATGTGCGGAATCACCATGTGTTCAAGCCAAGGCTGAGCTAGAACCACACAAATATTACACATCGCCTTGTTAATGCCAGCAAAGCCCTTTTTATTGCATAATTCTGCAGCCTGTCTGTAGTTTTTATTTCATTAATTTTCATCCTGATAATTGGAAGCAGCTTCTCTCCTTGCTTTTTTAAGGTTTAATGAGCTGCATAACTTCATGCCTCCCACTGAGGGGCTGTAGGTCACTTTGCACTCTGGAGAGCTGCTACACCTTTCCCTACTAATCTTTTATTCTCCAGCAACACAAGATAATGTTTATTGTCTTCCAGCAGAGATGTTTGTGCATTCATGCATGCGTCAGGCACGTAGGTACGATCTTCTCTGCAGAGAAATGCAGATTTCTGAGATGGGGAAGATTCTTGCAGCAGTAGTAGTGGAACACGATCCTGGAAGAGAGCAGGGAGACCTGGATTCCTCTGCTTGATGTGTCCCTCAGCTACGAGCTAGCAGTGGCACCTTGGATTTCTCAAAAAGCCTCACAAAGTGATATCAATACCTGGCTTGTTCACTGGACAGTGATTCCTGCAAAGAAGTGATTTCAGCATCTACTAGAGAAGTACAAGAGAAAGAAGCCAACAGAGATGGAAATCAAAGTGTCTATCAATGATGGAAAGTAAATTCTTCTGGCCTAGGATCCAAAAGCTTATCCATGCATATGGAAAACCACAATATTGCATCTCTTTTAGCTTCTCGAGATAATGACCAGCCAACCAGGACTTTACATGGATGCAAAATACCCTGGATAATTTGTCAGCTAGGTAGGACACTGTCTTTCCACACGTCCTTGAAACTCAAAAGAGAAAGACGGCTTCATCCAACGGGAAAGTCAGCAGGAACTGCACTGAAATGTCTTTCTGAGTCATAAAACCAGTGGATTAAATACTCATAAGCATGTTGTGTACCTTGGAATATCCACAATGACCATCAATTTGCTTCCCGTTATTTTTCTTTATTTTTCCTAATTTCTTCCTTGCAATTTGAGAGCAGTTCAGAAATCCTTGAACACCATCACAGTGGGATGTTCATTTAAAAAATACTTATATTAAATTCTGAGAGTTTTAAAAGAAAAAACAATAAACAATTTATTTTCCATGTTGTTGACAATTGCTTTTGGGGTTTATTGTGTTTAGTTTTTAAGGGATTTTTAATTACACAATTTCAACTGAATTAAATGTGCCAAAAATGGCTTGTCCTAATACAAAAATGGTCTCTGTCCCCCTCTACCCGTTTGACTGACACAAACCAGAGCTATGAAAAAGCTATGTACACATGTAAGGTTCAGCAATTGCACCATCTGAAATGCAATTATCTCGAGACACTTTCCCCAAGATGTTTCTTCTAACAATCCCAAAAGTCATGAGATAAGTGGATACTAACAAAATAAACCACACAAGCCTCATATTCAGGTATTTTAAAAGGACCCCTAAGTTGTCCTGGTTTGCTCAGCTCATCTTTAATGTGTTTACAATGCAAATTAAAAAGCAGTAATAGCTTTGCTAGTTTTTAAGGGTGAATTACTCTGCACAAGGGAAAGACCATGCACACCAGGAGTCTCCCTCCTAAAAAGCACATTTGTAAAGCAAAGTGCTAAGTGACCTAGAAAAGCACACAACAAACAGGGGTCTTGTCTATACAGGAGCTTTGCATTGTACTATGGCCCATAGCTGTATATGGACCACATTGAATAGGAAGCTATTTACTTATTTCAGTACATAATTCCACCTAAGATGAGTCAACAGCCAGTGTAAATAGGAGCTTTATTACCATTTGTCACCTGAAAGAACAGCCTCAAAAGCTGTCAGTTGAATTTGGAAGGCAAATGGTGCCCTGCACATGGAAATGAAAGCCCCTGTGTTTTCTGCCTACACGGCTCATATTTAGTTGTCATCTTTTTACATCAAGTTTAACATTGATCTGCCCTGGGGGCACGTTCTGCTCTGCATTGTGGGGGGTCCCACTGCACAAACCTGTTGGTGCAGCGACGACTCAGCCCAGCGTGCTGGTGGCTGGTTAGACACCCACCCCCAACGTGCCTGGCTGGGGATGGCTTTCAAAGCATGTCCTTCCCCTTCTCCTCCTCCTCGTCCACTCAGCTCCCTCCCATTTCTGGAGATGGGATGGGGATGGTCCTTGCTTTGGTTGGAGCTACAAGCCACTCTTCAATCAGTTAATGGGCTGCTCCCCACAATGGGGTTTGTCCAGGTAGCAAGGACTCTGGGGGTCAATGCTGGTGTTCTGAGTCTATCCTAAAAATTCATAGAACCCTGTAAGGCAGAGTCTAGTCAAAAACACACCGAAAGAAACCTGCTGGGTGATGTGTGAAATCCCTGCTGAGTCACATGGATGCTGTTCTTGGGTGTTCTCCTCAGCTGCCACCACCCTGTTGTCGCCACCTGGTCCCAGGGGTGCCACATCAAGGAGCACGATGTACAAGGAAGTGCTGCCACAGGTTTATGCCCTTGCATTTGTCTTAAAATTCTAACTCATTGAGGGAAGTGATCATCAGAAGAAAACACCCAGTTAAGTTTGTGTGATTTCTGCTGGAAGATAAATGTGCTAAAGTAGTAGAATGCTCTAAATAATTCCCTGGAAGTGGAGGAGCTGCACATTTGCAACTGCATCACAGAAGGAACAGTAGCTATATTTGAGGAATATCCACACCCTTGTTTAATTTAGTTTTTATATTTCTTAAAAAAAAAGAAGTCCCAACCCACAAGCTTAGTGCTTTTGGATTAATAACATATACTTGTCAGCAAACAGTACATTAGCTGGCTCTTGGCAGCTCATCAAAACACTTCATGGAATGGAGCTGCTCATGTTTACAAAGCAAGGGAAGGGCAGGACATGCTGTATAACGGGTAGCAACTCATTCTCTAGCCCGTACAAATGGGCTAAAAGGCTCAGAGGAGCTATGGCATGAATAAGACAGAGGAAATATTTTTTCAGTTAGTCAAAATGGTTTATGGGCTGTGATTAATGAAACATCCACCCGCTTATTTGTGTTAACAATAGCTGCATCCATCAAGCAGAGTGCAGGTTTCTAATTCGGGCTACTGGCGCAGGCGCTGTTTGAGCCATCTCCTCCCCCAAAATGGAGCAGTGTCGCAAGAGAGGGACCCGGGCCATGCTGGCAAATGAGAAAATAGGCTGAAAACTTTCACAAAAAGCTGTTACTAAAGTCAGTCAGTGCATGGACTTCCTTCCAGCTTTATCATTTGCCTGCAGATTCGCACAAGCAGGATCTGCCCCACAGCCGTCATCCCACCCGTCGCCAGCCTGGGTGCTGAAGTTGCATCACCAGTGAAGGGATGCCTCAGAAATAAGGAACCACAGCACCATCATGCTCAGGGTGACCCCAATGCTTGACAGAGACAGTGGGTGTGTTTGATTGGATGACAGCATTCAGTTCCAGCATCTAAATTTCTCATACATCTGCTCAGGATGTAGACCTGCATGACTCGTCCATGTTGGTTACGCAGCTTTTAGAGCCAACAGCTGTCCAGCTGTTTGGGTCCAGGAGAGCAAACCAGGACCCCAGCCCTGACATCAGCTCCTTGTCTGGCCCCAGGCAATCTCTGCAGCCCCTCCTCATTCATTCTCTATCTTAATAGTATTTGCTTACCCACCTCATAAGTACAGAGAGAGTTCGTTTATATTGTAGAGCCCTTTGAAGTTGTAAATCCCTGTGAAAATGTCAAGTGTCACTATTATTTTATACTTGGTTGGTATTTCAGATTGAATGAGAGCCTTAGTACATGTAAATTGAACGCATATTAGGAGGTTTCAATTTAAAACATCAGCCAGTTATTGTAGCCTGAAACATCTTGCTCAACTTAAGATAACTATATACTTAAAGCAGAAAAGACTGCCAAAAGCCAAAGATGAAAGAGGTTAGAATAACACCATACAATGCAAAGGTGAGGAGGCAAAGGCGGGTAACCCTGAGGATCAGGCGTGTAGTGGGATGGGAAAGCTTCCTCGCAGTGACTCAAATGTTTTATTAGCTTTATCCAGCAATAACATCCCAGCGCACAGGGCTGTGCCACTCATCTGTGCACACAATAACCATGGAGCAGGGCAGGAGCAGAGGTGCTGGAGGTGTTGCCCTGAGGCAAGAGGGCAATTTTGCAGGAAACTTGCATTCCTGGAAAGGCAGGTTGGGCTGGGACATGCCTGCACCGCTGCTGTCCCCACTTCATTGGACATCAAACATTTGTTAAATGTCTTTTCTTTGGTAAGTGCTGAGAGATTTTTGCTTTTTCAGTCACTACCGTGAATGCATGGTGGTGGTGGGGAATGGAAATACTGCAGGAAAACTGGAGGTGGCCAAAATTCTACTGCCAAAACAAGAGGAAGCTGTGGAATGGTTTGCAACATTTCAATTTTTTTTTTTTTTTTAATCTAAACAGGTTGTAGATAATGCTTCTCCCCACAGGTCTCTGAACATTATTGTTACTTGTCCTTTCCTGAGGCAGAATTGCTTGTTGATTTCTTAATTTCTATTGGATGTAAGAATAAATTTCATGTGTTGTCCTGGAAGGTACAGTGGCATTTGGAGGGGCAGAAGAGCTGCATCTGCTGTTGCATCTAATCTAGGGCAAACCTTCTGTTAGCAGGTTTGATGACCACAATAAAAATAACCAGGAAAGAATAATCTATGGCAATGATAATACAAAAAATATTCAAAATAAAACTAACAGAAAAGGGCTCCAAAGGGCTCCAGAGAACAAATGTGTTGAGAGTTGCTATGAGTTGGCAACTGGATATAAGCACCTCGCTGAGAAGTCTGGGCTCTGGGGAGAAGTGCTTTCCAGACATCTATGGGCCCATTTTACCTGCAGTTTCCAAGTTATTTCTTTATTTCTATTTTTCATTTTCCTAACTGGATAGCTGCCATGCATACAATGGCTTGCAAATTAATAAATCTTCATATAAACTATTTGTAACACACCTGAAGTGGAGTTCAGAGCACCATGAAATGTCCATCTTGTTCTATTCAAATATTTTGGCAGGATCTTCTCATCACAAAAGCAAGTCTGCTTTTGCTCTGTTTCATCCTAGAGCAGCTCTAAAAAGTCCCCCTTCTCCTCAGAAGAGAAACATGGACATTCAAATGGCAACAGTGAAGGATTCAGCAGAGGCTCTGAAAGTAGAGTGATGGTCACATAGAGTGTTACAATTTTATATAATTTGTCTCCCTCTAAGCTCCAAAGAGAAAAATCCTTCCAGAAAACACTTTTCCTCAGGAGCAGGGAGGAGATCTGGACCACGACTAAAGCCAATGAGCTCAGCAGCAACCTCAGCCCATGCAGGACTAGCAGTGCCTCTCCTGTCCCTGTCGTGACCTGGAAGAGCCAACAAATTACCTGGTACTACTTTTCCCTGTAAAGTGCTGGAAAACCAGGAGCCAGCCTGACCTGAGGTAACAGCCACTGCTTCCCTCGCTCCCTGTTGTTGCATTGAAGCACGCAGCTTATTTCTGCTGCTGCCCAAAGCTGCCTCTCTTGCACCGCTCCTGCACATGGAGACGTCGAAACTCAGGTCCTGGATGATGTGAAGGGCTGAGCAGCCTTTTGGGTACGGAACAGCTTCTCTGCAGGGCAGCCCTGTCGAGTTTCAAAAAGACAAAGCTGTTGGAGGAGCAAGTCAATGCATGAACTTCGTTGCAGAAAGTTCTCCTTCACCTTTGACTCCCATCTTCTGGGATGGATTTTCAAGCAGTAGCTTTTATTCCACTCCCTCCCAGCTCTGGCTTGAGTCTTAGAGTTTTCTCCTTTGGCCCCCTTTCCATTTGCAAGCATGCAAGGTTTGGATGCACAGCAACTGTTTTGATCTAAAATTCCAACACAGGGTACTTTGCTGGGAGGCATTCTTGCTGAGAAGAGCAAAGGGTAGAACTAAACCTTCCTTATTTTGAACTGTATGATCTGACATAAAAGTTTAATCCCTGTTTTTCAATGCACCCCTCCAAAGTGGAATGACTCCAAAGGAATTGTGTTCCTCGATGGAAATCAAGGCTTTGCCTTTGGTTCCAGCCCAAAGTGATGCCAATTTTGGCTGTTGTTTTCCAAGGAAAAAATAAGGACAGAAGAAAATTCTGAAATCTAGGTCCCCTTATCTCTGAGAAATGAGGCTGGGGGGTGGCTTGGGTGGGCTGCAGTAGAGAAGGAATGTTAGTCCTTGCTTCTTCTAGTCTTGGCAGGGAGCAGCATCCTGCATTTGAAAAAAAACTCCTCAGCGAAGTTTTTTCTTTAAGTGAACATGTTCATGCAAAAACAATCACAGTTTGATGAAACAGAATTTTCCAACCCATCCCCCCCAACCTCTATTTTATTGGATGGTTTCCACCTGTGCTTTGCATTGGGGATTAAGGAGGGTTTCTCCTCTCTGCCTCTGTCTCTGTAATCCTAGAAGTCCGTCAACAGCCAAAGACAAATTTGCAGATAAATTCCCAGCTGATGTACAAGCAGTTTTCATTTCAAATTCCACCAACTCCTTGACACGTTCCTCTGCCTGGCAAGAAAAACCAGGACATTTTGGACGAGCAGTTCAGCAGGTAGGCAGCAGCATGGCTGCAAAGGAACAATTCCCAGTTTTCTTTAATGAAAGATATGGGGTTGACTCTCTTGCAATGAGGTAGAAGGGGGCACACTTACAGCTGCTTAGGAACATTGGCATTTAGAGGATAAATTGATGTTGTCAGCAAAGAAAGGATCACCATAAACAGATGTATTGACTTTATCCAACAGCTGCAAAAATTAAGGGTTACAAACCATGTCCTTTATTGGATTTTTAGTCTATTGGGGCATTTAGCACTTGGCTCTACTAACAAGATTGTGACAAGTGTTTCCAAACTATCTACAAGGCAAGACTTTTCTAAAATATGCAGAAAAGGAGGGGTAGGGGCAAAAAGAGAAAATTTTTATCCTTATTCTGATCATCTGGAAAATAAAAAAAATCTTGTTGGACCAGAATTAGGAATTTTAATCCTTTGAAGTCAGTAATGCTCAAGAGGAAGTTAGATGTAAATGAAAATGTCTGATTAAACTGGAAAATATATTGCCTTATGTTTGCAGAAGGGGCATAATAGGTCTATAATAAGGTACATTTTTGCTGAGAACTAAAGATGGAGAAAAAAAAGCTTTACTGAATTTTTAAGTAATGATTAGTAACCCAGAGCTAAGCCATGCAAGGGGGTATTCTTTAGTCAGACCACTTAAAATAATATTTACTAAGTCCCTCTCTCCCACTGATACAATTTGGTGTAGCGTCTCTCAAGTGTTAATAAAAGTTCTGACCTTGGTGGCTTTCTCATGATAAAAATATTACTTTTATTGTCTTGAAATCAATTTCTGTATTTTCTTTTCACCCAAACATTCCATCTTTTCTCTAAGTTATGTGGCAGTTCACATTGCTTCTGAAGACAGGAATAGGATAGGATGCCCACACTCCAGGCGTCGATAATATAAACAGAACAGTCACTTGTGCTTGTTTTCATAAAAATATGAATTGACCCTTTTGCTGCTCATTCAGTGTTCTATATTTAAGGAAGTATTCTCAATTACAGACTTTGGCTGTCAGCCCTTTTCTGTATAAAAGACAAATATGTTTTTATCACTCTTGAAGTGTTAAGTTGTTAAGTTCCTTAATATTTCCTCTGAAAAGTAGACTTGCTCAATGAGATTTCATCTGAAATGTCACGGTATTTGCATTTCAAAGATAAGTGTGTTCCAAAAGCAGTCCTGGAGCCGGACTACCAGAGCTAAGAGGGGTCTGGCTCAATGTTTTGGGCAAAATAACAGTATTAACAGCTTCTCATGAGCAGTAGGTCTGGATCTGACCTCAGTTCCTTTAACAATAAATCACTTCAGCTCTGCCTCCTTTTCGTAGTCTGTAAAACCCAGATTATATTTGCTTGAACCAATGTCACAACACGAGTGGTGGAAAAAAGAAATAAAGTGAGGAAGGAATAAAACTACCTCAAAGATTTTGATGAGAACTGTGCCACCAAAGAGGAAGACACCACAAAAGTTTGATGGAGGAGCCAGAGTGAAGTCACACATCAATTTCTTTTTTGGCTGCAGTTTTCATTAAAATCAGGACGCAATCCATGACAATGGGTTCCCAGAGGAGCTGCTGCAGTGGTTGTTCATCTCAAGAGGTTTTTCAGCTCACAGACACATAAATACAGGCTCTGCTGTCTTTCTCCTGAAAAACCTCATCAGCAGATGGTGCAGAAAAGAATTCACAGTTCATAAATGAGGAAATTACTGTTTAGCAATGCACGATGGCAGTTGCCTGGCCATGCTTGTGACTCGGCCAAGACTCACCAAGAAAGGATCAGGAACATCCACATAAGTGAGCAGATCAAAAATAGCCCACTCTCCATGACCTCATGAAATTAGGTACATTCAAGGTTTAATTTTTCCCAGCACCTGGAAATTCAGATGTATCAGGTGCTTCCATATCCATAGAGCAAATAAGTTTTCCTAAAAATGCTTTTGTGTGAAATACCATATGGAAATTGGAAATTGTCCTCTCAAATTCAAGTGTCCTGGGTTATGATTCAATGGGGGGAAGGTATGAAGTTCCTGACTGTGGTTGCAAAATGGCATTATAATAATTTCCAAGCTCACAAATGCTTTTGCTTTTTACATTTCCCATGACCATCAACTCCACCATTTTTTTCCTCCACTCCCCTGGAGTCATGGTCCTCAGAGCCCCTTCATTTTGCCTCTTACACTGTTTTGTTCAGCCCTGTAATAAAATGGCATCTTTTATTTCACATAGCTGGGATATTTTGTGGGAGGGGAAGATTTGGAAGAAGCGCTTCGTTATCATTTTAGCAGAACATGGCAATAACAACAAAGCAGGACAGCTGATACAAATCATCCATTTTATAAGTTCTAATACAGATAATGCAAGGAAAAGAAACACATAACAGAAACCAGATATCTCAGTGGGGCTGCTACACGCCATCCATGGCCCGGCCATTTCAGCTCCTTCAAATGTTCCACATATTCCTTGTTAGGTTTTTAGGGAGAGTCTGGGCAGAGGCAGGGCTTCATATCCGGCAGTTGAAAGGCAGTTGGTTTCAGACTGTGGAGGTTTTGCTATCAGGTCATTTGGGGGGAAAGAAAGAGATTTGTGTGCTGGTGAGGAGCCGAGAGGAACTGGGGTTTTGTGGGGAATTCAGACCCAGGATTTAGGGTGGTGGAAATCAGCCACTGCCCCACTGTGCCACGGCCGCCTGTGATTGTGGCGTTCCCATGAGATGGCAAGCTGATCTCAGACCGCGGCACTAAACTTGTTTGGGATTTCAACCTGCGTTACAGGCTCCCTGCAGCTGCTGCATTAATTTGGGGAGACAATAAATAGGGGAGAGCCACAGCCACCCCTGTGTTAGCCCATGCTCCTGGGCTGTCCCAAGGAGCCTGGAGCAGCTTTGCTCGGTGCTGCTGCGCTGGGCTGCAGGCATCAGGGAGCTCCCAGGAGCCGAAAGTGCCCTGTGGAGGCAGGTGGGGCACCCACCCTGGCCAGGGCCACCAGGCTGTCATGTCACCACAAGCTCTGAGCACACAAAGAGTTCCCACACACAGAGGAATAATGTCCTTACACACCCTCAGTTAAACAGAGCTGGTTTGAAACACCACTGTGAAACATTTGTTTTCTTTTAAACTTGTTTTTCTTCCTTCCAAAGGTCACCTTAAGTGGATCCCAGGTACATTTTTTCTCCAGGTTGTTTTTGAGCCAGTATTGACTGATTGCCAAATCTCAGCCCTGCTGATTGCCGGTTCATAACCCGCTGGAAAAGCCAGTTTAAGCTGCTTGTGCTCCCCCACACCAAAAAGTCCCCTGTCATTCCTGACCCTGTCCCTCCACTGCCTCCCACATCCCATCCCATCCCAGCTCACTGCCTGTATCCCTCCATCCCTGACTGCCCAGGCAGCGCTGTCTCTGGGCAGGCTGAGGAGCTCCAAGGGTGAGAGTGGCTTTTGTCCCCAGCACAGGCACTGTCACCTCTGCAGCTGACCGGGCACACACTGCCTCCCCACAGAGCTGCTTCTGCCTCGGAGCTCAGTCTTCTGACAGCTCTTGGAGCAAACATTTTACCAAACAAAAATTTCTAATAGGGTGAGGAAAGCCAGCAGTCTTTGTTTCTTCTTAATTTTTTAGCTGAAACATATTCATGTTTCATTTTGTATTATTTTTGATTGGCCAGGTTTTGTTTTTTTTTAATTGCTGCAGACAGTTTTTAAAAGTCTGAGATAAACTAAAGTATTTTGTCTAATCTCAGTCAGGGCAAGTTTTTCTGAGCTGGTGAAAATTGAGTCTTTGAGAAGAAAGGAGGTTGTTTCTTTAGAAAATTTAAATCTCTTTGTTCTGGATAATCGAAGTTATATGGATTTTGCCACTGAAGAAAATAAAAACAATTTATTTCTTTTCCAAGTAAAACATAAATTTTTACTCTATCCAAAGTCAAAATATTTTTAGTTTGTGCTCCTTTTCCCCCTTGTTTTAGAAAAACAAACCCAGGGCTTTGGGTGGCTGAGTTGAATGTCCTGGGGAAGATGCACTACTGCCCCGAAAGATTCTGTGGATGTTATGGAGACAATCATCTTTCAAGTGAGATATAAAATCACAGTCCAAGCTAATTGTAGGCAGAGGGATTCTGTGGAAGTTGTTCTGCAGCAATCTGGGTATCAGTTAGAGGGTTATAGTCAAATTTCAGCTTCACTCAGCCTGCAGAGGTTTCAGGCTATGTACACAAAGAAATTCTTCATTTCTGTAGTGTGGCTTCACAGTGCCCCATGTTATCCCCGGCATTAGCTACCAACAGCTGCCAGACAGGATTTTTGTCCATTATGTATATTTTTGTATCGTCATTTTGCTGAGTTTATGAAAAGATTTAGGACAAAATCCTGGCCCAAGCCAAATCACTGTTAAAATTTCCATGGACCTCACTAAAGGCAGAGTTTCTCTCAGAGGATTAAGGCAGAGGGGTGTTGAATTGTTAATAGTGGGAGAAAACTCTGAGTGATGAATTTTTTTCCTGTCTATCAGCATCTTGTCCTATTCTGAAATGTGCTCTGAGCACGTCGCAGTTTTCTCCCTATTTAATCATGATTTGAAACTATTTCACAGCTCAGTTTGGACATTTCTTGCAGGGATTTGGGAGCAAAAGCCATTTTGGTTCATTTCATTAAGCACCTCAATTCAGGGATTTACTTCTTATCCTCGAACAAAAATATCTCTCCAAACCAAGTTTTTCCTGCAATGTTTGTCTTCATAAATTGAAAAAAAGCAACACTTGCCAGGAATATTCACTGTTATTTACTTAATTTTTCTATTTCCACAGGCTTTTTACCAGCACTTCCATCCCTCGCAGCCTGCCTGGGACTGGCCACAGGAGGGATTCAAACTGCGCATTTGTTAAAAATCAGAAAGCAGTTGCTCAAGCCTAAATAAAAGCATGAATTCGTCAGCAGCACAGGAAGGAGAAAAGTTATTTGCCTGTTAAAGTCGTAGTAGGAATTTAGTTTTATTGAATAGCTATAATTACAATTAAAACACGGTATTATGCATTAACATCAGCATGGGTACGAAATAGATGTTTGGTTACTGCAGGGTGGTTTGGGGCTTACCCTGGGATGTCACAGGATCGAGTTTCTCATCACACAAAATTTAAACTGGGTGATGCTCAACCAAACTCCTCAACGAAAAATGGGTTTTCCCAGGTGCTCCTTCTTCTGTGAAATAAAAAATGTGGGAAATGTCCCCTTTGTCCACCAGGTGGCACGAAGGGAAGCACCACTGGAAACTGGCTGGAATATTAACTCCCCGAATAATATTCTTGCTGGAGGAGATGGTGAGTGCCAGAAGATGCCACCACATCCACACCAGTGTTCCCCAGGGGAAACCCCCTGTCCTGGGAGAGCTGGCACTGGCGGGGTGCGTTTGGGACATTTGTGCCTGTCCCCTCCAGGCAGTGGCTGGACATAAGTGCTTGCAGAAAGGGTTTGCTTTGGATGGGCGGTGAGAGAGGCTTTGGAAACCCCCACTGCTCTTCGAGGCACAGAATGGGTGTTGGGGACGAGGAGGGGACACTCAGGTCAGGGCACCTATGCAAGAGGGGCTGCAGAGTTGGGGGCAGTGATGGGGTGCA